>OZ023262.1:23101855-23690453 GCA_964006375.1 Tillus elongatus | reverse complement strand
ATGTTAGCGGAATCCACAACATTCAGGAAAGATAAAGTTGAAAATTTTTTTGTTTGTCTACCATTTGAATCGCGTTTCACAAGGGGTCTCGAGAGCATTTTTAAGAAAGCTGATTTGAAGCTACCTTCTTCGACAAAAAAATAATTTAAAACATTTGTAGGTAATACGAAAGATAAAGAAAAAGCCCCTGAAATGTCGGGTATCTGTGAGATAAGTTGTAAAGATTGTAATCTTAAATAGGTTGGGCAGACCAAAAGAACCATTGAAACCAGATTCAAAGAGCACCTGGCACAGCTGAGATACGGTAGTGTAGACAAGTCATGTGTGGCACAACATATTTGGAATAATCACCACAGAGATTAAAAAAATCTGAAACTTATCAAAAATGTTAAACAACCAGCGAAGTTAGATGCGTACGAAAGTATTTATATTTCTAAGATAATAAAAATAAAAGTTGCAAACCGAGGTCCGCCATCGATTTATATTCCCTTGTTTGATCTCTCTCTCTCTCTCCCTCCCTCACTCCCTACCTCCCTACCTACCTCCCTCCCTCCCTGACACAGAAGATTCCGAAACTGCGCAGGTAAAGTTATAATGGAACAGCATTGTGAGATGTACGACAGGGTCGCCATCTCGCTGCAGAACCAGGTAGTACGTTGTCAAACAATGTATGTAGCCTTAAGGGCTGACAATTTACAAAATTATTAGGTGGTACACAGTCTCTATCTACAACATTTTGTGTTAACTAGTGCTGTCGTGACAACATACTACCTGGTTCCGCACCGAGATGGCGACCCTGTCGTACGTCTCACAATGTTCTAGGAGGCTGGCTACCATAGCCGTGTTACTTTATAGGTGTGTTCTAACTGTGATTAGTATTGCGCACTGGCATGCTCTAATTAGAGCGAAACCGGTCTGGGTTTCTAATTACGGTGAGAATACATATAACCTTATAACGGAAGTTCAAAAACCTCGTCTGGTAATAAAATACAATATACAGAAAATTTGCCTGGGATTTGGTTCTTCTCTTTATCGGTCATTACCTAAGACGTGGTATAAGAGGTCATGTTCAGTTGTTTACAATTTTTCATCCTCTGATGGCGTTAACTATAGAGATTAGCAGGTGAAAAGTATTCGCGAGACCGGAAGAGGAAACCTAATTTCTTAGCAGCCGCTTCTGCAATTGATGTGACATGTTGGTGCCAATTGAGATTTCGATCCACAGAAATGCCAACAAGTGAAAATGACTCATTACTTTGAATAACTTGGTTGTTCATTGTGATGGGTCTAGGGCTGGTGTATCTTTTATGAGAAAGAAAGCAAGACTGAGATTTGGTGGGGTTGAATTGTACAAGATTTCTACTTCTCCAGTCCAATTTTTTTTTTGGAGATCCACGGAGACAGAACCCTCCATGAGTCTGCGATCCTCATCTAATTGGGCTAAAGAAACAGGCTTAGAATATTGTATATTTGAGTGGCGGGTGATGTCGTCCGCGTAACTGAACTGGGTTGGATGTGCTAGAGAGGAGGTCATTGATGTGGAGAAGAAACAAAGTAGGAGCTAAAGCTGAACCTTGAGGAACTCCAGCATTAACTGGATACAGTTTAGAGGAATGGCTATCCACGACAACAGAAATGCTCCGGTTGGAGATGAAATTTGCTGTCCAGGTACAGAGTTTTGTAGGTAGGCCATAGGCCGGAAGTTTTTTTAGCAGTGCTGCGTGCCAGACCTGGTCGAATGCTTTGGATATGTCTAGAGCGACAATCTGGGATTCACCGTGTAGTTCCATAGACTTGTTCCAAGAATGGGTGACAAAGGAAAGGAGATCGGCAGTCGATGCGCTGACGGACTCCATACTGCCTGTCGTGGATTAGACAGTGTTTTTCAAGAGATTTTAGTAATTCGGTGTTTATATACTTTTCCATCACTTTAGAGACGACTGAAAGGAAAGAAATAGGCCTGTAGTTGCTAGGAAGCGCTTTGGATCATTTCTTGTGGACGGGTTGTACTCGAGCAGTTTTCCAGTTACTAGGGAATATATCTTTATTGTAAGATGTCTGAAACAGACGAGTTAGGACAGGAGTAAGTTCTGGTGCGCATTTTTTGAGAACAATTGCTGGGATCTCGTCAAGGCCAGAGGCTTTCTGTTAGTGAAACGATCGTCAGGCATGTTAAAAGATGTGTTGTGGTGATTTGGGTTCTCCAAGTGTGCTTACCCTGTATATCTTTATAAATTGAAACTGACCCCGAATTCTAGGGGGACTAGTTCGCGCTCATTTGAACAAATTAGGTCGCGATCTCCTCATTAGTGAATTTTTCTAACGAATCTCGCTGATACCAAAGGGAACAATTGTAAATAGGTAACAAAAGAATAGTCAATAGTAGGTAAGCTAATAATTCTACAATACTACTACGGGCATTTATAAATAACTGGTTGGGGTCAAAGATATGACCGTTATCAGTTAAGTGTAGTGATCTGTAACGGACATTTCTACTAATAATTATATTTAAGAAATTCTGATTAGGCATCGATACGAAACCATTTAAAAACTACAAGGCTAACGAAACCCACAAACCAATGTCGTGCATTCTGAATGAAAATAAACTTTTCCTACTACTACTACAATAAGATTGTGCTTCTCACGATAGCTTGGACAATGTTTTATTCAAGAATTTATTATCAACACGTGGAGTTATTATTATTCATAAAAATGTTATTCCTGAAATAAATAGAATAAAATGCTTAAGAATTTTATAAGAAAATAATTTATTTTTAGCGAATATATATATTTTTAATTTGCTAATGAGGAGATCTGTATATATATATATATATATATATATATATATATATATATATATATATATATATATATATATATATATATATATATACAGTGTGGAACAGCCAAATGGAATAAATTCGATAACGGATAAATGAGGGCGTGTTAGGAAAAACGCTCGGACACGTCGATTTGTATTTTTAACTGCGCATCTTTTTCAAGAAAAAAAAATTATATAGGGTGCGTCATGTGACAGTGGCCAATACCAACTTTCTTATTTTAAACACAAGCCCCTGTATATTATAAATTTTTTGGATTCTTCAGAAAATTCTAGACATAATTCATGTACAATGTTCTATACCTATCTTCAACTGTTTCGGAAATATTAAGTATTTTCAGATTTATTACAAAAATTAACATTAAAAATAGAAAATTATTTTATTTCACAAATTCGCTACATTGCATTCAATACTTATTTCCCATTCAGCTCTTGATAATGAGAAAGTAAACAAAAACCATTCCTGCGTTTCTTTTTACTGATATGAAATGAAACAAAAACAAAAACAGTTTTCTTTCTGTTCGTATAAAACTCGTAGCCTTAGCAACTTGTTGTCTGCCTGCATGACAGTAGTGATTAGTGTCAGTGCTATTGTCGTTTGAATTTCGTTAACTGTACGTAATAATATCAGAAAAATGGTTCATTTAACAGAAATGCACAAAATAACCATTCTACAAATGATTGGTTATGGAGATAACACACGGACACAGATGGAAGTGTCTCGCTTATTTCACGAAAAATTTCCAAATTTGCCGCCTGTATCCCAAGGAACAATTAGCAAAATAGAAAAGCAGTTTCGCGAGCTTGGTCATGTGAGACAGATAAAAAAAGTAGCTGCCAATGCAGTAAGTGATGATACGAAATTGGATATTACGCTTGAGTTTCAAGAAAACCCACATACTTCTGGTCGACAAGCAGCCCAACTATTAGCCACACAGCAATTTTTCGAACATTAAAGGAAAGTAAAATGCATCCCTATAAAATGATACCAACTCAGGAGCTCATGGAGGACGATTTCGATAGGAGAACGTATTTTTGTGAACAAATGATGGCAATGTTAGATAACAATGTGATCCAATTAGAAGATGTTTTGTTTTCTGATGAGAGCACATTTACACTTCACGGTCATGTTAATCGTCAAAATTGCCGCTATTGGTCTAATGAGAATCCTCATTGGATGAGAGAGGAACATACGCAATATCCTGAAAAAGTTAATGTTTGGGCAGGAATTGTTGGAAATCATATCGTAGGTCCCTTTTTCATTGATGGCAACTTGAATGGGGATAAATATTTAGAACTGCTCCAAAATAATGTCGTGCCAACTTTGACAAACTTATATCCAGATCCAGCAAACCCACAAGTTCCTGCCAATAAAATATGGTTTCAGCAAGATGGAGCACCGCCCCATTACCAAATCAATGTCCGGCAGTACCTGAACCAAATTTTTCCAAATCGGTGGATAGGGAGGCGCGGATCGATAGAATGGCCAGCACGATCTCCTGATCTGTCGCTATTAGACTACTTTTTGTGGGGATATGTCAAAAGTATTGTATACAAAACTAAGCCCCTCAACTTAGATGACTTAAAAAGACGAATCACGCTTGCGATTAGATCAGTCACGCCTGAGATGTTGAGTAATGTTAGAAGACATTTCTATACCAGATTAGCATGTTGCCAAGATGTTCGTGGCGAGCATTTTGAACATTTACTACATTGACATTAATTTTTTTTTGTTTTTTTAAATTATTAAGAAATAATCAGTATTTCTTATTAGAATTTGTGAAATAAAATAATTTTCTATTTTTAATGTTAATTTTTGTAATAAATCTGAAAATACTTAATATTTCCGAAACAGTTGAAGATAGGTATAGAACATTGTACATGAATTATGTCTAGAATTTTCTGAAGAATCCAAAAAATTTATAATATACAGGGGCTTGTGTTTAAAATAAGAAAGTTGGTATTGGCCACTGTCACATGACGCACCCTATATAATTTTTTTTCTTGAAAAAGATGCGCAGTTAAAAATACAAATCGACGTGTCCAAGCGTTTTTCCCAACACGCCCTCATTTATCCGTTATCGAATTTATTCCATTTGGCTGTTCCACACTGTATATATATATATATATATATATATATATATATATATATATATATATATATATATATATATATATATATATATATATATATATATATATATATATATATATATATATAGGGTGGCGCATTGAAAACGAAACAGGCCGATTTGCGTCCAGAGAAATTTTTTTTAAGAAACGCTGAGACACGTCAATTTTAATATTGAGGGGGACATGTTTTGACATAAAACTCAACTTTGTCACATCAACCCCTTAAGAGTGGTGATAACAACCCTTATATATTAAATAGGGAACATGGGTCGAGTGTTACATCATTTGAAAGCTCTTTCTTTTCTGAATTCAGCACACTAATCTTTTTGGAAGTTTTATCAACTCGTTTAAAAAGTATTCACAGTTGGAGTTGCAAGAACGTATTTCATTCATTGTGATAAGAAATGCACTAATTAGTCTATTTTTCGTTAAAGAAAACTAAAAAACAAAAACAAACGTTCAAAAATGTTTATTCAGTTAAGTAAGTGTTCAAATTGTTGACCACCAGCATCCATACAAAAGTACAAATTTTGTTCAAAACAAGGTCTGGCATTCTGGAGCATTTGTGGAGTTATTAGACGGCATTCTTCAACAATGCGTCGTCGTAATTCTTCCAGAGACTCCAGTTCTGTTGCGAAAATTCTACTCTTTGAATGGCCCATAGAAGGAAGTCTAAAGGAGTTAAATCCCGGGAACTAGAGGGCCACTCAATAGCACCTCTACGCCCAATCCATTGCTCTGGAAACTCTCTGTTCAAAAACTCCCTAACACGCTGTGAAAATTGCGGAGGAGCTCCATCTTGTTGAAACACTAATTGATTTTCTTGATAGCGATCATCATTTTCAACAATGTCAATTAGTAGAGGGTAAACGATATCTTCTAGTAACTCCAAATACGTTCGCCACTCAAATTGCCATCAAGAAAAATTGGTCCGATTAAACGGTCTCCAAAAATGCCAGTCCAGACATTCAATTTCTGTGAAGTTTGAGTGTGGAATCCGTGAAAATGTCTTGGATTATTATCTGCCCAATAACGACAATTATGACGATTGACTGTAGAGTTTAATAAAAACGTACACTCGTCTGAAAAACAGATATTGAACAGAAAGTTCCCGTTATCAGCTATTCGTGCAGTCATAACTTCACAAAACTCCAGCCGCCGATCAAAATCATCTTCATTCAGTTGTTGTACAAGATGAATTTTATATGGGTGAAATTTATGGTTCTTCAATATTCGCTGAATAGTTCTTCTTTTGATGTTTGAAACAGTGGCCAATTTTCTCGTGCTCAAAGTTGGGTCTGCAGCAATTTGTCCTAAAACTTCAATCTCAGTATTCTCATTTCTAACCGGAAAATCACGTTCAGGATCCCGTTTTTTGTTGGCTACTGAACCACTTTGTCGAAACTTTGCAACTAACTCCAAAATGTATTTTCTGTTAACATGTCTGTTCGGATGTCGTTCATTAAACAAATTTGCTGTACAGTTGGCACAGTCATCGTTTTTGAAAAAAAGGGTAATTATTTCTTCTACAAAATACACCATTGTGAAATTAATTTTCGGTAGTACTATCAAGTATCAAACCGACCGATAAACTGAAATAATAAACCGCATTTCTCTCATTCCGATAAGAAATGTTCTGATAGTCAATTTTTTGTTTACAAACCAACAAAACATTGACTATCAGCACATTTCTTATCGGAATGAGTGAAATGCGTTTTTGCATCTTCATCTCTGGATAATTTTTAAACGAGTTGATGAAACTTCCAAAAAAATCAGTGTGCTGAATTCAGAAAAGAAAGAGCTTTCAAATGATGTAACACTCGACCCATGTTCCCTATTTAAAATATAAGGTTGTTATCACCACCCTTAAGGGGTTGATGTGACAAAGTTGAGTTTTATGTCAAAACATGTCCCCCTCAATATTAAAATTGACCTGTTTCAGCGTTTCTTAAAAAAAAATTCTCTGGACGCAAATCGGTCTGTTTCGTTTTTAATAAACATATAAAAATTGACTTGTGACGCCACCATATATATATATATATATATATATATATATATATATATATATATATATATATATATATATATATATATATATATATATATATATATATATATATACATATCAGACCGATAACTCAAAAAATAATTGACCGATCTTGATCAAATTTGGTGAGTACATTCCTTTTGCAAGTGGCTTAGATAAGTTCGTTAGCCAGGAAAATCGGACTAGATTTTCCCGGGAAATTGGGAAATTTTGTGTTTTCTTTCTAAAAAAAAATCATATCTCCGAAAATAACAAAGTAGGGGCATCTAATTGGGCTAAAGACTCAAGCTTAGAATATTGTATATTTGAGTGGAGGGTGCTGTAATCCGCGTAACTGTAAACTGGGTTGGATGTGCTAGAAAGGAGGTCATTGATGTGGAGAAGAAACAAAGTAGGGACTAAAGCTAAACCTTGAGGGACTCCGGCATTAATTGGATACAGTTTAGAGGAATGGCCATCCACGACAAAAAAAAATGATGTGGAGAAGAAACAAAGTAGGGGCTAAAGCTAAACCTTGAGGGACTCCGGTATTAATTGGATACAGTTTAAAGGAATGGCCATCCACGACAAAAAAAATACTCCGGTTGGAGAGGAAATTTGCTGTCCAGGTACAGAGTTTTGGTGGTATACCATAGGCCGTAAGTTTATTAAGCAGAGCTGCGTGCCAGACCTGGTCGAATGCTTTGGATATGTCTAGAGCGACAATCTGGGATTCACCGTGTAGTTCCATAGACTTGTTCCAAGAATTGGTGTCAAAGGAAACGAGGTCGGCAGTTGATCTGCGCTGACGGAATCCATACTGCCTGTCGTGGATTAGACTGTGTTATTCAAGAAATTGTAGTAATTCGGTGTTTATATACTTTTCCATCACTTTAGAGACGACTGAAAGGAGAGAAATAGGCCTGTAGTTGCTAGGACACGCTTTGGATCCTTTCTTCGGGACGAGTTGTACTCGAGCAGTTTTCCAGTTACTAGGGAATATGCCTCTACTGTAAGATGTCTGGAACAGACGAGTCATGACATGAGTAAGTTCTGGTGCGCATTTTTTGAGAACAATTGCTGGGATCTCGTCAAGGCCAGGGGTTTTCCTGGCATTAAGAGTAGAGAGCATCTTTCGTACCTTTTTAGTTTAGAAAATGATATAAGTCATTTTATGCGCGACATTGGGAACTGTTGGTAGTTGAACATTTGGAGGTGGGTTGAGAGTAGAATTGCCGGCGAACAAGGCAACTACCAGGGCGGTAGAAACAATTTTATCCCCTGAAACAAGAGGTGGGAACGTGCTCTTGCAGAAATTATTCCCAATAGATTTAGCAAGAGTCCAGAAGGGTTTGCTGCCGTTGGAGCTTGTGAGGACTTTGTTTTTGATGTGGTTATTAAACGAGTTTTTTGCCTCTGAAAGAATGCGGACACAGCGGTTTCTTGCGTCGTTAAATGCTTGGTTACATTATCATCCACTAATTTGCTCTTAAATTATTCAAATTTTTATCTGCTGCATAGATATTCAATGGTCTTTTGTGCTCTTGTATCCTTTTGATCATAAAATAGAAATAATTCCACCTAGTTAAGATGTCTTGGATTAATTTATTAGGAGCTACATTTAACTCTGTCTTAAGTTCTTTTATCTTGGAACATGCAGCAGACAAATGGTTGAAATGTCCCACAATTTTTTGCAGGTTGCTATTAAATCTGAAACGGATTTTTGGCTGTCAAAAGCTTCAGTTATGACTCTGATTGTAGAGTGTGAATTAAACATGATACACTGGGTATTCCTGCATCGTTACAACCCATTACAATTTTAGCACCATTGTCTCGTACCATTAAATGAATTTGAGAAGTGAAACAAAAAGCAGAAACGAAAAGCAGAATCACCCAAAAACCACAAAAATAATAACAGAGTTACAACGAAGTTGTCTTCATCATGGGCAAAATTATCCTATTTATATCCAGAAACATTTTCACGAGTTTACAGTGTTTCTGTAGATGTTAAAAAAATGTAATATTGCTGTTGTAGTACCAACAGAGACTTGGAAGATGGAATATATTGATAGGTTTGGTTAGGTTAGAAGGATACAATATTTACTACAATGAGGGCAGTTTCAATCAGAATGATGGAGTTGTTATGTATGTAAGGAATGATGTGACTGTATTAGAGAACCGGAATAAATGTATAGGAAGTGTAAATGTATTGAATCTTAAAATTGGAATACGAGACTTTAAAATAAACGTATTAGGAGTTTACAGGTCTCCTGCGAGTGACGAAACGCTATTTATCAGTGCACTTGATGCATACTTAAAAGCAAATGGCAAGTGTGATATTAATGTATTTCTGGGAGACCTTAATATACCTAGGTGATGGAGATCATTATCAGGGACAGGCTTGCTGATTACTTTGAGAGAAATTTGAGGACTTGGTGGAAGGCCTTGAGAGACGAGAGCATTCAGCTGTGCTATTGTGCGATCTCTCGAAGGCTTTTGACTGCGTGTCTCACTCAATACTGTTGAGAAAGATCTAGTTTCGGGGGGTGCTATTCGATTTTTTGAGTCGTATCTTAGTCACAGGCGGCAGGCTGTTCCGATGGCGAATGGGGGAAGCACGGAATTTAGGTTGGTTGGGCATGGTGTGCCGCAGGGTTCGGTTTTGTCACCACTTTTATTTATTATTTACATTAATACTACATGATGCCATTTAAAACTATTTGCTATGCCGACGACACCACTTTAATTAGTTCACACAAAAACACTATCGATATGACTGACTCAATTGGAAAGGCGACTTTTTCGGCTGAGCTGTGGTTCACTAGTAACAGACTCAGACTCAACTTCAATAAGACACAGCAGCTTATTGTTTCTTCAAATCATAACATAGCAGGTGATGAACCGGTGGGATTGTTGGGTCTGACTTTGGATGGTGACCTGAATTGGGTGCCTCACGTTGAGCAATTGGGGAAAAAACTTTCTACTACTTTATATCTGTTACGTAGATTGAAGCCTCTAGTGAGCCCATATGTGTTGAGGGCGGTATATTTTTCATTGTTTAACTCATGATTGAGTTACGGTGTTATTTTATGGGGTAACTCTATCCACTCCATAGCCACTTTTAGACTTCAGAAGCAGGCCATCCGGCTGTTGGAGGGTATTGGTCCCAGGCAGCATCGTCAGCCTCTATTTGTGAAGCATGGGATAATGCCTCTTCCTTCGATGTATATCTATGCCACCCTTCTGAGGGTACATGTGGCATCAGGGAATTGTTTTTTGCGGAGTCATGTTCAAACGTATAACACACGTAATGCCGGTCTACTATCGGTTCCACGTTGTCGTCTAGCTATGTCTTCCAGAAACTCAGTGGAAGTGGATCTATATAATCGTTTACCAGGGAAGATTAGGGCCGTTAACTTGGAAACCTTCAAGTATATGATAAAGTCATTTATTCTGCAGCATTGTTTTTACTCCATCGACGAATATACTAATGTGGCTATGCCAGTGTTCTGATCTGGACTGATGTGTGTGTGTGTGTGTATGTTTTTTTACTGTGCTTTGACTGCTGGTTAATTTTGTTTTGTTGTTAGGATAGATTAATTTTAGGCGTTTTGATTTTGTATTGACATGACTGTTTTTAACTTGTACACTGACTTGCTGTAAACATAACCTAATTATGTAACATGGCCAATATATTATCTATCTATACCTGAAGAGAAGGATAAGCTAACCATTGATTATATAAGCATATTATATGGTTGCGGTTACACATCCTACATAAACTCTCCATCACGTATCACGGATTCAACCGCTACGTGTATTGGCCAAGTATTTGTAGCAATCAATCGAGACGCTAAGAAAAAGTGGACAACAAGGCATTGGAAATAAAATCTGTGAATCTGCATTCGTGTATAACAGATCACAACCCTTTATTACTCAATATAAGATTTAATAAAAATGACAAAGAATCGGTGCAAGATATAAGGGAAGTAAGGAAAGTAGATATAAGGGCACTAATAAATGCAATTAAGGAAGAACAATGGCTTGGAGTGTATTCGTGCACTTGCCCTAAAAAAAAATGGAAAACTTTGAAGCGACTCGTGATTGAAACGAAAATTTACAACTTAAAATAGCATATAGACAGACGTGGTTGTGTATAAATTTTCAAGTCTTGATCAAAGAAAAAGAAAGTTATTCGAAATTAATATTAAAATAATCATCGACATAACTTCAGATTCTGTAATGCACTATCTACAATGTTTTACAAAGAAAGATGACGTTACCTGCTATTTAAATAAATGGTAGATAAAAATCTAAACAATGGATGTTACAATCATTGCAAGATGTCAGAATGTAGAACATTGTGAAATGGACGACAGGGGCGCCATCTCGGTGTGGAACCAGGTAGTATGTCGTCATGGCAGCTCTAGTTAACACAAAATGTTATAGATAGAGACTGTGTACGATAACAATTTTGTAAATTGTTAGCCCTGGTCCATTTCTTTCCTGATACCGGGACAATGTTTGCGTCCAAAAGCGCTAAGTTTTAGCATGCGACTGCAAGCGGCTTGATAACTGGTTAACGTTAGACGACACCGCTGATTTTTAACAGCAAGTTGCTTGCAAGCTTAACAAGTGCATTATTTCCAAATTACTGTAAAATATTTGTTAGAGATCATGTTTTTGCTTGCCCTTCTTTACCCCATCTTTTACTGTTCCTAATTAAATAAAGTAATGTTTAACTTTTAATATAAGGCTAAATCAAATCTCTTGCTCTGGTGCCTAGTCGTGGACGGCCTGCTGGGGAGGCTCTCGGGGGAGAGGTATGAGGTACAGGGCTATGCGGACGACATTGTCATTATAGCCCGAGGAAAGGTTACACAGTCAGTGGGGAGTGGAGGGGGGAATCATCCTAGCACATCTCGTGCGAGTGTAAAGCTCTGGACCACAAAAGAAAACTGATCTACGGTCAGTCTAGACCGGAGACAGCGCATTGTAAAACTTCTCCCTACCAATCGCTGTGCAGACTAGTTCAAGGCACGGCGATTTTGGAATGGGTGGAGTAAAAAGACTAAGGGCATGCACAATAAGCCAAAGGTTGCAGTACTATCTGGGCGGCAAAGCCGCGAACGAGCCCTGGGGAAGAAAAAAAGACTAAATCACTATAGTATATTATTCTTATAAAAATTCACTACTATAACGCACTTGCTGCGTCCCGAAGATTTTTATTGCGTTCTGCATATTTATTATCTTAACATAATAAATAACATTTCCAATCGTCACTCATCTTTTTACTAACTTTTACGGCTAAATTGCTTAAGACACTACTCTGTCGGGTTTAGAACGTGAACTAAAAACAAGAATATCGGCCGACACTGGCTCCTGTCCGTCGTGTATGTAGGTAGTTCACCTGACAGTCCGACCCGAAAGCATTTACGCGATTTAACACAGGTCTCGACAAGAAATTTTTGCCGCATCGCTTGCTTCGGCCGAATCAAGCAACTGCTTCGGCCAAAACCGAATAGCCAACAGATAGGCTGAAGCGGCCGAATACCGAAGCCGAATCGATGGTTCGGCGCATCCCTAGTTGCGGTCACAGAACATTCGTTCGCAACGTATGCCTCAACGGCAAACGCACTGTTCCTCCTCACTGTTCCAACGCATGATGGCGACTGACCTGGAAGGAAAAAAACTTTAGAACCACGCCTGTTGCATGAGACCACTCCCGCCCCGCTAGGACCCCTACAGCCTGTATATATATATATATATATATATATATATATATATATGTATGTATGTATGTATGTATGTATGCATATAAAACATTAAATATTCCAGACTTATACATTTCACAATGAGATTGAAATGTTTGGAGTACATTATCATTAAGGAAAAACTTTTTACTTTTATTACGTATTAAACTTAATGGAACACATACTAAAACATTTCTTTTTTCAGGTTAGATAAAGATGACTAATAACTTTACTGGGAACTTCTTCCGGGATCCTTCCATAACAATTAAGCAAGAACCACTGGTATCCGATTCATCAACGATCATGAATACGACAGCAAGTCTCCCGATTCCAGCAAGACGAATCTTGGATTTCCCCAACTATTCCGACTTCACTATAGAACGCGACAATTCCCAATCTCCTCTCTACCAAGACGTCAACTACTCAGGTCAAATATTGACACCAGAAACCGAAACCAGCATGATGTGGAGTAACCGTTCCATCAATAGCGAAGAAGCCCTTAAAACGGAAGCCCTAATTCACATGGATGATGACGATATCTTCCAAGTGGACAAGGCAGACCTAATCCAAGGTCCTACCCTAGCGGAGTTGAATGCAAACGACGAAACTTTACTTGGAGATTTGAATTTTGATGATCTTCAGTTACCCGAAGAACTCTACTTGAATCTACCCCAAAAAATGATGAACCCTGTACAAATAACCAACGCTAATCAAGCTAACAACAATAACTCCTTCTTGATAGCGTCTTCTTGTCCACAGTCTGGCATGATGTTTTATCGTGATTTGGACTTACCCTCAAGCGTTCCTTCGAATAGTTTCGATCACAAGACGAATGCAGCCGCATTTTCCCCGTCAAGTCAGACAAACTCGAGTTCACCTCTTTTGCAGTCTTCACCGTTGCATACGAGTCCTTTCCAACAAAAGCATAGCACCCTTCAAGAGTTGCTGGTTAAAATGGAGATGTACGAATCGCCCGATAGAAGCCTGTTAGGACAGTCAGTGCCTGGCCCGAATAGATCATCAGGATCGCCGAATGTTAGAATGCCAAGGTCACATATATCAAGGCTGTCAACGTCAGCACCGACTCATCTCGGTTTGGAGCAGTTGTGGCAAAGGAGGGAGCCCAGGAAACACCTGCTATCGACTGGTTCGTTAGCAGAGGCAGGGTCTACTTCTTCGCTATCTACCGGTGGGGTCTTAAGTCCGGACCCTCAAGACTTTTCGCATGATGAATTCGATAGTGACGAGGATAGCGATGGACACTACGAGGATTACTCATCAGATAATGCTGGTAAGTCGGAAAAGCAAAACAATTTATAAAATTGTTCAGGTACCTAATTAAATTGATTTTTGATATGAACCTTATACTTTAAATTTTTGCTTGTAGTTTTGCGTGCTGTGTTCGTATAATTCCATTTTTTTACAAATTTTATTTTTTATTTACCTTTATTACTGTTATTTACCTGAAATAATATCAAGACAAGTTTCAAGGTCGCCGGTTCTTCAGAGCTACTTTGCTTTTGTTTCTAACTTACTTTTAACTATTATTAATGCCTAACTAATTAAAAATAATAAGTGCCGTTTATAGTCCTTAAAACAAAACTTTTTTTTATATTTCAACAACACACCACGAGGACTTACAGCCTAAATACTATTCTACCGTGGGTGTCGACAAGGAGGAAAGAGGTAACTTGTTAATTCTGGACTTGAAGGTTCGGAGGAGAAGGAAAAACATGTGCCGGCAAGGAATGCCACAACTTGGAAGTCCTCGGGACAAAAGAGCGGCCATAACAGGATTTTCTATGCCTGGTGACCTGAACAGTAAAAGGTGCATTCGCACTGTTCCCTGGTAGATCTGTTGGGGACAGCAGGTGGATGAACTATGGAAGAAAGTTCCTCTAAGCAGCCCCGTGCAGATATCTATAAAGGAGAGAGAGAGAGGTCACAGACGGCAAGGGATGGCAGCTTTTGGGTGAGGGTAGGGTCACCGATGAGACGTATAACTCTCTTCTGAATGGAGTCCAGGATAGCGAGTGTAGAAGCGGCAGCGACACCCCAGATGTGGGAGCAGTATTCGAGGTTTGACCTTATTTGTAAAGTATATAAGGTATAGAGATAAGCTGGTGAATAGTATTTGCGAGCCCGGAAAAGGAAACCTTATTTCTTAGCAGCCGCTTCTGCAATTGATGTGACATGTTGGTGCCAATTGAGATTTCGATCCACAGAAATGCCCACAAGTGAAAAGGACTCGTTACTTTGAATAAGTTTGTTGTTCATTGTGATGGGTCTAGGGCTGCTGTATCTCTTATGAGATACAAAGCAAAACTGAGATTTGGTGGAGTTGAATTGTACAAGATTTCTACTTCCCAGTTGATATTTATTGGAGATCCACGGAGACAGAACCCTCCATGAGTCTGCGATCATCATCTAATTGGGCTAAAGAGACAGGCTTAGAATATTGCATATTTGAGTGGAGGGTGCTGTAGTCCGCGTAACTGTAAACTAGCTTAGATTTGCTAGAGAGAAGGTCATTGATGTGGAGAAGAAACAAAGTAGGAACTAAAGCTGAACCTTGAGGAACTCCTGAATTAATTGAATACAGTTTAGAGGAATGGCCATCCACAACAACAGTAATGCTCCGGTTGGAGAGGGAATTTGCCGTCCAGGTACAGAGTTTTGGTGGTAGGCCATAGGCCGGAAGTTTATTAAGCAGCGCTGCGTGCCAGACCTGGTCGAATGCTTTGGATATGTCTAGAGCGACAATCTGGGATTCACCGTGTAGTTCCATAGACTTTTTCCAAGAATGGGTGACAAAGGAAAGGAGGTCGACAGTTGATCTGCGCTGACGGAAACCATATTCCCTATCGTGGATTAGACTGTGTTTCTCAAGAAATTTTAGTAATTCGCTGTTCATATACTTTTCGATCACTTTAGAGACGACTGAAGGGAGAGAAATAGGCCTGTAGTTGGTAGGAAGCGCTTTGGATCCTTTCTTGAGGACGGGTTGTACTCGAGCAGTTTTCCAGTTACTATGGAATATGCCTATTGTAAGATGTCTGAAACAGACGAATCAGGACAGGAGCAAGTTCTGGTGCGCATTTTCTGAGAACAATTGCCGGGATCTCGTCAAGGCCAGAGGATTTCCTGGTATTAAGAGAAGAGAGCATCTTTCGTACCTTTTTAGTTTTGAAAATGATATCCGTCATTTTATGCGCGACATTGGGGACTCTTGGTGGTGAACATTTGGAGGTGGGTTGAGAGTAGAATTGCCGGCGAACAACGAGGCAAAAAGTTCAGTCTTGCCCAGGGCGGTAGAAACAATTTCATCCCCTGAAAAGAAACAATTTCATCCCCTGAAATAAGAGGTGGGAACGTCCTCTTGCAGAAATTATTCCCAATAGATTTAGCAAAAGTCTACCGCTGTATTAAGTATGGAACGGTTAGGGAAATAACAAGCAGCCAGATGTGCTATTCAAATTGAATTAAGTCTTATAAGTTTTCATCTCGTCCTAATTGAATTTGTCATACAAAAACTTGCTAAAAAATTCATAGGAATGACACAATCTGATCAGATAACGGTCAAATGAAATGAGACTTAAAAAAATTAAAAAAAAAAAGTGAAGTCACTAACTGAGATTAGAACGCGTGCTATAGGAGTCCATTATTAAATCAACCCTGCTGCTTTTACCTCTCGGCCATTCTCGACATGACAGGTGTATCTACTAACAGGTATATACTCATCTAACCTCTTGATTATTTACACCATACAATTTTTTAAATTGTTTTTTCCTCACATTTAACCAAATAAAGGAAAAGGACGGCTGAGACACAGATCTAGGAGCTTGTTAGTCATTTCGAGCCGTATTCTTAATTTGCAAAGCTCTAATGCGTACTAATGTACGACTACCAGAAGCTTGTAATTTCTTTGTATTTTAACCTAGAGATCTTAATTTTGGTACAAAGGATACTGTTTATGGCAGAAACCAGCGTACAAAATTTGGTTACTATAGGTTTTAGTGAATTTTCTTAAAAATCATTCACTAATGAGGAGAGCCCGACTTTTGAATTTTGAAAAAATTTCTTCAAATGGGCGCTAATTAGGCCCCCTAGAACACATATCCGGGGTCAGTTTCAATTTTTATATGGGGGGTTTACATCATTATAGGCAGGTTACCTACAAAAATTTAGCTCTGTAGGTCAAAAGACAAAAAAGTTATAAGCGTTTAAATAAAAATAAATTGGGGTTTTCGTCAAAACATCAAAGTTGCGATTTAAAACGTCAAAATTGGCAACATTTAGGCAAAACACTTGAATCTAATACGGGCTATGGAAAGAAAGTGTCTCAAGAAGAATGTTTTACAAACCCTGAAGTCTTCAGGCTTCAACCGTCATTGTTCTTCATTTTACTAAAATATTTCTAGAAAATTCATTTCAAATAGACCCTTTCTCTGATGTTTGGCAGTAGCCTTAGCTATAGAGTTTATTGTTCAATGGTATATAATTTTTGTCGAATTTTCGTAAAAAATCAATAAAGCTCAATATATCCGTTTTATACAAGATACGAAAAAAATTGTATACATTAATTATAGGGTGTCTTGAGCTACATAAATATTTCTACAATCACAGGGTGCCCCATAAGTCATTGGTGATACAAATTCTCTTCTTTTTTTTTTAATCAAACACTCCTTATGTTATTGCATTTTTGCATTTTCCATGGAAATATAATGCATGTTTGTAAGAAAAGAAATTCTGGACGCAGCAAGTGCGTTATGGTAGCGAATTTTGATCAAATGCTTCATATTTGAATAGTCAATTGGCTATTATCCTATAAGGTTTACCAAGAACGAGTTTTTTCGGGAACACTTTAAGGTTACTTTTGGACATTTTTGTACATTTTCAAACAATAAAGTTATTTTGATGAAACATGGCACATATATTTTACTATATAGGTTATACTGGTAACCAAATTTGATGCCTGTTTCTTTAAAAAACACACATATTTGCTATTAAAAACATTTTAATGAAAATTGACTACCATAACTCACTTGCTGCGTCCAGGCTTTTTAATTTTCGGAGGTATAAATTTTCTTCGAAATACAACCCAAAATTTTCCCGGAAAATCTTATCCGATGTTCCTGGCTAACGAACTTATCCAAGCCATTTACAAAAGAAAGGTACTCACCAAATTTGATCAAAATCGACCCGGTGTGATATATATATATATATATATATATATATATATATATATATATATATATATGTATATATATATATATATATATATATATATATATATATATATATATATATATATATATATATATATATATATTGAAACTGACCCCGGATATGGGTTTTAAGAGTTCTAGTTTGCGCTCATTTAGAAATTTTTTGAAAATTCAAAAGTCGGGATCTCCTGATTAGTGATTTTTTTTAAAGAAAATTCACTAAAAGGAGAGCGGGCCTGAAGGCCCGCCCGTTGAGAAGGAAATACAGCCAGAATCGGTAAGTAATAACGTACATGATAAGAACATTGTAGATACCACATACATTGATTTTGAAAATAAATGCAAACACACAGATCAAGGTCCGTATTTTGTGCATGTAAAACATTTAAGCAAAAACATGTGCAAACCTTTTCCGATTCGTGCAGGTCATCACTTGTTTACACAAGAAAGATATAAAAACTCTGGACGCAGCAAGTGCGTTATGGTAGTGAATTTTCATAAAAATGTTTTTATTGCAAATATGTGTGTTTTCTTTTTAAGAAAGCAGGCATCAATTTTGGTTACCAGTATAACCTATATAGTAAAAGCAATGTGCCATGTTTCATAAAAATAACTTTATTGTGTGAAAATGTACCAAGATTTCCAAAAGTAGACTTAAAGTGTTCCCGGGAAAACTCGTTTCTTGGTCAACCTTATAGGTTAATAGCAAATTGGGCTATTCAAATATGAAGCATTTGATCAAAGTTCGCTACCATAGCGCACTTGCTGCATCCAGAATTTCTTTTCTTACAAACATGCATTATATTTCGATGGAAAATGCAATAACATAAGGCGTGTTTGATTAAAAAAAAAAGAAAATTTGTATCACCAATGACTTATGGGCCATCCTGTGATTGTAGAAATATTTTTTTAAGATGTAGCTCAAGACACCCTATAATTAATATATACAAATTTTTTTCAAATCTTGTATAATAACGGATATATTGAGCTTTATTGATTTTTTACGAAAATTCGACAAAAATTATATACCATTAAACGATAAACTCTATAGCTAAGACTACTGCCAAGCATCAGGGAAAGCGTCTATTTCAAATGAATTTTCTGGAAACATTTTAGTAAAATGAAGGACAATGACGGTTGAAACTAAGACTTCAGTGTTTGTAAAACATCCTTCTTGAGACATTTGATTTCCATAGCCCGTATTAGTTTCAAGTTATTTGCCAAAATGTTGAAGATTTTGACGTTTTAAGTCGCAACTTTGACGTTTTGAGGAAAACCCCAATTTATTTTTCTTTAAATACCTATAACTTTTTTGTCTTTTGACATACAGAGCTAAATTTTGGTAGGTAACTTACATATAAGGACATAAACCCGCGTACCAAATTTGGTTGCCCTTACTTTGTTAATTCGGGAGATATAATTTTTTTTCGAAAGAAAACACAAAATTTTCCGGGAAAACCTGGGCAGATTTTCCTGGCTAACGAACTTATCGAAGCCATTTGCAAAAGGAATTTATTCACCAAATTTAATCAAAATCGGCCCATTATTTTTTGAGTTATCGGTGTGATACATACATATATATATATATATATATATATATATATATATATATATATATATATATATATATATATATATATATATATATATATATATATATATATATATATATATATATATATATATATATATATGAGACATGCTTGGTTCTCGGGTTAAACCGCGTCCAGAATTTATGGAAACTCGACGTTTCGGCTCCTGTTTTGGAGCCATTTTCAAGAGGTAAAGGAAATATGTAAGGACACTCTAAGGCCTCAATCTGCCTACTCCTTAGAGTGATGGACAAAGGTGGGTAAAGGAAATATGTAAGGACACTCTAAGGCCTCAATCTGCCTACTCCTTAGAGTGGTGGACAAATGTGGGTAAAGGAAATATGTAAGGACACTCTAAGGCCTCAATCTGCCTACTCCTTAGAGTGATGGACAAAGGTGGCTAAAGGAAATATGTAAGGACACTCTAAGGCCTCAATCTGCCTACTCCTTAGAGTGGTGGACAAAGGTAGGTAAAGGAAATATGTAAGGACACTAAGGCCTCAATCTGCCTACTCCTTAGAGTGGTGGATAAAGGTAGGTTGGGTTGTTGTAGCTCGATTACGGGGCCTCAATCTGCCTACTCCCCAAATCTCGCTGGAGATCGTCTGTGAGGTCTCAGTGTGTTCAACCCTAGGCCTCAGAGAGATCTGCCAGTTCGTTGCAAGTCTTGTCTTATATAGGTCGTTTCGTCTACCTGTTGCGTCATCAGTGAAAGTAGTGGGGTCACCGTCAATTAAGTGGGGGGATAATGATGCAACTAAATTGTCTGTGGAATTCATTTCCCTTTTGTGTGTTTGCAAAGAAGATATAATAGGTTTCCAAGTAGTCGGAAGGCGAAGACCATCATCTCTCTTATTTAAACAATCGGGACGTTTTTCAATCTCGATTGCTTCGCGGATAATTCTCGTTTTGAAATTGTAAACCGGTGCTATTGTTTTGGCATTATCGAAGTCTATTTTGTGCCCTGTATGAATATGATGCATGGCCAGCGCCGATGAGGGGTCGGATTTTCTAACTGCGAGGGTGTGTTCGTATATTCTATTGTGGATGCGTCTGTTTGTTTGTCCTACGTAAGTTCGGGAACAGTCGGAACAAGGAATTTCGTAAACTCCGTGGGATTCGTTTGGAATCGTATCCTTGGGAGTTTTTATAAGATTTGATAGTTTTTGGTCTGTTGTGAATACGGTTTTGATATTATGGGTTCTGAAAATTCGGCTGATTTTGTCGGTGACACCTTTAATGTATGGTAAAAACGCTGTGTGTTGTTGTGTGGACGCTGTTTGTTCTTGTTGTGGTGTAGTGGTTTGTTGTTGTGCGTTTCTAATGTTTCGTAGTATGTGATTGTTGTCGTATCCGTTTTCTAGCAATGTCTGTCTTAAAAAGTTTAATTCTGTCTGTTTGTTGTTGTTGTCCGTTAGTCTAAGGGATCGTGTTACTAATGTTCGAACCACGGAATTTAGTTGCGATGGGTGATGGTGAGATTGGGCGTTAAGATACCGGTTAGTGTGGGTTGGTTTTCGGTAGACAGTGTAAGAAAATCCTCTGACTGGGTTTTTAGTGATGCGTACATCTAAGAAAGGCAAAGAAAAATTATTTTCCATTTCCATGGTGAACTGGATTTGGGGGTTGATGTTATTTAGGTAAGAAAGGAATTCGTCTAGAGATTCTTTGCCGTGTGGCCAGACAGCGAAAATGTCGTCAACGTATCTTAACCAACACGTTGGTTTAAGTTGGGATGAATTGAGGGCTTGTGTCTCGAAGTTTTCCATGAAAATGTTGGCCAATGCAGGAGAGAGGGGTGAACCCATTGGAGCACCTCGAACTTGTTTGTAAAATTTGTTTTGAAAAAGGAAATAAGTGTTAGATGTGCAGTGTTCCACAAGAGCTAAGGTATCGTGGGAAATTTTGTGTTTATTTTTGAGAATGTCAAGGGTTTCAGATAGAGGTATATTGGTGAATAAGGAAACTATATCAAAGCTAACTAGGATGTCGTTTTGAGAAATGGTGTTGTTTTGAAGAAGGTCGATGAAATGGGTGGAGTTTTTGACATAGGATGTAGCGTTTTCTACTAATGGTTGGAGAGTTTTGGCTAGATGTTTTGCAAGTTTTTGTGTGGGTGAACGGTGGGCACTTACGATAGGGCGAAGGGATATATCAGGCTTATGGATTTTTGGGAGACCATATTTTCTAGGGATGCCCCCCCACTTAATTGACGGTGACCCCACTACTTTCACTGATGACGCAACAGGTAGACGAAACGACCTATATAAGACAAGACTTGCAACGAACTGGCAGATCTCTCTGAGGCCTAGGGTTGAACACACTGAGACCTCACAGACGATCTCCAGCGAGATTTGGGGAGTAGGCAGATTGAGGCCCCGTAATCGAGCTACAACAACCCAACCTACCTTTATCCACCACTCTAAGGAGTAGGCAGATTGAGGCGTTAGTGTCCTTACATATTTCCTTTACCTACCTTTGTCCACCACTCTAAGGAGTAGGCAGATTGAGGCCTTAGAGTGTCCTTACATATTTCCTTTAGCCACCTTTGTCCATCACTCTAAGGAGTAGGCAGATTGAGGCCTTAGAGTGTCCTTACATATTTCCTTTACCCACATTTGTCCACCACTCTAAGGAGTAGGCAGATTGAGGCCTTAGAGTGTCCTTACATATTTCCTTTACCCACCTTTGTCCATCACTCTAAGGAGTAGGCAGATTGAGGCCTTAGAGTGTCCTTACATATTTCCTTTACCTCTTGAAAATGGCTCCAAAACAGGAGCCGAAACGTCGAGTTTCCATAAATTCTGGACGCGGTTTAACCCGAGAACCAAGCATGTCTCACATTAAAGACCGCGGAAATCTTTCTGAACATTTAATTCGCCTCTACGGGGAGGAACTTTTATCTTCTACCAAAATTTTCACCAAACTCCTTATCCGCAAATCCCGTCTCCTTTGTGACCTCACCTTTCTAAAAGCCTGCCGTTATCATCACGTGGTCCCAAAATCTTTTCAACTTAAACATCACACCAAATCACATAACGTCTCCAACATTTTAAAACGAACAGGCTTTGCTCTCCTTAGAAATTCCATTCACGAGACAAGACGACACCTTAACACTACCAACACACTGCTTTACGACACGTACATAAAAATACACACATACAAAATACACCCTACACTTTGGGACACTCTAGACAGACTCTCACATAGTAAATCAGAACATGTTACACAACAAAAGACGGACGTACAAAAAAGAAAATTACAGCAGCTTCTAGACAACAAAAATCTCACACAACACACACATAATGCCAATCCTCCTATAGTAGTTCACAACCTTTCAAATTCCACCATAAGTGACGTCGCCATCAAAGTCTTATCCAAAGGTTTTAATTTTGCACCAACCCCTAAATTCATCCCAATAGAAAAGATAATTTCTCAATCAGAAGATGCAATAACACACTTACCGACTGACGAAGCTGAAATTACGAGACAAGACATTGCAAGAATATTACGTTCTGCCAAACTTCCACCTTCCAACCTTTCTCCTCACGAACGACAGTCAATCAGAGACCTAAACCGAAACACAGAAATTATAATCCTACCAGCAGACAAAGGCAACGCTACAGTCATACTTGACAAAACAGACTATATACAAAAGATGGACAATATACTAAACAACACAGACTACAAACAAATCCCTAACGACCCTACAACTTATCTGGAAAAGAAAACCAAAACTTTCATCAACAACTCCCAACTCAATCCTGACCTCAAAAAAGAACTAATCCCCCGCGAAAAATCATCTCGCATCCCTAGAAAATATGGTCTCCCAAAAATCCATAAGCCTGATATACCCCTTCGCCCTATCGTAAGTGCCCACCGTTCACCCACACAAAAACTTGCAAAACATCTAGCCAAAACTCTCCAACCATTAGTAGAAAACGCTACATCCTATGTCAAAAACTCCAACCATTTCATCGACCTTCTTCAAAACAACACCATTTCTCAAAACGACATCCTAGTTAGCTTTGATATAGTTTCCTTATTCACCAATATACCTCTATCTGAAACCCTTGACATTCTCAAAAATAAACACAAAATTTCCCACGATACCTTAGCTCTTGTGGAACACTGCACATCTAACACTTATTTCCTTTTTCAAAACAAATTTTACAAACAAGTTCGAGGTGCTCCAATGGGTTCACCCCTCTCTCCTGCATTGGCCAACATTTTCATGGAAAACTTCGAGACACAAGCCCTCAATTCATCCCAACTTAAACCAACGTGTTGGTTAAGATACGTTGACGACATTTTCGCTGTCTGGCCACACGGCAAAGAATCTCTAGACGAATTCCTTTCTTACCTAAATAACATCAACCCCCAAATCCAGTTCACCATGGAAATGGAAAATAATTTTTCTTTGCCTTTCTTAGATGTACGCATCACTAAAAAACCCAGTCAGAGGATTTTCTTACACTGTCTACCGAAAACCAACCCACACTAACCGGTATCTTAACGCCCAATCTCACCATCACCCATCGCAACTAAATTCCGTGGTTCGAACATTAGTAACACGATCCCTTAGACTAACGGACAACAACAACAAACAGACAGAATTAAACTTTTTAAGACAGACATTGCTAGAAAACGGATACGACAACAATCACATACTACGAAACATTAGAAACGCACAACAACAAACCACTACACCACAACAAGAACAAACAGCGTCCACACAACAACACACAGCGTTTTTACCATACATTAAAGGTGTCATCGACAAAATCAGCCGAATTTTCAGAACCCATAATATCAAAACCGTATTCACAACAGACCAAAAACTATCAAATCTTATAAAAACTCCCAAGGATACGATTCCAAACGAATCCCACGGAGTTTACGAAATTCCTTGTTCCGACTGTTCCCGAACTTACGTAGGACAAACAAACAGACGCATCCACAATAGAATATACGAACACACCCTCGCAGTTAGAAAATCCGACCCCTCATCGGCGCTGGCCATGCATCATATTCATACAGGGCACAAAATAGACTTCGATAATGCCAAAACAATAGCACCGGTTTACAATTTCAAAACGAGAATTATCCGCGAAGCAATCGAGATTGAAAAACGTCCCGATTGTTTAAATAAGAGAGATGATGGTCTTCGCCTTCCGACTACTTGGAAACCTATTATATCTTCTTTGCAAACACACAAAAGGGAAATGAATTCCACAGACAATTTAGTTGCATCATTATCCCCCCACTTAATTGACGGTGACCCCACTACTTTCACTGATGACGCAACAGGTAGACGAAACGACCTATATAAGACAAGACTTGCAACGAACTGGCAGATCTCTCTGAGGCCTAGGGTTGAACACACAGAGACCTCACAGACGATCTCCAGCGAGATTTGGGGAGTAGGCAGATTGAGGCCCCGTAATCGAGCTACAACAACCCAACCTACCTTTATCCACCACTCTAAGGAGTAGGCAGATTGAGGCCTTAGTGTCCTTACATATTTCCTTTACCTACCTTTGTCCACCACTCTAAGGAGTAGGCAGATTGAGGCCTTAGAGTGTCCTTACATATTTCCTTTAGCCACCTTTGTCCATCACTCTAAGGAGTAGGCAGATTGAGGCCTTAGAGTGTCCTTACATATTTCCTTTACCCACATTTGTCCACCACTCTAAGGAGTAGGCAGATTGAGGCCTTAGAGTGTCCTTACATATTTCCTTTACCCACCTTTGTCCATCACTCTAAGGAGTAGGCAGATTGAGGCCTTAGAGTGTCCTTACATATTTCCTTTACCTCTTGAAAATGGCTCCAAAACAGGAGCCGAAACGTCGAGTTTCCATAAATTCTGGACGCGGTTTAACCCGAGAACCAAGCATGTCTCACATTAAAGACCGCGGAAATCTTTCTGAACATATATATATATATATATATATATATATATATATATATATATATATATATATATATATATATATATATATATATATATATATATATATATATATATATATATATATATATATATATATATATATATATATATATATATATATATATATATATATATATATATATATATATATATATATATATATATATATATATATATAAACATATAAAAATTCAAACTGACCCCGGATATGTGTTCTGGGGGGCTTAATTAGCGCTCATTTGAAGAAATTTTTTCAAAATTCAAAAGTCGAGATCTCCTCATTAGTGAATTTTTTTAAGAAAATTCACTAAAAAAGCGCTAATAGATATTAAAGTAATAGGATTCAATAAGGTTAAGGTTATTGTTAAAAAACATATAAAACTGCCAACGAATTTGTTAATCACGACATTTTAAGGAAGAACGGACTAATTGCATTTATTCCACCCAGAGAAAAGGCATTGTGCGTTTAGTTGATACCTTTTTTGATTCTGTTAAAAACAATTCATTCGCCTAAGACTACCACGGGAGTTAAACGAATGTATAAAAGAACAATAGATGAGAACGGAGAATCAAAATTAGTACAAAGACAGGGAATTATAGTTTCGTTTCTAGGCGATCAAATTCATAGAGAAATTCGCATAAACGGTGTGAATTTTGAGGTCGAACCCTACATATATCCAGTCGTGCAGTGTATGTGCTGTTTAAGATACGGCCACGTCGCAAAAATACGTACAAGTTTCAAGTCCTTTTGTGAAAAATGCGCCTCGATGGAAGAAAAAGATCAAATATTGCCTATACTGTAAAAGCCTGGACGCAGCAAGTCCGTTATGGTAGTGAATTTTCATAGAAATGATCTGGCACACAATATTTTATTATAACTTTTTTTTCTTGTAACATAGAAATCTAAATTTTGGTGTATGGTTTACTTTTTATATCGTAAATCTACCTACCAAATTTGGTTATCATAGATTTCTTATTTTTTAAGATAAAATTTTTTTTCAAATTAAAACTCAAAATTTTTCCGGAAAACCTCGTCCGATTTTTTTGATTAACAAGCTTGTCAAAGTCATTTACAAAAGGAAGGTACATGCCAAATTTTATCAAAATCGGCCTATTATTCTTTGAGATAAAAAAATTTTTCGAATGAAAACTCAAAATTTTCCCGGAAAACCTCGTCCGATATTCTTGACTAACAAACTTGTCAAAGCCATTTACAAAAGAAAGGTACATGCCAAATTTTATTAAAATCGGCTTATTACTTTTTGAGATAAGAATTTTTTTCGAATGAAAACTCAAAATTTTCCCGGAAAACCTCGTCCGATTTTCTTGACTAACAAACTTGTCAAAGCCATTTACAAAAGAAAGGTACATGCCAAATTTTATTAAAATCGGCTTATTACTTTTTGAGATAAGAATTTTTTTCGAATGAAAACTCAAAATTTTCCCGGAAAACCTCGTCCGATTTTCCTGGCTAACGAACTTATCCAAGCCATTTACAAAAGAAAGGTACATGCCAAATTTTATCAAAATCGGCCTATTATTTTTTGAGTTATCGGTGTGATACATATATATATATATATATATATATATATATATATATATATATATATATATATATATATATATATATATATATATAAATATAAATATATATATATATATATATATATATATATATATATATATATATATATATATATATATATATATATATATATATATATATATATATATATATAAAAACATATAAAAATTGAAACTGACCCCGGATATGGGTTCTAGGGGTCCTAGATCGCGCTCATTTGAAGAAATTTTTTCAAAATTCAAAAGTCGAGATCTCCTCATTAGTGAATTTTTTCTAAGAAAATTCACTAAAACAGTGCACATAATACGGTTTCGCGCTTGTGCCCGATTTTTATGAAACAAAAAGAGAATTAAGGAAATTATGGCCTTTAAAAATCTCACCTATAAAGAAGCTGAAAATATAGAAAGAAAAAAAACCTTCCTATGCTAAAGTTACCACCCCAAATAAGTTTTCTGCTCTTGCAAATATGAAAGAGTTTCCAATTTTACCCTCAATCTCCACTTCAGCCCCACTTATTAGAAGTTTAAAGTCAATCTTATCAAGTGCAGAAACGTAAGTCTAGTAGATCTCCATGTGTTTTATTATTTTTTATTTCAACAACATACCACGAGGGCTTACAGCCTAAATACTATCGTACCGTGGGTGTCGACAAGGAAGAAAGGGGCAACTTGTTAATTCTGGACTTGAAGGTTTGGAGGTTCGGAGGAGAAGGAAAAACATGTGCCGGCAAGGAACTCCACAACTTGGAAGTTCTCGGGGCAAAAGAGCGGGCATAACAAGATGTTCTATGTCTGGTGACCTGAACAGTAAAAGGGTGCATTCGCTCTGTTCCCCTGGTAGATCTGTTGGGGACAGCAGGTGGAGGAACTATGGAAGAAAGCTCCTCTGAGCAGTGCCCGTGCAGATATCTATAAAAGCGAGAGAGGTCACCAACGGCACCTCGGTGGGCAAGGGATGGTAGCCTTTGGGTGAGGCTAGGGTCACCGATGAGACGTATAGCTCTCTTCTAAATAGAGTCCAGGATAGCGAGTGTAGAAGCGGCAGCAGCACCCCAGATGTGGGAGCAGTATTCGAGGTTTGGTCTTATTTGTGAAGTATATAAGGTATAGACATTGGTGAAAAGTATTTGCGAGCCCGGAAGAGGAAACCTAATTTCTTAGCAGTCGCTTCTGCAATTGATGTGACATGTTGGTGCCAATTGAGATTTCGATCCACAGAAATGCCAACAAGTGAAAAGGACTTATTACTTTGAATAACTTGGTTGTTCATTGTGGGTCTAGGGCTGGTGTATCTCTTATGAGAAAGAAAACAAGACTGTGATTTGGTGTGGTTGAATTGTACAAGATTTCTACCTCCCCAGTTTAATATTTTTTGGAGATCCACGGAGACAGAACCCTCCATGAGTCTGCGATCCTCATCTAATTGGGCTAAAGAGGCAGGCTTAGAATATTGTATATTTGAGTGGAGGGTGCTGTCGTCCGCGTAACTATGAACTGGGTTGGATGTGCTAGAGAGGAGGTCATTGATGTGGAGAAGAAACAAAGTAGGGGCCAAAGCTGAACCTTGAGGAACTCCTGCATTAATTGGATACAGTTTTAGAGGAATGGCCATCCTCGACAACAGAAATGATCCGGTTGGAGAAGAAATTTGCTGTCCAGGTACAGAGTTTTGATGGTTGGCCATAGGCCGGAAGTTTATTAAGCAGCGCTGCGTGCCAGACCTGGTCGAATGCTTTGGATATGTCTCGAGCGACAATCTGGGATTCACCGTGTAGTTCCATAGACATGTTCCAAGAATGGGTGACAAAGGGAAGGAGGTCGGCAGTTGATCTGCACTGACGGACTATACTGCCTGTCGTGAATTATACTATGTTTTTCAAGAAATTTTAGTAATTCGGTGTTTATATACTTTTCCATCACTTTAGAGACGACTGAAAGGAGAGAAATAGGCCTGTAGTTGCTAGGAAGCGCTTTGGGTCATTTCTTGTGGACGGGTTGTACTCGAGCAGTTTTCCAGTTATTAGGGAATATATCTTTATTGTAAGATGTCTGAAACAAACGAGTCAGGACAGGAGCAAGTTCTGGTGCGCATTTTTTGAGAACAATTGCTGAGATCTCGTCAATGCCAGAGGCTTTCTTGGTATTAAGGGAAGATAACATCTTTCATACCTTTTTAGTTTTGAAAATGATATCCGTCATTTTATGCGCGACATTGAGGACTGTTGGTGGTTGAACATTTGCAGGTGGGTTGAGAGTAAAATTGCCGGCGAACGACGAGGCAAAAAGTTCAGCCTTGCCCAGGGCCGTAGAAACAATTTCATCCCCTGAGACAAGAGGTGGGAACGTGCTCTTGCAGAAATTATTCCGCTGGAGCTTAAGAGGACTTTGTTTTTTATGTGGTTATTAAACGAATTTTTTGCCTCAGAAAGAATGTGGACATAGCGGTTTCTTGCGTCGTTAAATGCTTGACGGTATTCTTGACTGGGATTGTGTAAAAGCTTTTTGTGAGCTTTGACCTTTTCAAGTCTGGCCTTGTCACAGGATTTAGAGAACCAGGGCTTTTGAGTGGCTGCACAGAGGTTTTCTGTGTATGTGGAATAAATAATTCCATGCCAGCTTGGATAATTTCGGTGACGTTTTGTGAGATATCAGAGGGGTCAGGATGAGAGAAGCAGACAGACGGCCATGGAACTGAGGAAAAGTAAACCCGCATTTCGTCCCAGTCCGCGGAGTTGTAGTGCCAAACGATACGTGGGTGTGATGACTGTGTGACCTCGGGTTGCATTGCGCAGGAAGCAGTGACCATGCCGTGGTCTGAGCGACCCAGGGGGGCGGTGACCGATATCTTGTAGCAGTCAGGATTTGTAGTAAGAAGGAGATCCAAGGGATTTGAGCTGTGTGTTGGGATGCGAGGAAAGTAAGTAGGTTGCTGGACCATATTGGCTAAAGAATTGCTGACTGCAAAGGCCTCCGCTGCTCGTCCTTGTCGATCGGTTTTTGAAGATCCTAGTCATTCCTTATTATGGACATTGAAGTCACCAAGAATAGTGACCTCAGAGGAAGGATATTCAGAAATCAGATGGTCGGTTTTTTCAGAAAGGTAGTCAAAGAGCTGGACAAAGTTGTTGTCAGAAGGTGACCGGTAAATGCAACAGATGAATTTAGTTGCAGCCCTGAGAGAGAGTTTTATCCATAGTATGTCTTTTCATCCAGCTTCTAAATTGGGGAGTCTGGTGCAGGGTAGATTGCTACGGACGTACGCGCACACGCCTCCATGCAATCTAAAGGAAGTAAGGAGCTCATACCCCGGGAAATTAAGATGATTAGTGGCTGTTTTGGCACTGATTTGAGTTTCGGTGAGGAAGAGGAGTTGGGGCCTATTAGCCTGGAGGAAATGGTCGACGGAGTTCAGGTTAGAATTTAGGCCACATATATTTGAGAAGGATATGTTAAATATTGATGCTGGCGCCCCCTGTACCCTCTCCCGGAGATCCGAATGGAGGGGTATTTTACCTCCGGAATCTTTTGTACAAGGAGGAGCCATCATCAGTTTTGCTTATAAGGGAAACAAACTCCTACACCAGAACCGGAAACGTCCGTTGGGACTTCACCGGCCCCTTGATGTAAGGGGTGGTAGCTCCTCGAGCGTGAAAAAAATTCTTTACTATCACGTAAAGGAAAATTCCACTACCACCTACCATATTGCAAGTATACCACACCAGCCAACTATTAAAGAGCTGACCAGCTCTAGAACACATATCATTGAATTTAGAGCTTCAAATATCAAGCCGTGGGTAGGTATGTGGTACCCCACAATATTGACGAAAGGTCAATATAGAATTTATGAAATACCTTAGAAAATCAAACATCACAAGTGATTTCAAAGGCGGCGTTTTTTCTTGTTGGACGGCCTAGGAAACAAATCCGGGACGGCTCGCTTGCACACTCGTTTATGTTGGCTTAATTCGTTGTAAGGAAAAGGAGGCGATGACTAAAAAAGTAAGGGGAAACTTGAAATTCTTTTTTATTTTAAAATAAAAATAAACAGCAAATTTAATGATCTAGTAAATTGTCTAGACGGGAATATTTTAATCTTGTGTAAAGGTCAAATATCAAAAATACTTTAGTTCATATATTTGTAAAGGCGCGGCGGATTTATTCAGTGCCAATCTCATTTCGTCTAGTATTTTGGATACTTGTATTTTATTGTTCAATTTATTAGAATGATAACTGATGTACATAGTTATCAAGTTTATTTACTTTTCTAAAAATATCACAAACATTTGTTGGCCTAATTTATAAATCTAAAAGAATCACGCCTAATATTTTGCATTTGTCATAGTCATCATCACAGTCTATAGGCGATGTCGCCTGCCCTTAACCACCGTGACTTTTTAGGGAGCTTTTTTTAATTCGGTTGTGCAAGTTTTCTAGAAGTCTTCCTCTTGGTCTACCTCTCCCTTTTTTACAAAGTATGTGTTCATCAAATTTTGCCTACTCCTCAATTTCTTTCAGCGAGCATGTTTAGTGAATTTTTCGTAATACGAGATCTGTGTTTATTTATATATATATATATATATATATATATATATATATATATATATATATATATATATATATATATATATATATATATACAGGGTGGTTCACGGTGATTGACCTATTAGACGTTTCTGGAGAACTACATCTATTTAAATTCTGAAAATTTGTATCCGCACGTGTTTGATACTGATCTTTCTAATTAAAATATTTTCAAATAGCCTGCACCTCCGGTTGTACCGGAAGTCGACAGAAACTTTTTTTTAATGGAACACCCTGTATATTATTAGCTTTTTGAATTACACGTTCATTTTAAGGGCCACTTGATGACAACATATTCGGGCTAGTTCGTACCATTTCGGATTTATTCGCGATTTTGTAGAAAAAATTACGATTAGAGCGCTTTAGCAAAATTCCGATATCTTTAAACATATGCAAGATAGAAACATGCGGTTTTCACGATCCCATAGAGCGTAAAAATTCCTACATACTGTTATAAACACAATACAATTTTAAGATAACTGTTATTAATAAAATACATTTGAATTTGAAAAATTTCAATCAGAGATAACTTGATTTTTTTAATGGAACGGTACCCATATGTCCCCAGCATCTGATTCAACATTAAATTCCCTATATTTTAAGGATACATTACCCTATACCTATCTCATGCAGTTTTCTTTGAAAATTGATTCGAAAATATTAATGGTCAGCGGGGTGGCGCCATCCTTTGACTACTTCTGCCTTCAGTGAGTGTCTTATTTTAAAAGGGACACACAGTAACTTGTAGTTCCAACCGATTCCTTTTTTGATAACTTTCCGACCTATAATGGCTATTTCCTATAGCTAAAAAGGCCAGTTTTTGAGGTATTTAGAGACATTCAAAAACATAACACAGCATAATTTTTCCTTATACTGTGATTGAACGTCAACGTTAAGGTAAGTGTGCCATGATGAACAATTTATATTACATACTTGTCATTCTAAATTATTCGATAAATGTGAATGTACTGATGTTCACAGTTAACATGGAAAATCATTATTGCAATGCAGCTTATTTAAATTTATTTTACATCCATGGAGAATGTAACCGAATTATTAGTAGAACATGTAGAAGGTTTAATGAGTTGAATCCTAATCTGCCATCCATGAGTGAAAAGAAGTTTCGAAGAATTGAGTTAAATTTCCTAGAATTTGTTACTTTTAAAGCACCCAAAGTTAATCCCAGTCCAGCGACTAGCGATGAGGATCACGAAATAACTGTCCTGCCTTATTTCGAAGCATATCCACATGCCTCTATGAACGAGCAATGAACGACATAGGTATTCCTTACTCATCTGTAGAGAGAATCTTGTGGAAGCACAAAATGGACAACTATAAGTTTACTTTAGTGCAAGCTCTGCATCTAGAAGATGCTAGTAAGAGGGTCCAGTTTTTTGAAACGATGCTAATTCATATTCAAGGAGATGATGACTTAAAAAAAAATATATGGGCTGATGAATCGAAATTTTCTCATGAAGGAGTTTTCAATAGACATAACAGTCATGTTTGTGCACATCAAAACCCTTACGCTATTAGGGAAAGGGGATTTCAAGTAAAATTTAGTTTGAATGTGTTTTGTTTATTGAAAGGTAATAACTTGTCTTATCATATTTATGATGGAACCTTAACTTCTAATCGTTACATGGAAATATTAAGAACAATAGTTACAGACTTTTTAGATAATTTACCATTATCAGAATATAGAACATGTTGGTATCAACATGACGGAGCTCCTGCGCACTCTACACGAGAAATATCTAACACACTCGACGATCTATTTAAATATAGATGGGTTGAAAAGTGCGGTCGCTGGATATGGGCCGCAAGAAGTTCAGATCTTACCCCGCTTGATTTCCATCTTTGGGGAAAGATAAAAACCAAAGTATATGAAACGCCCGTCAATTCACGCGAAGAATTAGAGATCAGAGTACGAAGAGCGTTTAAAGAGTTAGATAGGAATGAGATTCTCTCAGCAACTACTAGCGGCATTACGACACGAATATTAAAATATTTGAGTGTTAATGGACAACATTTTGAGCAGTTGTTTTGTTACTCGTGTTGTAATAATACTTCGAGGATTTATAAGATTGTGTAAGGTAATAATATAACTGTTGTTATCCTTAAAATATTATAAATACATAACTTTCAAGCACAGTAACAATATTTATTTATTGTAATTCTAATTAACTTGAACATGAAATATTTTTGTTTCTACTGTATTTTTTTGTTACGAACAAAAAAAATGATATCGCCCCGCTAACAATTACTATTTTCGAATCAATATTCAAAGAAAACTATAAGAGGCAGGTATAGGGTAACGTATACTTAAAAGATAGGGAATTTAACGCTAAATCAGATGCTGGGGACATATGGGTACCGTTCCATTAAAAAAAATCAAGTTACCTCTGATTGAAAATTTTCAAATTCAAATGTATATTATTAATAACAGTTATCTTAAAATCGTATTGTGTTTATAACAGTATGTAGTAATTTTTACGTTCTATGGGATAGTGAAAACCGCATGTTTCTACTTTGCATGTCTTTAAAGATATCGGAATTTTTCTAAAGCGCTCCAATCGTAATTTTTTTCTACAAAATGGCGAATAAATCCGAAATGGTACGAACTAGCCCGAATATGTTGTCATCAGGTGGCCCTGTAATTGAAAGTGTAATTCAAAAATCTAATAATATACAGGGTGTTCCATTTAAAAAAACAAAGTTTGTGTCGACTTCCGGTATAACCGGAAGTGCAGGCTAATTGAAAATATTTTAGTTAGAAAGATCAGTATTAAAAACGTGCGGATACCAATTTTCAGAATTTAAATAGTTGTAGTTATCCAGAAACGTCTTAATAGGCCATTCACCGTGAAGCACGCTGTAATATATATATATATATATATATATATATATATATATATATATATATATATATATATATATATATATATATATATATAGAGCAAAATTTAATTTTTTAGCTTCATAGACAATTGAGTTTTGCGCATTTTTCTCAAAAGGAATTAGAACACAAGATTTTTTGACATTAGAAAGATATCGATGGTAACACTTTTGAAAGAATTTTTCAAATGTGCGCGTACTAGAACCTCTAAAATCGATCTTCAAGGTCTGTGTAAGCTTAAAGTATTAATGTTAGTAAGATGCCATATAATAATAGTGTACAATTCTTATAAAAATGCACTACTATAACGCACCTGCTGCGTCCTGAATTTTTTTTAAAGTCCTGATCTCGTTAGTGAATTTTTTCTAGGAAAATTCGCTAAAAAAATCGTACACATAAGTATGTTTGTTGAAATAGATATTTCAACAAACATATTTATCTTCCTGGAAGCATGTGAGTGACCCACATACTATTTTGTCATATTTTCGGGTGCATCTACCTCTAGTTAGCAACAGTAAGTTTAAGTTTAAGGACACAGAGCGGAGAAGGAAACCAACACTTACCCGAAAATTAATTTTGGCGTTTCTGCATGTGAACAGCAAACAGCAGCATTGAGCAGTAGATAGAAGGAAGCAGACAACCTTGAATTGTGCAAACAGCTGATATTTTCAAACACATTTGTGTGTTAATGACCTAAACAGCCATGACTTTGAGGATGTTCCCTGTGCGGTGCCTCTAAGGACAGAATTAGTCATCACAATTAATCATTTTATGTTATACTTACTGCTCTCTATATGGACAGGCAACCAGATGTGATTTACTTTTTATTATATCAACAAGTTTTCATTTTATGCATTTCAAATATTTATTAACATGATACATCAGAAATTATCTTGATGAAAAGTTTTTTAGCGAATTTTCATCATTTTTTTATTTAACACACCACAAATACTATCGTACCGTGGGTATCGACAAGGAGGAAAGAGGCAACTTGTTAATTCTGGACTTGAAGGTTTGGAGGTTGGGGGGAGAAGGAAAAACATGTGCCGGCAAGGAATTCCACAACTTGAAAGTCCTCGGGACAAAAGAGCGGGCATAACAAGATGTTCTATGTTTGGTGACCTGGACAGTAAAAGGGTGCATTCGCTCTGTTCCCCTCGTAGATCTGTTGGGGGCAGTAGGTGGAGGAACTATGGAAGAAAGCTCATCTGAGCAGTGTCCGTGCAGATATCTATAAAAGAGAGAGATGTCACCAACGGCACGTCGGTGGGCAAGTGATGGCAGCCTTTGGGTGAGGGTAGGGTCGCCGATGAGACGTATAGCTCTCTTCTGAATGAACTCCAGGATAGCGAGTGTAGAAGCGGAAGCAGTACCCCAGATGTGGGAGCAGTATTCGAGGTTTGGTCTTATTTATGAAGTATGTAAGGTATAGAGATTAGCTGGTGAAAAGTATTTGCGAGCCTGGAAGAGGAAACCTAATTTCTTAGCAGCCGCTTCTGCAATTGATGTGACATGTTGGTGCCAATTGAGATTTCGATCCACAGAAATGCCAAGTGAAAAGGACTCATTACTTTGAATAACTTGGTTGTTCATTGTGATGGGTCTAGGGCTGGTGTATCTCTTATGAAAATGAAAGCAAAACTGAGATATGGTGGGGTTAAATTGTACAAGAGTTCTACTTCCCCAGTCTAATACTTTTTGGAGATCCACGGAGACAGAACCCTCCATGAGTCTGCGATCCTCATCTAATTGGGCTAAAGAGGCCAGCTTAGAATATTGTATATTTGAGTGGAGGGTGCTGTCGTCCGCGTAACTGAACTGGGTTGGATGTACTAGAGAGGAAGTCATTGATGTGAAGAAGAAACAAAGTATGGGCTAAAGCTGAACCTTGAGGAACTCCTGCATTAATTGGATGCAGTTTAGAGGAATTGCCATCCACGACAACAGAAATGCTCCGGTTGGAGAGGAAATTTGCTGTCCACGTACAGAGTTTTGGTGGTAGGCCATAGGCCGGTAGTTTATTAAGCAGCGCTTTGGATCCTTTCTTGGGGACGGGTTGTACTCGAGCAGTTTTCCAGTTACTAGGGAATATGCCTCTATTGTAAGATATCTGAAACAGACGAGTCAGGAAAAATTCGCTAATAGAGAGGTCACGATGAAAAGCTTTTGAAAAAATTTCTTCAGATGGGCGCGACTTTAGGTCCCTAGAACCCAAAACCAAGGTCCGTTAAAATTATATATATATATATATATATATATATATATATATATATATATATATATATATATATATATATTTGTGTGTGTATCCGAGCGATAACTCAAATAGTCAACTGATTTGAACGACACTTGGCACATATCTTCATTGTATTAAGACCGTGGACGAGTTTGTGTATCAGCTATAACGGACATACCCCCCCCCCCCCCCAATACACAAAAATATTTTTGAAAACGCTATATTTTTGTAAGTATCAGGGTAACTGGAATGAAACTTTACATGTGGCTAGAACTGTAAATGAACCTATGTTGTGAATTTTAAGTAATTTGGTACACAATATTTAGTTTTTTCCAAATTAACAATAAAAGCTGAAAGACATGACTTGAATCAACTTAAGTGGTTAATGTATGATGCCAGACAAAGACATAGTAGTCACCTGCCACGCGTAGATTGATACATAAACCACAGGCATACATCATAATGCAATTGTTAACGTTTACATCCGAACTGTGGAGATCCCACCCTAATGACTGCCTTCGGGTATATTCGGATGCGCGGATTTGTAGGGGAAAATAAGGAAGTTTTATATCAGCTACTTGAACTAAAAACAAGAGATGCGTTAAAACGACTTAGTGGTAAAGTCCAATGCCTGACAGACAAAGTAGTTAACTGCCACGCGTAGATTAATTCATACAACAGGTATAAACCATACATCAACGGTAACCAAACTAAATAAATAACAAGCATAAAACATACTACCCGAACAAACAATCGTGAAATCTCGACCGTAAATATGGTAAATGACAGATAACGTGAAAATTAAAAATTTGCCAAGTGATTGTTATTTAACTGGGCGATTCAATAAAATTGTAAAACCCACTATATTTGTAGCTTGATGAACGGCCCCCCAAATACAGTTTTAGCACAGCATAGATATATTATGCTGTGGTAGACTGAAAGTGTCCCCTAATATAGTAGAAATGTAAACAAGATCAAGTCAAGTCTCTATATAAATGATTCTAAAATAGTTTCTTTTATCTTTAAACTTAAATATAAGATGTGATATGAGACAGAAACAGTCGTTGAATGTGTTTCAATGGCAATTCTACTAATTCTGTAATTAATTGTTACGTATACTTTTAATATAAAATAATATCCCGGGCATATAGTCAAGTATCATGTAAACAAAACATTAGTTAACGTATCGTTTGATAGCTCAGTGGCAGCATGCTTGTTTTCTATGCAGTATGGTTTGCTTTTTTCTTTTTGAGATTTGGTGAAGCAATAATGCATGCAGGGTACCCCAGCCCTATCGGACCAGTTTTAAAAAATCCTTAAAAACATTTGTATTAAAAAAATAACCACGTTATTTTGATCAAATTTGGTTGGCATGTTGCCCTCGTAAATGTCTTGCTCCACAAAAACTCGACTTTCTAGGTTTATAGAAAATTGAGTTATATAAATTTGAAGCATTTAATGAAAATTCGCTATCATAACGCAATTGCTGCGTCCCGAAATTTCATCTTGTGACAAGCCGTCAAGAATTTGCTCTTCATTCTTCAGATTCCTTATTTTTGTTTTATTTTGGCACTTGAAGAAACAATAGTGCACAGATTTCATACGTTTTGAACAAGATTTCATTTTTGTTTAAAACGTCTGAATAACTTTGTCACATTTGAGTCTGAAATTATAATTTTCAGCAGACATTTTGTTATTATTGATATTGAAAAAAAACCGGTTTGCTCAGGTTGACTAAAAAGAATTCATTCAGGCGATTAATAAGGAAAAATAACAACTACATTTATAATTTGGCAGATATTTTACTTTTCTAAACATGAATTAAGTTTCTTTCTAGAAATATTTTGTATAACTTTAATGAAATTTGTAATACAAGTTTCTTATAAAGAGACTTACACTATCTACAGATATAGCAAAATTTAATTCTTTAACTCCATAAAAACTTGAGTTTTGGGCATTTTTCTCAAAAGGGGTTAGAACACAAGATTTTTTTGATAATAGAGAGATCGATGGTAACACTTTTGAAAGAATTTTTCAAATGTGCGTGTACTAGGACCTCTAAAATCGATCTTCAAGGGCTGTGTAAGTTTAAAGTATTAACTTTACTAATATGCCGTATAAATAAAAGTATACAATTCTTATGAAAATTCGCTACTCTAACGCACTTGCTGCGTCCCGAAATTTTTTAAGCTTCTCTAAATAAAATTTCCATCCCTGTTTTTCGAACCAATTTTATCCATATCCCTCGAAGCAAGTATTTCCAGCCCTTCCACTATTACTTTCCCTAATAGATTTTGGTTGTACGTATTTATTAACATTTCCCAATCAAAAGACATTTTGCTGCTGACTTAATTATTGAATACTGGTGCTTTTAGTTCTCAACTTACCTAGTAAAACATACTTATTATTTAACTTTTATAGGTGACTCAGATGATGAGGACCATCGTTCAAAAAGCGCCTCAAAGAAGGAACGTTACTTTTGGCAGTACAATGTGCAAGCCAAAGGTCCAAAAGGCGAGCGACTGGTTATGAAATGCAAAATGGAGGACCCTCATGTCTTACATGAGGTAACTGACCCAGTATTTAGCACTGACTGTTCCGTCAAAGGCATTAAGCATAGTGGAAAAGCCAGAAAAGGTGATGGTAACGATTTAACACCCAATGCCAAGAAACTCTTTAACATCGGCAAAGAATTGGACAAATTAAGTCATATAATCAATGATATGACTCCTGTCAGTGAGTTACCTTTGAATGTAAGGCCGAAGTCGAGGAAAGAGAAGAACAAGTTGGCTTCCAGGGCTTGCCGGTTGAAGAAGAAGGCACAGCATGAAGCCAACAAGATTAAGTTGAGTGGGTTGGAGTCAGAGCATAGTAAGTAAACTTTTTCTTCTACACAATTACTGTTTTTTTTTTCCTTAAACATATTTTGAACACATCTTCTCTAATGTTATATTCGGGGATTGAACGCTAATTTGAAGGCTGTTTATCACCATATCCAAGACAAACAACCCAATCTAGATCTAACCGAAACCCAAATTGTTTGCTCCGCAGAAGCCCCAAGGGATGAATTTCACAAGGCTCTCTGATTCAAAGGTGGTGTTTGCGCATATTCCAGGAGTGATGTTTCAGTTCAGAGACAGGCGTTTTTAGAGGTCATTTCTTATGAATTCATGTGTCTTAAAATTTCATTATCCAACTCTACAAAGTTTCTAGGTTTCATTTATTGTTCCCACAATAAGAATCTATACAACGATGATTTTAATACTTATCCATTAAAGTTCGTTATTTGGTTAGTAGTAGTAGCAGTGGTGGGGAGGTCAATGCCAAGCAAGTAGGCCACAATGGGCCCTTTTTGCCAACCCCAGCAACCATGCTCTACTCTTCCTCAGTTCCGTCGCCAAACCGCCTCGACCTCGAGATGAAAGCCGCGACGGTCTTCAATTAAACGGTACTTACCTGATTCCTCTGCAGAGTCCACGATCCTAAAATTCTGCTCGAAGTCTCCCGAAAGCCTCGCATTCACACAGGTAGTGGTAGGACGTTTCTTCATCCTCGCCGCATTTCTGGCAAATGGGATCCCTCTCTACGCCTATCAATGTGAGGTGTCTTCTAAGGGCGCAGTGGCCTGTCAGCACCCCAAGGATGCGGCGAAGCGTAGGTCGACTCCTTCCGAGTAGCCAGACAGCTTTATCTCTCTCCGCCCCCCCCCACGAAGTCCCTCGCCTGCCTGCAGCCACCAACCGACCCCCAGTGCCTCTCCATTGCTTCCTCGGTCCACCTGTCTAAGGCAACAGAGACTGTCTTCCTACTTATGCCTATCGCAGGCTCCGGGCAACAGAACGGCCGCCGGGAACCGAGTCTTGCGTGATTATTTGCCACCTCATTCCCCGCTACGCCGCAGTGTCCCGGAACCCACACCAGTTGCTAGCGAGTCCTCTGAGGGCGTCAGCGCACTCCTGAACCAGTGTTTACCTGATTCTGGCCGCGCAGACTGCCCGGAGGACCGCCTGGCTATCCGAGCAGATGTACACACATTACTCGGGACTCCTCTTCACATCCTGTCTATTGGTCACATACAGGATAGCATACACCTCTGTTTTGAATGCCGTGGTATATGTGCCAAGAGCATAGCTCTCGCGCACCCACCGGCCCTCGATGTATATTCCTGCCCTGGAGGATTGTTGGTACTCCAGCCGCGATCCGTCGGTGAAACAGGCCAGGCTTGCGGGCTGAAATGCAACCTCATTTTCCCTCCACTGATCCCTACTGGGGATCCTGAGGGTGTATGGCCTAGTCAACCTAATATCGTCCTCGGCATCCCGCACCTTTATGGCGGAAATCGGAATTTCCTTTTCCACCTCCTTGGCGACTCTTGCATGCCCTATTACTGCTCCCTCTCCGCACCAGTTTCCTGAGTCTCGCATTCTAAGATGCGGCGCCATAGCCTCCCTTCTGATACAGATGGGAAGCGGTGGCAGCATCAACAGGCCGTCTAGCGCGGCTGAGGGTGTCGTCCTCATAGCGCCTGTGATACCCAGGATTGCCAGCCTTTGGAGTTTGGCCAGCTTCCTGCTGGTGTTTGATTCACACCACACCACCAGACCAACGCCCCATAGAGGATTCTCGGCCTGACGATCGCAGTGTAGATCCAATGAAGGATCCGAGGATTAAGTCGTTATTTGGTACAAAACTACCCGAATTCCAAAGTTGTTCTCCCTGGCGATTTTAATGCCCATAACCGCAATTGCTCTTTGCTCTGCTGTCATGGGCTTTATCTTGACTTCTAAGTTTATTTCCAAATCCCTATGGCGCACACACACACACACACACACACACACACACACACACACACACACACACACACACACACACACACACACACACACACACACACACACACACACACACACACACACACACACACACACACACACACACACACACACACACACACACACACACACACACACACACACACACACACACACACACACACACACACACACACACACACACACACACACACACACACACACACACACACACACACACACACACACACACACACACACACACACACACACACACACACACACACACACACACACACACACACACACACACATACATACACGTATTGCAATGATTATGGCAACCGTGCAATGTACCAACAAATGGCGAACTGAGTTGCAGTATACTCAGTTTGACGTTATAATGCTAGAAATATCGTCAGATCATCTATACACTCGCTGGTTGGTGAGATATTTCGAGATGAGCAAGCGTGCATGCAACAACATTATGGCATCGGTTGCCATAAGTTCTGTGTGTGAGTGTGAATATATATCAAGAAAATGGCAACTTTATGTGTGAACTATTAACAACATTGCGGCAACGGTCGCCATAAGTTCTGTGTATGAATGTGAATATATATCAAGAAAATGGCAACTTTATGTGTGAACTATTAACAACACTGTGGCATCGGTTGCCAAAAGTTCTGTGTATGAATGTGAATAATATATCAGGAAAATGGCAACTTTATGTGTGAACTATTAACAACATTGTGACATCGGTTGACATAAATTATGTGTATGTAATGTAAATATATATATTAAAAAAATGGAAAATTTATGTGTAAACTATATGACAATATTAAGGCATCGGTTGCCCTAAGTTCTGTGTATAAATGTGAATATATATATATATATATATATATATATATATATATATATATATATATATATATATATATGTATATATATATATATATATATATATATATATATATATATATATATATATATATATATATATATATATATATATATATATATATATATATATATATATATATATCAAGAAAATGACAACTTCTTGTATCAACTGTATATAACTACGAACGACTATGCGTTGTTGTGGCTTCGTATTTAAGAAGATAAACGTGTGTATTCTCAAGTCATAAGCTGGACTGTGTAGCAACATGCGGCATCTATATTTACACGAGTTTGAGCATGGAAATTAGGAACTTTGATTGAGATCGTGTGCAAGTTATAACATGGTTTGCCAGCAAGAAAAGTGAATTTTCTTAAAAACAAATTACTAATGAGGAGATTGCTACTTTTTAATTTTGAAATAATATCTTCACATTAGCGCTAACTAGGCCCCCTAGAACACATATCTGGGGTCAGTTAAAATTTTAATGTTTATATATATATATATATATATATATATATATATATATATATATATATATATATATATATATATATATATATATATATGTCTGTATGTATGTATGCAGGTATCACACCGATAACTCAAAAAATAATGGGCCGATTCCAATCAAATTTCGTGAACACCTTTTTTTGCGAATGGCTTGGATAACTTCATCAGCCAGGAAAATCGGTCTAGTTTTTCCTGGAAAATTTTACGTTTTCTTTCGGAAAATTTTTATATCTCCGAAAATAACAAAGATAGGGCAAACAAATTTGGTATACAGGTTTAAACCATAAAGAGTCAACTATTCGCCAACATTTAGATCTGTAAGCTGAAAGAAAAAAGTTATAGGCATTTAAACGTTTTTTTCCTGGGTGCCACTGATGACAAGAAAAACGCACAAAAACAAAATATTTTGTGTGTATAACAAAATCTCTTGTATATTACAAGCAAAAATTAAGCTTTTTAGCGCAAAAAAGGTCAAAAAATTCCAGAAAAAATACTTTTAAAATTGTATATTCTTTCCTCTTAAAACGTCAAAGTCCCAATTTGAAACGTTAAAATTGGCCACTTTTAGGCAAAGAACCTGAAATTAATACGGGCTATGCACAGAAAATATCGCAAGAGGCGTGTTTTAAAAATTCTTAGGTTCCAGGTTCAACCGTCATTGTCCTTCATTCTATTAAAATGTCTCCAGAAACGTCAGTTACAGCTTGTAATTGACCTGCGCAATGATATCAAATGTTTCACTGCTAGGTAACGACTCAGACATACTAGATCTCATATACCTATTAACCAGTTTTTACGATTGTCAACAAAAAGCGTTGATATTAAAAATAAATGTTTCAAATTTGAATAGCTCAATTTTCTGTAAATCTAGATATGCGTTCTAGGTGCCCAAATTCGCGCTCATTTGAATTTTTTTTTTGCAAAGTCTCACCATCGATACCTCTCTATTAGTGTTTTTTTTAAATAAAAATTCACTAAAAAGTGATAGGCATTTAATGCAAAAATATTTAGTGACTTTTGAATTTTGAAAAGATTTCTTCAAATGAGCGCGAACTAGGCCCCATATAACCCATATCCGGGTTAGTTTCAGTTTTTATCTGTTTTCATATATACAGGGTTACGCATTTCTAGGGTAAAGCTCAATATATACATTATTATACAAGATATGAAAAAAATTTGTATACGTTAATTACACGGTGTCTGGAACTGGATCTTATAAAATTATTTTTACAATCAGAGGATAAGTCGCTGGTGATACAATTTTTTTTCTTAATTAAACACACCTTATATTATTGCACAGTTTGCATTTTCCATTGAAAGATAATCCATGTTTGTAAGAAAATAAATTATGGATTCAGCAAGTGCGTTATAGTAGCGATTTTTCATAAAATGTTTCTTTCGATAGCTGTTTATATATTTATATATTTACTATTAACCTAAGGTTCGTTGGCTAGGAAACCAGTTTTTTTTGGGAACATTTTAAGTTTATTTTCGGAAGATTTTTGTAACATTTCAAACAATAGAGTTATTTTGGTGAAATATGGTACAATGTTTCTTCTATACAGGTTATACTGTTAACCAAATTTGATGATTAAAAAAAAGATATATATCCTATTAAAAATATTTTTACGAAAATTCACTACCATAACGCCTTTGCTGCGACCAGACTTTTTATTATTATTATTAAATACTCATAGTTTCATATCACAAGCTGTCAAAAATAACAACGGTATTTAAGGTTGTCATTTTAAAGTTCCATTTGACATTTGTAAAAACAATTTATGAAAATGTAAATATGTATAGATAATCAGATTCATTATTTCTACCTTTTTTGCACCAAAGTTTGTTTAAATATTTCAATATTTTTCCTCAAAAATTCATTAAAAAAGCCATAATCTAATCAGTTAATATAATCAAATATGTGTGTGTGTGTTTTGTTTCTTTAACGTTGGCCTATTTCCGCGACTATGGCCAATCACCGACGCCAGGGAGCAGTTTCACCTCACTATCCTGGAAATTTTGCCGAACCCCTGCCTTTCTGTAAGGAGGGTGGGATCTTTAACGTGCCCAACACCGCATGGACACGGGACCTATGGCTTTACGCCCACTCCGAAGGGCGGAACGTGCAGACATTCAACTTGCTCAAATACAATGCCAGAATCTCCGTTGATGTTAATATTACAGTTTGTACTGAAAAAGTGAAAGGAGTACCCTGGGATCGAACCCAGTACCCTTCGGTTCAGAGGCACACGTTCTAACCCCTAAACCACCGAGGTTCTAATATAATCAAATAAAAAACTGGAAAAAATGTGTTAAACTATAGTCTTTAGGTATAGGCGGTATAATACAATAAATAATGTAGGTGGTTGAAACCGAAATAGATATGGTTGTAAATTTTAGATGAGGCATGTCTTGGTAAAAATTATGAGTGGTTATTTTAGAAATGTCAAAATTACATCGACCTTGTCAAAGTTTGGAAGCTAAATATAAATTGGGTATGTGTACAGCAATTGCAAATCTAAAATTAGACATCAAATTTTTTTGTGATTATTTAAATAATTTTGATTATGTTACAACGAATTATTTACAGTATATACATATATTATAACTAAGAAAAAACCATAAATGTGCATGTCCGAGTTAACAGCAAGAAATCCTCGGTGTTTCCTTAGTTAGTTAGTACAATGGGCTGTGAAAACATCTGGAGTCCAGGTGTCCATGTACAACATTCTCAGCCTCGCCTTAAAATAAGAAACTCAGAGTCACTGTTTATTGCGATACAAGCTAGGATTAGCCCACCGCATCAAATTCGTTTCAAATAAGCTTTAAAGTGTATACTGAAGGGTGCGCTGGAATCAGTCTTTCCTGAGTAGCCACAAGTTGGTTTATTACATGTATGCACAAGACCCATAAATGGCAACTCACACAAAAAATATGAAACTGCTAAGTATTTCTCAACGAATTGATGAAATCACCCTCTGAATGTTTCTACACATCCGTGGTGCGATGAAGAATCATGACGCATATACATTTTTCGAGGAATGCATATCATTCGGTGATTTTCATCTGTGGCAACCCCAAAAAGTTGCCATAATCTGAGCGGTAGCCACAATAGAGTACTATTCTCACACACGTTGTCATAATCATTGCATCACACACACACACACACACACACACACACACACACACACACACACACACACACACACACACACACACACACACACACACACACACACACACACACACACACACACACACACACACACACACACACACACACACACACACACACACACACACACACACACACACACACACACACACACACACACACACACACACACACACACACACACACACACACACACACACACACACACACACACACACACACACACACACACACACACACACACACACACACACACACACACACACACACACACACACACACACACACACACACACACACACACACACACACACACACACACACACACACACACACACACACACACACACACACACACACACACACACACACACACACACACACACACACACACACACACACACACACACACACACACACACACACACACACACACACACACACACACACACACACACACACACACACACACACACACACACACACACACACACACACACACACACACACACACACACACACACACACACACACACACACACACACACACACACACACACACACACACACACACACACACACACACACACACACACACACACACACACACACACACACACACACACACACACACACACACACACACACACACACACACACACACACACACACACACACACACACACACACACACACACACACACACACACACACACACACACACACACACACACACACACACACACACACACACACACACACACACACACACACACACACACACACACACACACACACACACACACACACACACACACACACACACACACACACACACACACACACACACACACACACACACACACACACACACACACACACACACACACACACACACACACACACACACACACACACACACACACACACACACACACACACACACACACACACACACACACACACACACACACACACACACACACACACACACACACACACACACACACACACACACACACACACACACACACACACACACACACACACACACACACACACACACACACACACACACACACACACACACACACACACACACACACACACACACACACACACACACACACACACACACACACACACACACACACACACACACACACACACACACACACACACACACACACACACACACACACACACACACACACACACACACACACACACACACACACACACACACACACACACACACACACACACACACACACACACACACACACACACACACACACACACACACACACACACACACACACACACACACACACACACACACACACACACACACACACACACACACACACACACACAATTCTTATTTTAGTTTTTGCTCACCTACTTTTTATGTATTAAATATATTCTGCGGTCCTTTTTTGCAGCAAACTTATCAATCGCTCTTTCATTGAAGTTTTCTATTTCTGACACGAATTTCTCTTCTAATGATAACATAGAAAGTGCAGTTAAACGGTCCTCTGTCATGGAGTTTCGTAGAAACGTCTTGACACGCTTTAACGTTGAAAAGCATCATTCAGCCTCTGCCGTTGTCATTGGAGTGGTCACAATAATTTCTAATAACATTCTGGTTTCTCTTACAGTCTCTGATAAATTATTTGTAATCAAAATTTTCAGACGGGGTAATGCACCATTTAAACCTTAACAATAATTTCTCGAATAAATAATAGAGAGCTCAGTTTTCAGTCATGTCTTTTCAAATTTCTCTTAATACCAGGAAAGCCTCTGGCCTTGACGTGATCCCAGCAATTGTTCTCAAAAAATGCGCACCAGAACTTGCTCCTGTCCTGACTCGTCTGTTTCAGATATCTTACAATAGTAGCATATTTCCAAGTAACTGAAAAGCTGCTCGAGTACAACCCGTCCCCAAGAAAGGATCCAAAGCGCTTCCTAGCAACTACATGCCTATTTCTCTCCTTTCAGTCGTCTCTAAAGTGATGGAAAAGTATATAAAGACCGAATTACTAAAATTTCTTGAAAAAACAGTCTAATCCACGACAGGCAGTATGGATTCCGTCAGCACAGATCAACTACCGAACTCCTTTCCTTTGTCAACCATTCTTGGAATAAGTTTATGGAACTATATGGTGAATCCCAAAGAAAAAGCATCAGAGCACTGTGTTATATCATTTTCGATATCTTTAAGATGTTTGTAAGAATTTTGAAGAGTTGCTTTATCCCCTTCTAGGCAGTTTAGTGTTGCTGATATTGGTTGTAGAAGTTTTAATAGCCTGTTCAATTGTTCCCAAAATGTGTTATCCTCTATGGTATTTTTTATCTTGGGATCGATACTGTCTTTGAATTTCCTTTCTACACATGAGGCTTTTAAATTATCTTTATTAATGTTTAAACTTTCAAACATCATAGAGTAAGTACCCCATGTAATATCCACAGGAACTTTCAGTGGTTTTTCAATTTCACCATGACATTTCTGTATTTCTTTAAAAACTTCTTCTTTAAATCAACACAAATCAGCTTCTTCTCCTTATTCACAGTTTTTTTGGCCTTAACTTTTCAAATCAGCTGTTAAAAAGTTGGTTACTGGTCCACAAATTGACATTTACCTGAAAAAAACTGGGAAAGTTTTCGGGAATGTTTCCAGGAACTTTAAAGAAAACTTTCAAAGGGAAAATAAATTCACTCCTTAAAATGGAAACTTTTCAATTCCTATCTCTAATAACAATTAATAAAAATTTTATATTAGTTGTGTGATGTTTGCATTAATTTATTTATTTTTAGAACGCCTGCTTAATGGTTTAAGCCAAGCAAAACAGATTCTGGCCGCCAAAGTGAAAGAACCATCCCAAGAAAAACGAGAAGAACTGAGTGCACATTTGGACAAAATTGTCAGTGCACATTTGGACAAAATTGTCAAGTTTACGACGAGTGAGTATTTTTTTAAAATTTCTTGCGTTATGGCCTAGATATAATATATACTTTGTTAAAAGTTAGAATACATGTCTCATACAAATGCCAGAATGATGTTGTAGTAAAGAGTTACTCATCTGAGCATAACCATCAGTTGTCTCATAGTCACGAGTCATCTGATCATTAGTGGCTGGTTGATAGTTTTCTTTATCATTTTTTGGTTTTATACTTCAATTCTCTAGTTTTAATGATTCTCAGCCTTCTAACGAAGAAGATAATTGCAAATTTCACTTTACCATTTGTGGAAAATATATTAAAGGCGAAGAGCGTGCACTAGCTACGATCAACTTGGAGAGTCGGCACGCACAGTATCAAGGACGGCAAGTACTGCGGCGTCGCTAGAACCGCCCTTGGCAGTCGAGTCAGTAACGAGTAACAGTATGCAGGTGTGAAGTAGCTAAAGAACATTCAATACTGATGTCACACGACTGTGATTACTTTATATGTTACCATTCGTATTAACCCTTCATATTAAAGAATGCGATATTTATTTCTATTGTACATTTTAGTCGATAATAAAGTCTTATGTTTAGCTCACCTCTTGTAACGTGCCATTAACGAAATATAGGAACCATTACATGGTGCCGAGATTATTTACGTGGTGTTGAAAACCGGGAAAGGGGCTCAGGACGCGAAAGTATGGTCGCAAAACGTGTAGTGAACGTAGAGGTGAATAAACAAAGCTAATAACGTTTCAGTGGTAAGAAATAAAATGGAACGTGCTGCAACGAGTTGCCGGTCGCAACTAACGAAGCTGCTCAACAACGGTAAAGAAAAAATAGCTACCGTCGATAAACCCATGATGAATTGAGACCGAATTAACGCCGCAAATGACAATTTAAATCGTGCTAATCAAACAGTGCTAACACTGTTATCAGAAAAAGAGTGTAAAAACGAGTTTGACAAGGTTGCTGAGTATCAAGATCAAGTGCCATCTCTGATATCGAGGCTGCAAATAAGAATAAGTAAACAACCCAGTGAAGGCTTCATTCCTAGTCACACCTACATTAACGAATGCAATGATACCAAAAGAAGGGTAAACAAAGGTCACAGCAAGCTTCATAAATTAGAACTTCGCAAATTTAACGGCGAGTTATCGGATTGGACCTTCTTCTGGGAGCAATTCACGACAGCAGTTCATCAAAATGAAAGTTTAGACGCTGTGGCCAAGTTTAGTTATCTGGAACAGGCCTTAGTAGGGAAACCTGGAACAACGATCTGTGGTCTAACGCCATCTGAAAAATAATATGATGACACTATCGCTTTATTAAAACCCGAATTTGGTAACAAACAACAAATGATAGACAGCTATATTCAAAGGCTTTTATCAGTAACGTCTATTAAAAGTAGCGTAGATTGTGCTGGTTTGCATGGGTTATATAATACAACGTCATCGATAACCCGAAGTTTAGGATCCTTGGGAGTGAACGCAAACGAATATGGAATTATTCTTAACTCAATGCCGTACGCAATGAAAATCGAATATCACAAGAAACATTCCAATAAAGATTCTGAAGAACCACCCAGTATCAATAAGCAAATTGAGCTTTTGTTAGAATATTTAAAATTGGAAGTGGAGTCATTAGAAATATCGCAATCCAATTCAACTTCAACGTCAAACGCATCAGCCATTTCTAAAAACGAAGAACGCGGGAAATATGAATTCCGAAGACCCGCTGGTAAGCAAACGACACCTTCACCGAAGGTATTTACTGCTGCTGGATTATCAGTGGCAGTGAACAAGTGTGTTTCTTGCAACTCTGGAGAACACAATTCTGAGAAGTGTAACACAGTCGCGGATGTGAACGACAGGAAAACCATTTTAAAGAAGAACCGTTGCTGCTATCGTTGCTTAAACCCAACCATAATTCCAAGGAGTGTAGAAGTAAAATTATCTGTGAGATATGTAAAAGCAGGCACACAACTTAAATGTGTGACCCAACCTACCTCAGGAGAGATAAAAAAGGAGGCGCCGCTACAATAATAACAGCAAGTTTCTTCGCAAAAAACACGGAGAACAATGAACAAGTGTTTTTACAAACTGTCAAGGCCTATTTGTCTCCCAGTTACAACGTAAATAAAAACGCATTTATATGTTTTATTATTGACAGAGGTTCACAGCTCACATACGTTAGAGAAAATGTGTCTTGTAAACTGGGACCTACAATTCTAGGAACGTAAACTGAGACTTAAAATTCTAGGAACCGGTCGATTGTCTGTTATGCTGTTTGGTTGTGATAAACGAAAAATACCCAAACCTCACAATAAGGTTGAATTAAAGCTGATATCTCAATACAGCGATGAACTAGTTTCAATTGTTGCTCTAGAAGTACCGGAGATTTGTTTGGAAACATTTCAAACTCCAAATATAAACCATCCCGTTATTAACACTTTGGATAGAGCAGCTATTTCTATTGGAAATGTACCACACGTAAAAGGTATAACTTTATTAGTTGGAGCCGATTATTATTGGAGAATAGCAACAGGTGAATTTATTCATTTATCAGAAGATTTAACGGCAATAAATACAAAATTTGGATGGACCTTTCAAGGGCCAAATATGTAGGTGGTAGTGGAATTTGCCTTTACGTGGTAATAGTAAAGGATTTTTTTCACGCTCGAGGAGGTACCACCCCTTACATCAAGAGGCTGAACTTTTTGCCTCGTTGTTCGCCGGCAATTCTACTCTCAACCCACCTCCAAATGTTCAACCACCAACAGTCCCCAATGTCGCGCATAAAATGACGGATATCACTTTCAAAACTAAAAAGGTACGAAAGATGCTCTCTTCTCTTAATACCAGGAAAGCCTCTGGCCTTGACGAGATCCCAGCAATTGTTCTTAAAAAGATGCGCACCAGAACTTGCTCCTGCCCTGACTCGTCTGTTTCAGACATCTTACAATAGAGGCATATTCCCTAGTAACTGGAAAACTGCTCAAGTACAACCCGTCGCCAAGAAAGGATCCAAAGCGCTTCCTAGCAACTACAGGCCTATTTCTCTCCTTTCAGTAGTCTCGTAAGTGATGGAAAAGTATATAAACACCAAATTACTTAAATTTCTTGAAAAACACAGTCTAATCCACGACAGGCAGTATGGATTCCGTGAGCGCTGATCAACTGCCGACCTCATTTCCTTTGTCACCCATTCTTGGAACAAATCTATGGAACTACACGGTGAATCCCAGATTGTCGCTCTAGACATATCCAAAGCATTCGACCAGGTCTGGCTGCTTAATAAACTACCGGCCAATGGTCTACCACCAAAACTCTGTACGTGAAGAGCAAATTTACTCTCCAACCGGAGCATTTCTGTTGTCGTGGAGGGCCATTCCTCTAAACTGTATCCGATTAATGTATCTCCAAAAAAATATTAGACTGGGGAAGTAGAAATCTTGTACAATTCAACCCCACCAAATCACAGTCTTGCTTTCTTTCTCATAAGAGATATACCAGCCCTAGACCCATCACAATAAACAACCAAGTTATTCAAAGTAATGAGTCCTTTTCATTTGTTGGCATTTCTGTGGATCAAAATCTCAATTGGCTCCAACATGTCACATCAATTGCAGAAGCGGCTGCTAAGAAATTAGGTTTCCTCTTCCGGGCTCGCAAATACTTTTCACCAGCTAATCTCTATACCTTATATTCTTCACAAATAAGACCAAACCTCGAATACTGCTCCCACATCTGGGGTGCCGCTGCCGCTTCTACACTCGCTATCCTGGACTCCATTCAGAAGAGAGCTATACATCTCATCGGTGACCTTACCCTCACCCAAAGGCTGCCATCCCTTGCCCACCGACGTGCCGTTGGTGACCTCTCTCTCTTTTATAGATATCTGCACGGGCACTTCTCAGAGGAGCTTTCTTCCATAGTTCCTCCCCCTGCTGCCCCAACAGATCTACCAGGGGAACAGAGCGAATGCACCCTTTTACTGTCCAGGTCACCAGACATAGAACATCTTGTTATGCCCGCTCTTTTGTCCCGAGGACTTCCAAGTTGTGGAATTCCTTGCCTTCAAGTCCAGAATTAATAAGTCAACAAGTTGCCTCTTTCCTACTTGCGACACCCACGGTACGATAGTATTTAGGCTGTAAGGCCTCATGGTGTGTTGTTGAAATTATATATATATATATATATATATATATATATATATATATATATATATATATATATATATATATATATATATATATATATATATATATATATATATATATATATATATATATATATATATATATATATATATATATATATATATATATATATATATATATATATATATATATATATATATATATATATATATATATATATATATAAAGGCAAGAGAAGTAAACACAACGATTGTGTCAACATTACACGTGCAAGTGTCCGACGAAAATAGAGACATGGACATGAAACAATTCTGGGACTTAGAAACCATCGGAATTTGTGATAAAGAAGCACAAATTGAGACTAGATTTCATGAACATCTGGCACAGCTGAGATAGGGTAGTGTAGACAAGTCATGCGTGGCACAACATTTGGGATAATAACCACCATAGTGATAAAGAAATCTTATAAAAAATGTTACACAGCCAGCGAAGCTAGATGCATATGAAATTATTTATATTTTTAAGGCAATAAAAGACAAGAGTTTCTTAAACCGAGCGCCGCCACTGATTTATAGTCCTTTGTTTGCCCTCTGTCTCTGATACAGATAAAATATTCAAAACATTCTGAGAAATTCAGTGTGAAGTTGTTGCCTATATCCGGTCGTCTGTTGTCAAGAGTTGTGTTACTCTGTAGTAAATGTGCATAATTGTTTCATTCTTATTCATAGTCCATTTCATGCGCCGTCTTGGTGATCCCATCTGGGTGAGCGCTGGCTGATTTTCCTGCACAGCATTCTCAGTGGGTGAAGCTCTTGGTCTTACTAGGCTCCCCTGCTGTTGATTTTGGGCTGTAATTTCTTGAATGACACCCCATCAGCACCCCGCCACTGACGTCCCACATGCTGTCATGCCGACTCCAGGCATGCCCTGGCGAACCCCAGGCAGTGGCATTTTCCGAATCCTTGGTTTTGCTCCATTTCCATGGGTGTGTCACCAATTAACCCTTGTGGCCCAGGTGGGGATGAAGAAAGGAGTAGGGTAATATGGGTAAGGGAAAAGAGGGTAAATAGGACAACGGACAGCTGGGGTCGCTGGCTGTACTGTATACGTGGTTACGAATAGCGGTGAGCGTACTGCTGGAAGCAATATACCCACCGGCCAGAACGACCTGTGACCCTAGGAAGGAGCTGAAAATGCATTGAACTTTTATATTATGTTATGTGTTATAATTTCAGATGATTTTATATGATTATTACAAAAATAAAAGACCCCAGAATACAATTAGTATACTTTTATTTGTTCCAGAAGTTAAGGTAGCCGGTCACACAACAGAGTATGTGAATAAGATACTGGACAAGTTAAACAGCGGAACACCAGTGGGACTGGACGATTTATAGGTTAGAACTGTGGACGGTAAATATGAATCTCTGTTTCGCATTTCGTTGTGCTGAAAGTCTATGTAAATACATATAATATGTAGTGTTTAGATGTGGTAGATTGCAACAAGCTTTATCTGTTTACATAACAGTTGTATACTGTGCCCATTGTACCTACAGTTTATCATAGTGTTTTCTGAGAGGTATAGAGTACAATCAATATCACCTACAGATAAAGCCAATGCATAGGAGTGTGACTTCACCAAGCGTGGTTCTACAGCAAGAAAGGGTTAAAAATAACGCTATGTAACAGAAGTTGGAAGGAATATACCTGTACACATTATATTTGTATAAATTCTTTATTATTTTAATTTACATGACCAAACATTTTTTGAATTGAAAGTTTAATTTTTAAGACATTTAGTGGCAACGCAGTATAGTGTGGATATTTTTTAAAAAACAGCTTATAAAATTTTGGAAATACAATAAAAGATGAATTTCTTTTCAGCAATGTGTTATTTATACTTTGTTCATGACATTTAGATTTATATTATTCATATAGTTTCTCTATAACTACCTTTTTATATTAAGGTGGATTTTGTCCACACTAACCCCACACAGGGGTTAGTATGGACAAAATTTTATTATGGTGCTAATGTAGGCAAATAGAAAACTCAGTAGGAAGGAATGGTAATGTCATTTTAATTTAAGACAAACGAGAGTTTTACCACCTAATCTAAATTATAATTATGTATAATAATAATAATAATAATATGGCCAAGGTCGTCCATGAGGCCTTGTTGATTCAGGAGCCCCCTACTGTAAATGTAAACCTGAAGGTGTAGTTCGAAAGGGTCAGGTTAGGCTGCTGTGGGACCTTCCAGTGGTTACCGACAAAACAGTTGAAAGCCACAGGCCTGATACCTTGCTTATTGATCAGAAAAATCAGAAAGTTACCAACCACTCGTCATCGAGTTGGCGGACTTGCACAACTGACAGAAGTTCAGATCATCTCAGTGGTCATATCAATAACTGGGCTTGTAACACCAGATTGGGGGAAACTTACCACTGTTCTTCCACTTACTACCGCTCATTTAAGAACAAGGTGGATTTTGTCCACACTTACCCCACACAGGGGTTAGTATGGACAAAACGAATTTTATTATGGGGCTAATGTAGACAAATAGAAAACTCAGTAGGAAGGAATGTTAATGTCATTTTAATTTAATACAAACGAGAGTTTTACCACCTAATCTAAATTATAATTATGTATAATAATAATAATAATAATATGGCCAAGGTCGTCCATCAGGCCTTATTGATTCGGTAGCCCCCTACTGTAAATGCAAACCTGAAGGTGTAGTTCGAAAGGGTCAGGTTAGGCTGCTGTGGGACCTTTCAGTGGTTACTGACAGAGCAGTTGAAAGCCACAAGCCTGATTCCTGCTTATTGATCAGAAAAATCAGAAAGTTTTCCTTGCGGACATTGCAGTGCCCTTCAGCGATAATCTCCGCTTGACGACAATCTCCTCTCGAAAGGATGGGAGAAACGACAAAAGTACCAACCACTCGTCATCGAGTTGGCGGACTTGCACAACTGAGAGAGGTTTAGATCATCCCAGTGGTCATATCAATAAATGGGCTTGTAACACCAGATTGAGGGAAACTTACAACTGTTCTTCCACTTACTACCGCTTATTTAAGAACAATGCAGAAAGCAGAGATTCTGGGCACATCCTACATGGTTAGGAAAGTCCTATCACTGTAACCATTCAAAAAGTGAATGTGATGTTTACCACTATAGTCTCCGGGTGGATAAAGATAAACTTGATGCAAATCTCAGGGATCGAGTGCACCACAAGGGAAAAAACAAAATAATGTGAATAATATTCTTTATTGTCAAAAGATCTTTAAATCATACTTTCTTCATGACATTTCGATTTCAAAAAACCTAATTGCTTATATAGTTTCTCTATAATTAAAGTTTTATTTTAAAGTGGATTTTGGACAAAATGAATTTTAAATGGGGCTAAGGTGGACAAATGTCATTTTAAGTTAAGACGAACTAGGCTTTCAACATATAATCTAAATTATAATTAGTTACAATAATAATAACAATATTCTTTATGTTAAAAAATTATGAAATCATACTTTATATTAGTGGCATTTAGAATTAAATTTTTTTATATAGATTATCTACAATTACATTTTTATTTTAAAGCGCATTTTGTCCACACTAACCCCACACAGGGGTAAGTATGGACAAAACAAATTTTACAATAGGGCTGCTGTGGACAAATAGACAACTCAGTAGAAAGGAATATTGCATACAGACTTGGAGAATACTTCTCTAGCTTCACTGAAGCTAGAGAAGTATTCTCCAAGTCTGTATGCAGTATGGACAAGTTTCACCAAGTAAGGGCAACAACAATCAATGAATTGAGAAAGGAATATTAATGTCGTCTTAATTTAAGACACAAAGAAGGGTATCGCCATCTCATCTAAATTATAATTATTTATAATAATAATATTCTTGATTGTTAGAAGATGATTAAAAATGATACTGCATCGCCAGAAAAGAGAAATGCATTAATAAAATACCGCATAAATATTCCAGAATACACATGTGAGAAAATAAAGATCTAAATTTTTTTATGTAGATTCTCTATAATTACATTTTTATTTTAAAGCGCATTTTGTCCACACTAACCCCACACAGGGGTAAGTATGGACAAAAGACATTTTACAATAGGGCTGCTGTGGACAAATAGACAACTCAGTACAAAGGAATATTAATGTTGTCTTAATTTAAGACACAAAGAAGGGTATCGCCATTTCATCTAAATTATAATTATTTATAATAATAATATTCTTTATTGTTAGAAGATGATTAAAAATGATACTGCAATGCCACAAAAGAAAAATACATTAATAAAATATCGCATAAATATTCCGAAACACACATATAAGAAAATAAAGAAAATAAAAATGAGAATTTACTCTGTGAACTGAAACGAGTAAAAACACCTGTCCACCAAGAATTCCTTTACCTTTATTTTGAAGGTCTTCGAGTAGATGTCTTTTGGTAATGATTTTTAAAGATCAAATAAAAAAGAGTAAGCATGTTCTTAATGTGTAATTATCAGTGTATACATAAATGCAGTTCTGTGGCCACGAACTATGTTCAGTTATTATTTTGTTTTTGTTTTAAATCGCTATTTACTAAAATAAATATGCAAGGAAAAAATTACAAGAAATTTGAATTGGAAACGTTTAACAGAAGTTACTCCAATTATCAAAACACAAATGTTAATATTAACACAAAACACAATTATTCAGTCTGATATGCTTGAATTCAAAATACTCGTAAATTACTCTCTAACCCGACGACATAATTTTCCAAGACATCAACGCTGACAACTAATCTTAGAAGATTAGAAAGATTACAGTTAAGGCATTTACTAATAGTTCTCAGATCTTCGTTAATACAATCAATACCACCCCACCTTACATCATCCACCTCACAGTACACTAAAGTATCATTTGGAAACATTTTTATACTACAATCATTTCATATATTTGGCAAACCGTTTATATACAAGACAACCAACAATAATTCCATATGATACCGCCTCAAGTCGAGCACCGACAGATGTAGTGTCAAGACAAACTTAGAGAGAGGCTATCTCTCTGTGCTTCTGTCAAACCAACTTTCATTCTTAAAAATATCCTCTGCCGCAGGAAGCTGGATTTGATGGGTGAAACTTAAGCAAACACTGACAGGTATCAGGTCTAAACAAACTCAGATATTGGCTAGCTCTCTGTGAGCTTCGTAATAAGAAAGCCACCTCACTTGGATGCTCCTTGAGAGCGGGACTCGAGTCTCTCAAACACTGAGGGATGTTGGGTCCAGACGAACTCTGACAGATGGCAGTGCACCTCAACAGCGGGAGAAAAAAAATTTACCTAAAGGACCCTGTCAAGCCAACTTTCTCCCTCAAAAATATCGACTCCCGCAGAGAGCTAGATTTGATGGCTGATATTTTAAGCAATTAGACGTGATCCACAACAGACCTAAGGTCATAGTGGGGGGACTGGAATAGCATACTCACATTGAATCTAATCTAATCTAACTACAAATACTAAATAAAAGTATAAGGGGCTATTGTGGACACGTCTACACTGACCCTTTTCATTCTATTCACTCTAGCCCCGTGGATTCTTGTTGAGCGTTAAAGAATATTTCAGATGACATCAAGTTATTAGCAACTTTGTTTGCGGATGAAACAACCCTATAAACGTAAACATCTTGATTTTTGTAAATTGTAAATTCCAAGTTAATTAGATCCCTGATAAACAAACAGTTGGTACTATTTTTTACTTTTAACGTAACAAAATTCTACCTGTTGCTAATATGACACACCCTAACCACCTTTGAACCACGCAGAGCGCCTTACACACTGTTGCCAGTATTCGCTAATTTTCTCGCCAATATTGAACTCAAAATGAACTAGTTATTTTGTCCACATTGACCCCTCCCTTGCCCGTAATAGCCTCCTCTCCACAATTAATGTAGCAGCTACCTACATTCATTTAACAGCTTAAGAAGAATGACATCCAAAAATAGCCAAATTGATATTAGTTAATTTGAAAATGATTGAACTTCGCCTACTGTTTCAAGTCATAGAGGATTTGCACTTAAATAAAAAGGGTCAGTTATGAATAAAATGTAAAAAAATACAGGTTAGGATTTACTACGTTTTTTTTTTTTTTTAATTTTCTACAGTTCTCTCCAGGCTTTATTTACCGCTACTTTAGTATAGTTCAATAATATGTTGGTAATGTGGTAACGCTCAAACACACAATTACTTTCATTTTTGTATCCAAAAAACGGTGCAATTATTGCTACAATTGTGCCCTTTAAATATAGTAATAATAATAATTTTATTTACACTTCATTATGTACATATTTCTCATACAGGTTTTCCTAAATGATATAAAGAGCTACGTCTCTTTGGTTGCTCTGTGGCAACAAAAACATTTTTATGTTTGGGTACACGTGCCTTGGCTTTATATGTAGGTGATATTGGTACAATATGAATATGTTACATGTTGCCAAATATTCGAAATTCTATCACTGAATCTGTTGAATTCTTGTTGATTTTGTTGCATAAGGTTTATTATCTTTGTAAATGCTAGTTGGCCATGGTGTGTTATTTATAAACTGTGTGTTTCATTTTGTTATATTTGATGTTTTTTATAGTTACTTAGTTTAAAAGACACATGATCTTTTATTTTTCAACAAAATTATGTTAACACAAACACAAGCAGAACTCCCATGTAAGGCATAATGTATGATTTTGACCACTAATAATAGTCTCAAGAGCCAGTGGTCGGCAGACTTAACGGTATTTTATAAAACCAATATTTTTTTCATTCACTCTCTTATACCTGCCGTACATGAGATGGAGACTCGTTAGTGCGACCGGCGGGTCCTATACAGTCACTCAGGTATGAAGGGTATAATAATTTGACAGAGTTCAACGTCATAGTGTAAAGGCTGCTATTTGGATATTTTATAATACTTACTTATTGTTATTCATAAATAACAATGGCAGTCAGCTATGGCGGTTCCAAGGTGATGGCAGACACTTTTGAAATTCCCCAAAAAATATAGTGTGTTTTATAAAAGTTGAAATTTATAGATGATGTTAATATTAATATTGTAAGCCGATATCTACCATGGCAGACATTTTCCGTGGTGCTAACACCCCGGCAGACAACCGATCGGTACCTCTGGCATGAGCATACGCATGTATAATACTATCTTACACTAATTCTAATTGAAGGACTATTTTTCGTACCATTCTACTTCATTATAAAAAAAAAACTAAAATTATGCAAAATATTGTTACGCTCCACGGGTTTCTGGATTTGTTTATTAACAAAACACAGCTTTCTAAACTACTAATTTATTTTCCAACACCAGTGTCAACTAAAATATTTCTGTTCTCTATTATTAATTGTCCATAGAACTATATTCCACTATCGCCTTCTATGATCTCTTCTTATACACCAACACTGCTTAATACTCTATGATTTTCGCTTAATTCTCTATGATCACTTTTACACCACACCGACTTAATACTGAACTAACTTACTCTGTGCACCGCTCGTCTATTTATACTGTCTATAGAGATTTTAGACCCTACACTATTGTACACCTGTCACTTCTGGTCTCTTCTAGAAATATCGTTCCAGAGTGTTGGCTGTTACCAACACACTGCCATAGAAGTAACAAAGTTCCTAAACTTTATTCTCATAGACAAATGTGACAATATGAAGGAAAAGCTATCAACGGTTGTTAAGGCGTCTCGTCTGGAGGATTAGACCTCTCAAATTTACATATTTCTCAGTAGACTTCATTGTTATGATATTTACAATCTGTACAATGGAATTTTAAAGATGGTTAGGAATAACCCAACAAGGGTCATTTCTTTTCTTGTTTACAATTGGCAATACCTCTGCCACCCTATCTCAGGTAGATAGCGTAGGCAAATTCAAGATTCATTCAAAGCAGTTCTTCTACAGACTCAACACAAGCAACAACACGCTTATGATAGCATAATCACTAATCATTTCGTAGAGTTCTCATGAACTCTAAAGCATACCATAATGTAAGTAATTTTGTATAAGTTTACAGTTTGTTATTAAACGTTAAGTGTTACTAAAATCAGCGTTTAATTTAACAAAACATAATCAGGTCCTTCAAGTTAATCAAGAAACAAAAACAAATAAAATATGGTACATCAGTACAAAACGTAATTAAACAACGGTAAATTGGGAAAACTGCCCAGTTTTATATTATGTATGCAAAATTATTTACCAGGCATGTAGTAAGTATGAATCAACTATTAAATATTGTAATCAGAGGCTCTGATATGGATAATACGATCATTATGGTTGGTAATATGATACAATTGAAAAATACCACTTCCCATATCTGGATGCTCGCGGGAACAGGAAATAATGAATGATTTATTCACATCACTAAAATTTATGAGCAGCTTGGTGAGTTACTTAGTAAAAGCTTGATTAGTTTCTACGATTTTAACGGCTGCAATTTTAATCCGTTTTTTTTAATAAGGGAAAATAATGACCCTTTATTAAAAAATAATATTGAATACCAAAAAGCATTTGCAGATCTCGGTAACGTTGATTTAACAAAGGCTCTATTACAAAAAGTTTTCAATGTGATTCAAAATTTCACTTGTCGAATGTATAATGCAAAAAAATCGAAAGACACAGATGATGGCAGGTTCCAGCTTTTCATTACTTTGTTACAAGGCTGAAGACGTGAATGAAGAATTCAATATAAAGGTACGCACTTTTGATGCAAGCTCTGTACCACTCTGTAACCCCCCGCGTTAGGCCCGCTTATACATAGTTGGAAAGAACAACAAAGCTCCTACATATTCAAATGGAGAGCAACTTCCAAGTTCTGTTAGCGCTTTAATCGAAAAGCTCTTAGGTAATTTTATTTTTAACAAACTATATTCTCTTAATTATCATCAGGATCGAGTGTTGATTCAAAAAATTTCCAGAGTTTCGTTTTGTGAAAAAGAAATTAGATTTATAGGAACAAAACGGGAATTTCTTTACAACATCTACTACGAAGAAACACGCCTTTGTAACTGCAATTAAGCATTTGGATAAGTTATTTCGAAAAGACCCCCCCCCCTCGTTAGGCCCGCTATAACATGCTTGGAAAGAACAAGAAAGCTCCCACATATTCAAATGGAGAGCAAGTTCCAAGTTATGTTAGCGAGTTAATCGAAAAGCTCTTAGATAATTTTATTTTTAATGAACTATATTCTCTTAATTATTATCAGGATCGAATGTTGATTATGAAAATTTTCAGTGTTTAGTTTTGCGAAAATAAATTAGATTAATGGGAACAAAACAGGAATTTCGATACAACATTTGGGAAGAAACACGCTTTTGTAGCTGCAAAAAAAAGTATGCAAGCAGCTACGGTTAATGCCACGTCTTTTGTACAACATCGGTTGTCAAATGTTCATTGGCGTAGCTACGGGGGTGCCAGGGGGGCTCCCCCCCTGATGCACCTCGCCCCCCCCCCCTGAAAGATTCTAATAAAGTAAATAGAAAACATATATTTACCTATACATTTTTAATCCAACATACACCTGGGACCACGGCTGAAAACTGAGGCTAGCTACGCCAAATGCGGTTAATTCCAATAAATTTACAGACCTTTTGAAGGCTTTTGACTGCCTTAACCATGCTGTCATTATTGACAGGCTGCACTGTCTTGGTTTCTCAGGGAATCTGATCGAGTTATTTAAATCGTATCTTAGCGGACGAGAGCAATTTATTGAAATTAAGGGCTTTAAATCAGATAGCTTTGAAATATCTTCTGGAGTGCCACTGGGCTCCATCCTTGGTCCGGTTCTTTTTAATATTTGTATTGATGGTATATCAAACATCTTGGGAAGTGCCTTACTTAATATATGCAGACGATATAAAGATTTACTTGCACGTCAATCATCCTGATGACTGTATTAAGTTACAGAGTAGTTTAAATCTATTCGATAGTTGGTGTGGTAGCAATGGACTTTCTCTTAATATCGGTAAATGTTGTGTCATGTCTTTTTCACGTAAGAGGTGCCCCATCCTATTTGATTACAACGTAAATAGTCAGCTACTAGGAAGGCCATCTGCTGTTAAAGATCTTGGTGTTGTGTTTGACCCTGTTCTCTCATTCAGGCAACATTTGCAGCATGCCACTGGTTCAGCCTACAGGAGAATGGGCTTTTTGATTAGAAATAGTAGGTATTTTGCTTCATCAGATACATTTATTTTGTTGTATTGCTCTCTGATAAGGTCATCTATAGGGTATGCATCAGTGGTATGGGCTCCCTTTTATGTTACACACATTGGTAATCTCGAAAATATTCAAAGAAAATTTCTCAAGTATACTTGTTTTCGTTTGGATGGTCAGTACCCTTGTATTGGCTTTCCACACAATGATTTATTACGACGTTTTGACTTGCAGACTTTGGAGAATAGGAGGAAGTGTAGCTCTTTGATATTTTTGTATAAATTAATTAATTGCCAAGTTGACTGTCTGCCCCTGTTGGAACAGATTAATTTTAATATACCACGTTTAGGATTACGTCATCCATTGACTTTATCCACTAATGGTTCGTACGCAGCGTATGTGGTCTTCGCCTGTTTATAACATGTGTAATATATATTCAACTTTGGAGGACAATCTAGATGTTTTCAATTGTTCTGTGTTTGAAATAAAACGTTTGTTCGATCTTTATTAACTAGAATGTTTATATTAATGCATTGTTCCTTTTTGTTTCTATTAATGTTATTTCACTATTATATATATATATATATATATATATATATATATATATATATATATATATATATATATATATATATATATATATATATATATTTGTGTTTTTCTTCCCATCCTTAATATGGCAATTTTGCTGTTGGATGGTGTATAAATAAATAAATAAAGTGACGCCAAGGTCTTCTTGGAATTCAATCTCAGCAAATATTGTACCGACTGTAACTGATACTCAAAAGAACCTCCACTTAACGTGCCTATTACGGAGTCTAATGTCATTACTATCTATCACAAATGTCATATGTCTGTAATTGTCAGATTGTTTTTACAAGAATTTAAATATCAGTTTCATGGCCAACTAGCATCAGTTAAGTACAAAAATGAACTATGAAGTCGCTTGTTAAAAATCTCAGTTAAATTCTTGTTTCCTGTATGCAAATTTTTGCATTATTTTTCATTTTGTTATGATTGTTGATTGGTTTTTTTGATATCATGGTTCCTATTAGACTTAAGTTTTTTCTGTTTACAGAAGGAAAGAATAAGGTTTATTTTAATTTAAAGGTGGTGATGCTTATCTGTTTGTTGGTTTTTATTTCATTGTTAAAAGCTGAAACAGAAATTGTTCTTATGTCTACAAAATGAAATTGTGATGTTGAATGTTGAAATATATTTTTGTATTAAGTGAAAGAAATGAGATAACAATAGTGGTTAGCAGAACATGAATATTTCTCAACCTGGACCTTTGTTGAATGTGAAATATGATGGTTCGATATTTATCAGTGTCAATATAATAATATTAATGTGTTAGGTACGGCTTACTGTTAATGTTAGGCGTTTTCGAATATTATATGTTTATTATTTACTACTCAATGAGTACATTTGGGAAGAAATTTTGCCTCGATAGTCTTGTGGTGGATTTGGTCTTCCAAAGTGATTTTATTAGTGCTCATCACAGGTTACACCTGATACTTACATTTATTGATCACCGTTTCGTATTATTACATAGCTGGAGGCTTTTCCTGTAATGTCACAATAATCTTTTATTTTGCTGTAACAAGTTCGATTTTTATGGCAAAGAAGGTAAGAAGTTGTGAAACCAAAGAGAACACCTCTTCATATGTATTTCATTATATTTATGGCGAATATATAAGTATAAGAAACTATTTTATAGCGCCTGAAACATTTTACTAAATGGAAGCTAAATGTTACAGTGCTTAAATTATTAAGATATTCTCATGATCAACACAAGGCAAAATGGCGAAATAACTTAATATTTGAAGATATAAATGTTAATATTTTTTTAAGACAGTACTTAGAATTCTAGTTAAAACAATCATACATTCTTTTGTTTCTTTCAGAAATTTGAGGTAAAAAAAGTTAAAATCCTAATATATGCAATGCAGAAATTGAAGATAAAGTTAGTATTAAATAAATCCATTTAACAAATGTAATGCCAACCATGAGGCCCAAGGGTTACTAGACAAAATAAATTCCCAAAATCTTAAGTTTTAACAAAGATTTCTCATCCTTGAAATTTTTTAGGCCAACTGGATTTGGCTTTCCCCATAGATATTCCCTCATTTTAACTTGGCCATGAAGAGTTATCATTTGCTTGTCAATGGAAACTTCGCTGCTTCTCATATGTGAACGGCATCGTTTTTGAATTTTGTCCAGTATTAAACAGGCCGAATAGCTCAGTTCGTGAGGTGGGTAACCTCTAGAATCGGACTGGGAGGTCGCGGGTTCAAGTCCCTTATTCATAGAGTCGATCTTTTTCACTCAATGTAGAAAGGCCGGCGTCTGATGAGTTATGGGTGGTGTCTTTATCTATATGTCGTTACCCTAATTCGCAAATGTCGTAAGTCCACTTTTTATAATGCAAAAAAATATTGAATAATAATTTAATGCAACAGAAAAATTATAAAATATTCTCAAGAAAACATTTTTTGGTACCAAAAACAAATGACAGTTATTCTAATGATAAGTTAAGTTATCATAAAAAGAGTGAAAATCTTGCGATATACTCTTTGAGTTTTTGAAGGTGTTCCCACTTATGTTTTTTAATTGAAATAGGCTTGGTGTAAAGTTGTGGTAATGTATAATTTAGGGCTTGTTCTTTATTTTTTGACGAGTGTCTTTGTTCCAAAGGTACATAGTCGTGCGTATGTCTGATTTTATAAAATACATTACCCTCTTTATCATATTTCAATGCCCTAAGATCCGTTACCACAGGATCTCCAACCTTACGACCTGGTCTACTTGACGACAACATTCTCATGGAGGCAAAACTTTTAAAAGAATCAAAGGAAAGATACTTCCCTTTAAATTGACTGGGATTCTGTCTAGCACGAAGAAAAACACCCCCATAATCTGCTGGAACATTAATGTTCGTGTTTTGAAGCTTCCTTTCAATTGAAGAGCGCATGTGGTCAGCCTCCATCTGCATATGCCCCCTTTCTAAATATTTCTGTTCAATTGTAATATTATGTTCGATGCATAATTTTAAGAGCATTTGATAAAGTGACATTTCTGTATTGTGCATAGCATCCATCACTATATAGAATTATATTCTGCTCTGGCCCAACACGTTTTCCGTTATAAAATTGGATATTATAGACGAATAATTATCCGCAGTCACACTTCCTGCTGCCTCATGCCAGGCAAAGCAATAGTCTTCACTTGATTCATGTCAAATATAGTGAAGTTGTGCACCATAAGTTTGAAGTTGAAATATAGTGTAGAAGTATTTGACTTTGGACTCAATAAAACAGCCTGCATGTCGATACAAAATACTCTGTTTTCAGAAACCTTGTCTTTCCCCTTTGCTTCTCTAGCTTCATTTTTCTTGATGTTATGCAGTGTATACTCTTCTTCAGATATAAGTTTTTCACACGGTAACTAACACAAATGTCGCACTCGTCTTTTTTGGGCTTGAAAATTCCCAAATTAAGTTCATCAAAGATGTGAGAAAATAAAGCACTTGAGACATACTTGGTTCTCTGGTTGTCGCAATAGGATGTATAAAACCTATACAGGTCTGATTTCGAGTTCCAGATGGGCTCTAAATATAAATTTGAGGATCTAGACCTACAGTAGTGAGACTCTACTTTCAGTAAGTCTGAAAAACTCTTTCAAAACAACTTTCCTATCTTTTTCTTGAAAATGTTGGTTCCATTGTTGCCCACTGCTTATTGCGTCTGATTCCTTCATCTGGTTTCTGGTGGAGCCATTCTTGCAATTTATTACTGTTCTTTCCTTCAAACATAATATTTAAAAACATTTGTTTGCACACACGAATTTTCTTTTCCTTCGAATTTTCTAAGTGGTAAACCCAGGTGAATTCTCTCCTTGAACATTCTTCAACTCTTCTGTTTATTTTTCTTGCAGTATTTTCTTTCGTGACCAGAAGATGTATGCACACTTTACATTGCTGCCAGGTCATATGGGACTAAAACTAATTAAAATTATCTTTTCTTTCTTGATTAGTTAAAGATCTACACTGCATGGTTTTAGTGAATTTTCTTAAAAAAAATTCACTAATGAGGAGATCCCGACTTTTGAATTTTGAAAAAATTTCTTCACATGAGCGCTAATTAGGCCCCCCAGAAAACATATCCAAGGTCAGTTTCAATTTTTATATGTTTATATATATATATATATATTTATATATATATATATATATATTTATATATATATATATATATATATATATATATATATATATATATATATATATATATATATATATATATATATATATATATATGTATCACACCGATAACTCAAAAAATAATGGGCCGATTTTGATTAAATTTGGTGAAAAAATTCCTTTTGCAAATAGCTTGGATAAGTTCGTTAGCCAGTAAAATCTGCCTAGGTTTTCCAGGAAAATTTTGCGTTTTCTTTCGAAAAAAAATTATATCTCCGGAATCAACAAAGTAAGGGCAACCAAATTTGGCACGCAGGTTTATATCCTTATAGGTAAGTTACCTACCAAAATTTAGCTATGTAGCTCAAAAGAGAAAAAAGTTATAGGCATTTAAAGAAAAATAAATTGGGGTTTTCCTCAAAACGTCAAAGTGGCGATTTAAAATGTCAAAATTGGCAACATTTAGGCAAATAACTTGAATCTAATACGGGCTATAGAAATAAAATGTTTCAAGAAGGATGTTTTACAAACCCTAAAGTCTTAGTTTCAACCGTCATTGTCCTTCATTTTACTAAAATATTTGCAGAAAATTTATTTCAAATAGACCCTTTCTCTGATGCTTGACAAGTAGCCTTAGCTATAGAGTTTATCATTTAATGGTATACAATTTTTGTCGAATTTTCGTAAAAAATCAATAAAGCTCAATATATCCGTTATTATATAAGAGACGAAAAAAATTTGTATATATTAATTATAGGGTATCTTGAGCTACATCTTAAAATAATATTTCTACAATCACAGGGTGGCCCATAAGTCGTTGGTGATACAAATTTCCTTTTTTTTAATCAAACACGCCTTATGTTATTGCATTTTTGCATTTTCCATCGAAATATAATGCATGTTTGTAAGAAAAGAAATTCTGAACGCAGCAAGTGCGTTATGGTAGCGAATTTTGATCAAATGTTTCATATTTTTTTTAATCAAACACGCCTTATGTTATTGCATTTTTGCATTTTCCATCGAAATATAATGCATGTTTGTAAGAAAAGAAATTCTGAACGCAGCAAGTGCGTTATGGTAGCGAATTTTGATCAAATGTTTCATATTTGAACAGCTCAATTTGTTATTAACCTATAAGGTTGACCAAGAAACGTGTTTTTTCGGGAACACTTTAAGTTTACTTTTGGAAATTTTTGTATATTTTCACACAATAAAATTATTTTGATCAAACATGGCACATTGTTTTTAGTATATAGGTTATACTGGTAACCAAATTTGATGCCTGCTTTCTTAAAAAAACACACATATTTGTTATTAAAAATATTTTTATGAAAATTCACTACCATAACGCACTTGCTGCGTCCAGAATTTTTATTTTTTAAAGAAGATTTGCAATTACAGGTGTCTTTAAGTTGTCTACATTTTCTATTTATTTTGTAATTCCAGGTTCCGTTTTTTTTTTCTTGCTGAGGTATTTTTTTCCTTCTTCTCTCTTCTTCTTATTGTCATTTTTGCTCCAACTTACTTCATTAACATTTTACCTTTTCCTCATTTTTCTTTTTATTTCACTATTATTAAATGCGCTGCTTGATGAAGGTGAACAATTTTCTTTTTCATAATCAGGATCTACATCTGTTTCGCCTTCATTTTTTGTTGTTGTCATTTCACACATCTCTCCTTTGTTCTGTTCTTGAACTTCTTCATTGCAACATGTATGTTGTATTGTGCTGTGACTTTGCGTAGTAATAAATTTCTCGATTCGAAAACTGGTCTGTTCTTCAGTGAAATTAGCAACTGCATTTTCTTCAGCAGCAAAACATAATTTTTTCTGTATCCAAATCCAATACTACACTTCCATTCAGATAGTTAAATTCGGAAATACTGTCTGTATCATTTCTGAAATCACAATTCTTCAACATTGAAAAGTTGCAAGGTGGACTTCTATGCTGGTCGTCAGTTGCTACACATCAGGCAGCTCATTCATGAAGAAGTGGCTCTGGCTCTGAACAAAATTCGGCTAGCGAAACTGTTACTTCTTCTTGTGAACTCGTGTTCACTTTTGATTCCTTTCTGTCCAAATTTCCTCCACTAGTACGACTATTGTTAGCTTTGTTAGGCAATAAAAAAATTTTCTTAGTTCGGTCAAGATATTGAGCCATCTTCGAAATATTTTTCTCTGCCGTAAATAAATGAAATTGTACCGTTATTAGCTGGAATATGTCTTTGTCAAATGGTAATAATGAATTTAAATAGCCAAGATATTTCTAATATAAATTTATATTATGAAAATGCATTAGAGACATAAAAGCCTCAAATGGTAATTTTTAGACTGAAAGCAATATTTTTCTCAGTGTATTATAAATAAATACAAAAAAAAAAAATAATTTACCACATAACTACATCATAATTAACGTGAGACCAACATGCAGGAAACACTCGTAACTCCATTATAACGAGATCAGAAAAGTTGTATGTCCAGATTAATGTTTGATGAATGTTTCTGTCATATATAAATGGAATTGCACAATATAATTATTTAATATGTATAAACTGCACTTACCGAGTTAGGCAACGAACACTTTTCCTATGATAGTACCACAAAATCACAGTATGTACATACGTATAAACGACAACAACATCCCACGCTACTAAAGTGATCATCTAAAGTAATGGACTTACGATAATTTCATATTCAAATTTATTTATTGTTATAGAAAACTGCAATTCTCCGCACTATAGTTTGTTTAGTTGGTAGTTTAGCATTTTGTTGACTAGATGGTACCAAAATCTCATTTTTAACAAAAGTGGACTTAGGACATTTGCGAATTAGGGTAACTATGTCTATGTAAGCTCCCCAACGCAAAAAGACTTCTGGGTGCGGAGTTTGTCTACTGTGGTGTTATTTATTATTTATTGGTCCTATTTTCCAATATCTATCTAGTGTTCTGGCTTCCTGGAAAAATCCTATTATAATCGACTAGCTTCATATTTGTTCGTAATTGGAAAAACCTACTTCTGGATATGTTACTTGATATCATTGGTACCCTCGTTTCCAAGCTGCAAAACATTTTCAATCTAGGTAAAACATATATTCGCATCATCATAGAACAACCAAAAAAACGTCCGAAGTTCTTTAGAAGATGTATTCAAAGACTTTCCAGTAATGTTAACCTATTGTGTCTTTGTACGAAGGACCATATTTTCCAAAAACTCATCTTCTAAATACTTATGAAAATAATCAATTGGATCTCGAACATTACTTTTAGTGACTTTCTGGTGACCTAACAAGACTGAGAGCTGAAAATTTGCAGTACGAACCCATTTCCTACAGAAAACTGGAACTAAATTGGACAGAGCTTCATCATCTGACGCATAAGTCATCATCAGGTAAAGCCAGAACTTCTAGAATTGATTCCATGCATTCATCTTCTACATCGTCATCCAAAAGACGATCATCAATGTCAGTATGGTCTACATTTATATTATTAGCAATCTCGTCAAGTTCTTTTGCAGTAAGGGGTCCTGAAAAAAAATTTTTTTTGGTAGGTGGCATACTTTTTTTGTAGATTACATTAGATTAGATTTTATTGTGAGTGGGCTATTTCAGTGCCTCCACCGCGACCTTAGGTCTATTGTGATCTCAAGTCTAATTATTCAGATTTCACCCATCAATTCCAGCTCCCTGAGGGAGTCAATCTTTTCTTGAGGGTGAGAGTTTGTTTGGCAGGTGTACTGCCATCTGAGTGAAGTCGCTTGCCCGTTTCGAAGCTCAAAGAAAGATAACCTCTCTCCGAGTTCATCTGGACCTGACATCCGTCAGTGTTTGCCTCGAGGCAGTATCATGAAGTCCCGCTCTCGAGCAGCATCTAATCTCCAGTTGTAATCCACCCCTAGAGATCTCAGCTCCCCTCAGGCTCTTCCAAACCTGACATCTAACAGTGTTAAGACTCATGGCAACATCACATCGAGTCCCGCTCCCGAGCATCACCCCAGTGAGGCCGTCCGTCCGTTTCGTAGCACACAGTATGGGCTCCACACTCCGGTTGTTTACCACTCATCAGAGATCAGAGCCCCCGGGTCGTCTGGACACACGACACACGCCAGGGCTCAATCCAGGGCGGTATCATCTGGAACCCCGCTCCCGAGTAACAACCAAGCGAGGCCAATTGTCAGTCTCTGAGGCCACAGTGGAGGCGCCAAACTCCAGGTTCATATCACTCCCAGAGATGTCTGCCTCACCTGCACCAGACCCCCGCCAGTGTTCATTGACTCGAGGCGGCATCATGAAGTCCCGCCCTCAAACAACATACAGGCAGGGTCATTAGCCTGTATCGATGCTCACAGAGTAGGGCCAAGTCTCCAGGTGTAATCCACCCCTAGAGACCCCAGCCACCTCCGGGTTCGTCCAGGTCCAACACCTGCCAGCTTTAGCTTAAATTCCACCCAACAAATTGAGCTTCCGACAGGAGACGACACCTGCGAGGCGAAACTTTGTTTGACAGATGTACTGCCATCTGAGCGAAGTCGCTTGCCGTCTCAAAGCTCAAAGAGAGAACCTCTCTCCGAGTTGTCTGGACCAGACATCCGTCAGTGTTTCACTCGGTGCAGTATCATGAAGTCCTGCATCTGAGCAGCATCCAAGTGAGGTCGTTTGTCCGTTTCGAAGCTCACAGAAGAGGCCACAACCCTTAGTTTTATTCCACCCCTAAAGATCTCAGCTCTCCTCCGGGTTCGTCTAGACCCAACACCCACCAGTGCTAGACTCAAGGCGACATCCCATCGAACCCCGCTCCCGAGCATCGCACAAGCGAGTCGGTCCGTCCGTTCCGAAGCACACAGTGGGGGCCCCAAACTCCGGGTGTTTACCACTCATCAGAGTTGTCAACCCCCTCTGACTCATCTAGACACACGACACCCGTCAGCGCTCAACCCAAGGCGGCACCCATCAGGAAACCCGCTCCCGAGTAACAACCAAGCGCAGGCAACCGTCCATTTCTAAGCCCAGAGTGGAGGGCTCAAAATCGGGGTGTACATCACTCCCCAGAGATATCGACCTCCCTCCAGGCCCACATGGGCAAGACCCCCGCCAGTGTTTGATTCCAATTAGTCGCCTTTTACGACAGGCAGGAGTTACCTTGGGCCTATTCTTTTAGTTAGTCCCCGGACCCACAGGGGACTACTTTTTTTGTAACTCCTTATTACCAAGGTATCGTCTATGATACGTTATATATTTATCAACATAGTAACTACTTGAAACAAATTAATTTAGCTAATATTAGTCAGTTTCAATATATGTTCTATAAACTTTTGTTAATATATGGTCAATATGTGTAATACTCTTATTGTTGAACGAAGCCATGACGTAGTAGACCCTGTGGAAAATTAAGAGCAACTGAAGCAATATTACCGATCGGAAACACGTGCCATATCGCTGGGGATTTTTTGGTGCATGTCCCATAATATATCAGTAGTGATACCTATAAGACCGAGCCAAATAGATGAGAAAATTATTTAAGATTCCAAGGTATCATATATGATACTTCTGAACCAACCAGGATAACTTGTTCTTTTTTTTTAACAGACATTTTAAAATTTCTTGCTCTTATTTCAAAAAGTATTAACTGTTTTTCAAAATTCTGACTTTCATTCAAATTCTCATTATTTCGAGATGGTGATTTTATCATGATCATTTTTACATTTTATTCTCAAGTCATAAGAATTATTTTATTCCTTTTAATTCTAAGATTTATGCAACAACATTCTTTGCCTTGTGTTTTTTGTTGTGATCTTGCCCCAGTTTTTCACTCTACAATGGCAGAAAAAAAAGCTGGAATTATATTTAAAAGAAAACGTGTACTGAATCCGTTTTATATGTAAGTAATCTTCGAAAACGCCTACAGAAAGTACCACAAGCATGTGCTTTATATTTATAATGTATTTTACTTGGCAAATGTTTGACACCACCTATATAACATTTAAATATTATATAAGTATATAATATATCCACGCTCTTATTCTGCATGTCAAAATTATTATTAAAATAAGTAATAAAAAGGATTTTTTTCCTTTTAAAATGGTAAAGGCACAGTAAACTACACTTCTTAATTTATTTGTTTGTTTATATGTTACAATGTGTCTTACCAAAAAAGCTGTTTGGGCTTTTATTTCAACTCAATTATAATAAGCGTTCTTTTTCACAATTGCCAAAATTCATACGCATTCATTTACAAATTTTAATCCAAATCATAACTTCTTTGAATTCTGTTTGCCACTAGCAATTCTACCAGATCCAAGGATGTTAATTTCAGATTTCCAAGGTAAAAAAGAACAAAACAAGGCTGTACTCCAGACTGAATTTATTTAGTAAAAGCCCTACCCGTTTCGGCCCATATATCTGGCCATCTTCAGGAGCTTCCTGAAACATTACAAAAGGTGGTTGTGTCAGAAACAAAGTTTCTGGTAGGTCGGCAAGTATCACACGATACAAGCAGTTACAAAATTCTAAACAGTCTTACAAGAAAAGTCTAAACATAAACTAAAGTCAAAGCTAACATGCTCTACAACAGTTACATTAATAAAATCAAAGCTAAAAGCTAAAAGTTGAGAAACTAAAAACATCAAAATGTCCAAAGCTCAATTAATTGATTGTTGTTGCCCTTACTTGGTGAAACTTGTCCATACTACATACTTGCTTCAGTTAGCTCACACGCTGGCTACGTCCTTCACCTACAAAAACCAACAGTGAAGCCAGCGAAGTAGTTTCCAAGTATGTATGTAGTCCAAAGCTCAGTCGAGGCACCTCCAAGCACCAAAAACAATAATGCAAAAGCAGTAAAAGTTGCTAAAACAGGTAGAAAGCCGTGTAAATTAAGATTTAAAAGTGCACTGACACACCACAATCTAAGGTCTTTAAGCAAATAGATAAAAAAGCTGCAAAGGCAGGCTGCACAACCAGAGCAGAACTTTCAGAGAAAACACTGAGTTATGATACCTATAAAAAGTAAAACCAAAATGGCCAAAAATACTCACGTTCTGTTTTTTATATAACAGGAACTGAACTGTACAAGAAATCTATCATAGTGGCTATTTTTATCGACTGCCGCTTTTGTTTCCTTGCATTATACGGGTGAAGGCAGAATTAGAAGCATTAAAACCTCAAATCACAGCAATGGACAAACGGCGATACAAATAAAATTTCGCATTATTTGTATCGCCGTTTGTCCATTGCTGTGATTTGAGGTTTTAATGCTTCTAATTCTTCCTTCACCCATATAGTGCAAGGAAACAAAAGCGACAGTCGATGAAAATAGCCACTATGATAGATTTCTTGTAAAGTTCAGTTCCTGTTATATAAAAAACAGAACGTAAGTATTTTTGGCCATTTTGGTTTTACTTTTAATGGGTATCATAGGTTTAACTCAGTGTTTTCTCTGAAAGTTTTGCTCTGGTTGTGCAGCCTGCCTTTGCAGTTTCTTTATCTATTTGTTTAGAGACCTTAGATTGTGGTGTGTCAGTGCACTTTTAAATCTTAATTTGCACGGCTTTCTACCTGTTTTAGCAACTTTTACTGCTTTTGCATTGTTGTTTTTGCTGCTTGGAGGTGCCTTGACTGAGCTTTGGACATTTTAATGTTTTTAGTAGAGCATGTTAGCTTTGACTAGTTTATGTTTAGACTTTGCTTGTAAGACTGTTTAAAATTTTGTAACTGCTTGTATTGTGTGATACTTGCCGACCTACCAGAAAGTTTGTTTCTGACACAACCACCTTTTGTAATGTTTCAGGAAGCCCCTGAAGATGGCCAGATATATGAGCCGAAACGTGTAGGGCTTTTACTAAATAAATTCAGTCCGGAGTATAGCCTTGTACTGTTCTTTTTTACCTTGGAAATATGTCTAACTCAGACGTTGTGACATTCAGAAATTACTGTTAATTTCAGCTTGGTTATGAAAATATTTGTTTCTAAATCTGAATTTACAAAAAAAAACTGTAACTCTTAGAGTCTTAAACATTGTGGAAGGTATTCTTCTACACAATTTACGAAATGTATAAGAAATGCTGAGACATATTATAAAGCAAAAGAGGCCACCAAGTTGCTCAAACAACCATTATGAAATTAAGTGACTGGATTGGTCTAAAAGCTTTGCCACTGATATGTACATGTTTTACTCAACAAACAAAAATTAAAAACAGGGTGATTGAAAATCACATGACCAAATTGATAGAGGTTCTTCAGTGCAGTGAGAGAAGACATTTGAGTAAAAGAAGCTATGTCCAGAAATGACTTCTTAAGGCACCACAGCCTTACAACCACAGTCTGGTCCCAAATTTCTGAGTCAACCTCTATAATTTTGTGATTCAATTTAACTTACAGTGTGCACTCTTGGTTTATAATATTCATTATAGTGTACCTTATTTACTTAGTATCGATTACTAGAGCCTTCATAAAAAATGGTACTTTTGGTAAAAGTATGTACTATATAAACTGAATCCTTTGGTTTATCTTTGACAGTGACTTATTTAATGTGGAACCAAAATTTTGATAAGGAAATGCTTTTTTACTGAACGTTTTTATGGTTGAGCCTATAAAAATAAAATTGTGATTATGCTTCTGTTTTCACTTGTTTTCAATTATTTTTTTAATCTTTGGGCTTGATTCTGTAAAAATATTGACATGCAGAATGACTTATATTAGTTAAGATTATAACCCTAAGAAGTAGTTTAATGTTAAGAGATAAGTGTTCCATTCTCCTTGCAGTTTAAATGAAAAAGATGCTGGCCTGTTTATTTCTCGCCATTGATTGTTTTATATTTAAGTAGAAAACTAAGCAAAGGTATCGGATCGATTTTGTAACATATCTTCATGGTTAGATGGTGGCTCTTCAGGAAAACACTGAGAGTCTTGAAATATTATAAAGTTGCCTCTAAATCAAACTCTCCTTAATTTGATTTTTTTACAATTGTCCTGTGGTCCCCCATTCCTTATAAAAAAAAAATTTAATTGGATTTTTCATGCAAATAATTTTTTGTAAGTGTAATATATTTCCTTCTTACACACTCCTGTGCAGTTTTCCATCGTTCTAAGCTATAGAGTGTTCTTTGTGTCTTTAGCTTATGTATTCACAGTATTTTAGATAGTAATTTGAAAAACATGAAAAAACTACTATTGGGACAATAGTGAAACAAATTCTATTATCGCCCCACAAACCAAAATTATATGGGGCAGTAGTGGAACATATGCACACAGTAATATGAATCTGTATTACTTTGTCTGTATGGTGCAAATCTAACTTCAAAGATGATATTTAATAAATAAACATAAATTGCATTTTAATTCTGTATTGTTTTCCACATCATATTAAAATATAATTAATTGGAAGTTCGGTTCATATATGCAAATAATATGATTTTAAAATCGAAATAAAAGAAATAAAAAAACTTTATTTACCAGTAACTTCAATGACAAATATTACTTTACAGGGCTGCCACTTGATAAGACAAAAGTATTAACATGTAATTCTACAATTACCCTGTTGTCCACTATACGTTACCAAAAAATTTTTAACATTGGGTTTGCCACCCAAATATTTTTTTTGTGTGTAGTATATTTCCCTTACATACTCTGTGGAGTTATCCACTGTTCTAAGCTGTAAGGTGCTCTTTGTGTCTTTACAGTATTGTAGATAGTAAAACATGAAAAATATACTAGCGGGGCAATAGCGAAACCAATTCTATTATCACCCCACAAACCAAAATTATATGGGGCAATAATGGAACACATGCACATAGACATATAAATCTCTATTACTGTGTCTGTATGGTGCAAATCTAACTATAAAGATTATATTTAAGAAATAAACAGAAATTGTATTTTAAATTTGTATTTTTTCACCTACATCATAGTAAAATATAATGAATTGGAGGTTCGGATCATACACGCAAGTAATATGATTTTAAAATAGAAATAAAAGAAATAAAAAAAACTTTATTTACTAGTGGCTTCAACAAGTGTCGCTTCACAGGGCTGCCAACATGCTAAGACAAAAGTATTACCATGTAATTCTACAATTGCCCTGTTGTCCCTCATACATTATCAAAAAAAATTCAACATTGGATATGTCACCAAAATAATTTTTTGTAAGTCCAGCATCTAAGTTACTATGAATTTAATACACCAAGCAAGAAAAATGGAACATGTTAGGCTAGAAAACTATTTAAAATCTAATAATATAACATGTATATGTATAAAGGATTGTTTATGATAGTTCTAACCGTTAAATTATTTTAAATTGCATTTTATTTATTTATTCTAAATAAAAGACACTGTGGCTGGCCACGGTTCAATAAATTAATAAAAAAAAGTGTATTTACCCATGGATAATATTGGTAGCTTATATTTTTTCTACTGTTTTCAAAGAGAGAACACTGATTGAAGTCTATAAAAAATCAGGGTTGTCAGGTTTCAGTGCAGTGAACAAGAATTTTTCCTTCTAGAATACATACAAACTCTCGACAAAAACGAGAGTAATAATTAGCAGGGGCATCAATAACTGTGGCTGACAATGCAACGTCGACAATAAAAATCAGCAATAAACAATGTTGCACATAATATGAGAAAATGCTGGAGATCTGACAACCCCACAAAAGAATGTGATTGGAAGATGTGTTCAGTTTGTGATAGTCTATTTCTTTTATGATTGTAGATAAGGGGGATATGCAAAACGTTAAGCTCAACGTGTATCAGGTATTTAAGATATAGTATTTCATATTTATCTAATACATAATATAAATGACAGGATTTATTATATCATGTGTTAAGTCAATGATAGGTTTATTTTTGAGTACATCAGATCGGGATAAATTTGATGAGGGCTGTGTTTCTTTAGTAAGTACGATGTAATTTGTTAGCTGTTTAAGATGCATGATATGAAGCCAAGTAAAATACAATATTTTTGCATGTAATTATATTAACGTAGGTTTAATATGCGGCTGTTACACAGAAATTTTAGGGTGCTGATAATACAGAAAATTTTGCACTCAAAAAAGCTAATTGCGAATGGTCGATTTTTTAATTGATGAATAGGGTAAATTAAATTTATTGTAATGCGTCCGTTAGTGTTGCATTAGATGTGTCGAATTTATTGCTCCAAATGTGTTGAACTGATCGATTGAATTGAGTCTATTGCCTTGGCCACATTAAATACAGGACCTTCATTATTCCCGAGTCCCACGTGACCGCTTAGGTTAGACAACCAAACATGCACGGTTGTACAACCTGGATAAATGAAATCCCTAAGTTGCCAGTGGCGTCTCTTATTTCCTTTGTGGTTTTATAAAAAATATAAAAATTATAATAAGATGCAACAGTAATGTCTTAAACTTTTAGTTTTCTTCAATTCTACTTCCACATTTACGCATTAGAGTGATAATATTTTTCGCAGATGTTAAAATTGACCTATTGCGATGCGATGCGTTAGTGGCATTCCGCTGATGATGTAATGTCATTTTTGAGGTTTCAAGGGTTGGGGAATTCAAATGTAACATTGTTAATTTTAATATTAATAACCAGTTCGTAAAAAACATTATAGAATATTACTTTTATTTTGTATAGATATCAAAATAAAACAAACAAAACTAGCATTACAAAAAACATTTTAACTAGTGTTCAGTAAATAAATTAAGTTTTTAAAAAATTTTGCATTTCTTATAAAAAGGGTTATTTAAACATCTGATTTACGGTTTTAGGAATGTGTATTGTGTAACATGTAACAAATACGTACCTGTTTGGGCAGATAACTGACAAACAGATATGGTAGGGCTTCGTTCCATGCGATGTCTATTATCGTCAACATTCTCTGTTAGAATAGTTGGCCTGCCTGTAGATTTGCCTTTGCAAATACAGTGCTTTGTAATTAAAATAAAGGCATCCTGCTCCGGTGTGAAAGGCATCCTTACAATCAAGTCTAAAAAAATGGAACAAATAAATGAACATAACCTTAACATACTTACACTTTTAACTTACGTAAAAACGCAATAAAAATGCTAAGTTTTGATAAAAAACTGTTTATTTTTATTTTCCAACAGATAGAAAATTATTTGAAGAAGATTGGAAAATGCCCAATATACATACAAAATAACCGGTCAAAAGGGAAATGAGTGCCAATGGACTGAACTGTCAATTGTCAATTGATTTAGTAACTTTGGGGTCCCTAGTCTAGTGGTTTTTTGGTTACTTTTTGACTGCCAACTCATAAAATCATATTCCACTAAGAGAGAGACAGAATCCGGTCACATGGGACTCGGAAATTAATGAAGGCCCTGTATATTTCATTAGGATATTACTTGTGACTGCATCAGTTGTATTGAAATTATTGCACCAACTGCATTACATTTATTGCATCGACCAATTCATTACATTTATTTATTTATTGCACTAATGCATTGAATGAATTGAGTATTGCAACGACTGCATTACATTTGTTTCATGGGATGCAGTGACTGCATTGGCTGTCTCTAAACTATTGCACCAATGAAATTAAATTTGTCGCACCAACCTCATTAAATTTATAACACCAACCACACTAAATGTATTGCGCTGGCAAATTTATTACATTGATTGTACCATATATCTTAATATATCGATTGAATTGAGTTTATCATATCTGACTCGTTGCATTTATTTCGAGTGCATAAGTACTGACTACATGAGCTGTATTGAAATTATTGCATCAACTGCAACAATTTTATTGCACTAACTGCACTAAATTTATTGCACCAGTTTTCGAAACTTTACGTCGATTGTTTGAATTTATTGTCAGTGAACTGGTGCATTAAAAAAAGTTTTCTAAAAAAGTTTATTTTGATTTTTTAGGCATAATAAGGTAAAATTATTTTCAATTATACAGACTTTCCCATAAATGCCTACCAGCATTCATCATGGGTTTTCAAATGGAACACCTGTATATTACTGAATATTTGGATACTACATGAGATTCTAATTACAATTGGTCTAAAGTACCATAGGTCTGAAATCAATAGTTTTCTTAATTTTCAACTTTTTCGGAAAATTTCTCTCTGGGCAAACACTCATAAAAAATCAATATCTAATTTTCCAATTGAAAAAATACCTTGAAATTTGGTACATTTCATCCTTAAACGGCACTGAGCTCTACTGACGTCGAAATTTGAAAATATACAGGGAATTAATAATGGTTTCAAGAACTTCGGAGCGAAAAATATCAATATTTTCAAATGCAATGCCCAGTATATTATTACATGGTCAGGTGCAGAAATTGATTCTCTTTCAAAACGTATAAGGGTACCCTATATCTAAAGTGAGCTATTTTTGAGTTGTTCAAGTTTTTACAAATTCCGTTACTACTATGCTGAGCAATAACCTAACAAATCAAGGGGCATTTGAAAATTTGACTGCTGCTGATTTATCAGATTGATGCATACCTATAATAGGTTATTTAAATTGATATTGTCAATTTTTGTTATTGCTGTTATTTTTGGCTTGAATTTTGAGTTAAATTTAATTATTCGAGTGTTATATTATTATATTTATACATTTCCAAACAATATGGTTTTGTATACAAAAAAAATAATAGAATTGACTAATAATTTATGCAATTGGAGACAGCGATGGTGACTGCCTTTTGGCAGCAAGACTGTATAAACAACATTACCTGCACAGAAGACAGCCCCAGATTCTTACTCTAAAGAGACTTAAACACAGATTTGAGGCAAACGAAACAGTTGACTATACCAAGCTGTTAAAAGAAAATTATGAGGTCAATAATAATATGCAAACAGATATATTGCTGGCTACAAATCAAAATTCTCAAGCTATAGACAGTTAAGCGATCAATTTGGAGTAAGTAAAACAACAACACAAAGATGTTTAAAGCAAAATGGCTACCATGTGTACCTTTTCAAAAAGGTATAACATCTCTTAAATCAGGATCATCAAGCGAGCATATTGTATTGTAGATGGGCCGTGCATAAACTGAACGAAAATAGACTTTGATGACTAACGTTTTATTCACGGATGAGTCAACTTTCACTAAAAATGGACTTCCAAACAGAAGAAATCTCCACCATTATGCTGATGCTAATCCCTATTCTATTCAACTCACAGGTTGCCCCAACCTCCCCTTTCAAAATAGTTCCCAAATTCAATTATTTTAAAAAAAACCTGCTGATGATTAAGTTAATGATTTAAAATTGAAGTTATAATTGTATAATTTTAAATAAAGATTTTGTAGTGGCTTTTCCTGATATCTTTATGGCTACTCAACTAGTTAAAACAAAAATGTTGCTCAATTGGGGATATTAAAAGTTTAATTAAAGTGGATACTTACTTTTTCTGGGTTGATTTTGACCAAAAGTTAAACATTTTCAGACTTAATACCAAATTCTGACACTTAGGTCGATAACTATTAGTTCGGTATCTCGATATTGACGATAAGTATATATTGTTTGTGCTGCTGCTGAACTTAGTAAAACCTGATAAGGAAATTTATCTCAATAACAAATAAGAGTAAAATACAACAATAGTTTTTATTAATCGTTTAAAATATAAACAGTGAGAAAAATGTTAGGTTGTCAGTGTTGACAATAAATCAGTTCCTATTAACTGAACTTTAAAATGAGTGATACTGAAAGGTTCTTAAATATATTAATATATGTGTATCTGGCCAGATAGGTTAATTAGTTTGTCGTAGTTGAATGCCCTGCTTCAAAAATACATTGGAGCCTAATGCTCCTTGTTTTATATTTATTATTTATTAGTTAAATTTGAAAGTAAGTAAAAATAAGAATATAAAGATTTTACTCAGGAGATTCATTCAGTTCAAGAGAGACCCTTGTATCCTTCTGCTTAATTACCCGTTTGTTATCAAAATTGAATCCTTAGATTGAATATCCGGAAGTTATATATTTATCTGGACCTAATACCAAAATTTCAAATCCAAGACAATTTTCCAGAAATTGTTAAACTCAAAACCAGACATTGGAACGCAAAATTTCAAAGTTAAAATCTGGTGACGAAAGGCCAACAATTTAATTTGGCAATTAATGCCCGACATCTAACCTCCACTATTTAATTTGGCCACCAATGCCCGACACCTCATCATCCCCTATGAGGTTTTATATAAAGTTCCCAAAAACAACTTTATACGTTTTTACTACGACACTTTTAGAATATAGTGATTGCTTTAACCATATAGGAGTTTGAAATAGCTGAGCTAAGGAAGCACCATACCACATAATTCTCATCAACCGAATGAACATCTCTCGATATTCTTTGCTTGCTTGAACACACATAACAGCGCCTGCCTTTTAAAATACACAGTTTTCATTGACTGCGCAGAGTAAGCGCTCTGGCAGCACCGATTTGTACCGAGCATTCTGATCCCCAGTCTCGCAAACATGTTCGAATTCATATATCTCGAGGCTATATATTTCCTCTCTCGAAACTGCGTGATATTTTTAAACTTATAACAATGGGACCCTTCTTTGAGTTCCAACATAAAAAATTCAGGAATCTTCCCTTATTTGAAACTGCGTTGTAGAGAAATCTATTTGCCTCGCTCATTTATTCTTCAAAGAATTTAAACGTTTTCCTTCTGTGATTTTTTACTTCACAATCAATGGTTCTTTGTATTGAAATAGTTAGCAGTTAAATCCTTTTACTGTCGGCTAGTAATATTTCTCTTAAAAATCTCTAAGAAGGCAGAACTGTGTTTACCAAGTAGCGAATTTTCATAATTCTGTATGACGATATTTTGTTCGCTCATTTCCAATCAAAAAATAGTAGCCATTAATTTTTTTTAAACAGTTCGTAAGGCATTTGCTTAGAATACTAAAATGTAAGCCACCGTAAAAAAGGTCGAGCGTAACAAGGTTTTCAAGAAAGATGGTCAATTAATGTTTGGGGTAGGATTTTGGGAACTAATTTGATTGGGCCGCATTGTAAGGTGTACTGAATGGAGATATTTATCACCATTTTTTGGCAAATGAGCTCCATTAAATCAGCCTATGAAAGTAAAAGTGGTCTAAGTCAAAAAAAATAAATAGTTTTGAGATATAAGTGGCCAAAGTTGAACAAGTATTAAAAAATACTTAGAAACAAAAAGTAACTAAAAGTTAGAAATTTTTGTTAGACATTGTGAAATTCAGTTAATTGAAAAAAAACTTTTGTTTGTCCCCCATTCTGAACTTTGTGACTTAGACCACTATGACTTTCATCGTTTTTGCGTGGTATATTTTATACAGAAAAGCATTCTTAAAAAAATGTTTTATTATTAAATTTAAATCAGTAAATTTTTATTTACAACCTCAACACTGATTATTATTCATCCTGGTCGTAAATAGTCTTCCAAGGGACCAATTTCAGGCGAGTCGGTTTCTTCATTAAAGGATAGCAATGTTCGAAAGTATTCCTGATAGAATGGTGGTATAAACTGAAACAGCTCTTCCATATATTTTTTTCTTCTTTTCATTCACAGGAAGGCTAGATTTATAAAGGACGGGTAACTCAATGTTCTTAAAATCCACTGGTCTACCTTTTTTATTCCTTGGAGTCAAGTCCATAACGTAAAAGTTAATATCTGGGTTGAGCGTTTCTTTATAAAAAAAATTACACGGTTCTTCTTTTTCAAAATGAAGCCATTGTATTTTCAACCAGGATATTGGCTCATTATCTGTATTAGTCTTACTGTGAGTGACTGCTTTTTCTAATAATGCTGTAGAAACGAAATCACTCCTTTGCATTTTGTAAATTTGAAATGGCTTTTTGCTTTTACTTTTTTTTTATAATCGAATACCAGTCTTCAGGGATATATTTCACTCTGTTTTTTGCATACTGTTCTATTACACCAAAATCTCTATCATTTGGTAAAAAGGAATAGCCTGAAACCGTAAATTTGTGATTGGTAGTTTCCAGATGCAATTCATTGTCAGCAAGTAATTTCAGCCACAACAAGCACTGTTTAAAGTTTCGATTTTGCCCTTCACAGGCGTCACTAAATGCGACAATATGCTTGGCCTGTGGCGTATGATCCAGCAAATGTTTTCGAATGCAGGATCCAATTTCTTGCGCTCCACGAGAAGCTACTGTTTCATCCCACACGTGCTTAAAAGCTTGCTCTTCATCCCTACTAGTATATGCGTTTCACATGGAAGTTCGCAACGACATCTATTAGTGTTGTATTGAAGATAGAACTTTCATAGTTTTGGTAGAGGAAGATTTCTACATAAATAATATGGTAACGTCTAGAACCGTCAAACCGACAAAATTGACTTAGACCATTCTGGCTTTCATAGGCTCAAATACAAGGCAAGGAATGTGGATTTTGCATCCTCCACCTCATTACGCTGTGGGTGTAACAATTGCAAAAGTAATTTAAAAAATATAAACATTTTCAATATCACATCGTCTCTTGCAGCAATAACTGCCTGGCTCGTAGGTGTCTTGCTTTCTATGCACTTCAGAGTATTTTCTTTGATTTTTATCATGATGCCACACACTGATGAGTCTCTCCGTGATGTGCTGCTCATTTGTTACAATCTCTTTGGAGACTTCCCATTTTGTCAGCTCCCAAAGATTTTCTATTGGGCTGAGATCTGCAGAGTTGTCCGGCCACGGCAAAAAAATTTTAGCATCCAGGTAAGCTGTTACCCTTTTGGCCTTATAGCAAGCAGCAGAGTCACGCATACAACATAAATGTTCCTCATTCAGGAACCATTCTCCTTCCTTGAGGTAACATTCTGGTTCTGTTTCCAACTAAAAATTATTTTTGAATTTCCCGTTCAATTTGAAACATAAGAGCTTTCGAGTTGTATTACTGCGATGGGCTGTTTTTGAGTAAAAAATAAAAACTGTTATATTGTCCGAGAAAATCAATGTAGCTAATTACTGTGCCATAAAATTATCAGTTTTTTTAAATCAGAATTTTATTTATCGGTACATTTTTTCATGCAGCACATCCAAAAATCTTAGGCACTAGCCTCCACTGACAACAGCGGCACTGCAACTAATCGAGTAGTGCAGCAATATAAAAATTTAAACGAGCATATGGGGCTGAATTTGCAACCCGGCCGAAAGATAGCTTTGCCATATCTGAACTGAAATATTAGAATTTTAGTGTTGCCCATCCTACCCAGAAGGGGCTATATTGTTTTTTATTTTTTTGTCTGCCAAATTGTTAATTAATTTAATTTTATTCTATTACAAATAACATTTTATCAGCATCTCTATTATTTCTGTGCGATGACCAAAATTAACATATTTTTGCATAGGCTACAGAGATAAGTTATATTTTTTGGTACATCCAAAGTGTTTTCTTGAATTCTAACTGTAGTATATCGTCCAAAGTTTATGGTCTAGTTTGTTAGTGGTTAAGTTTTATAGATTATAGTTATTGAATGCCATATGTTATATATATTTCAGGATAATTTTTATATATGAAGTGAAATTTTTTACTGTGTACATTTTTTTTTTTGGTAACTTCACAGTTGATATTAACTTATTTAAAGTTTTGAGTCTTATATGTTATTTCTTTTTTAGTCTAGTTTAATAATAAGACTACTTGTAACCTATTTGAGTTTTATTTAACACTTCCTTTCTCTAGTTTAAAGATTGCAGTTATTTATGAAAATAAATATTATTGGCTACAACACAATTTTGACTTTCAATAATTCAGTTACATTTTACCTATCATATGATAATAATCGTCCCCTTAATACTACAATTAGGTAATTTCAAATTATTGATATTTCAGGAAACCTATTTTAAAATTGAAATAGAAGAAAAAATGGTTTATTTCTGTAAATCGTTTCTGCTTTTAGTTAATTTTCTTAGAAAAAAATTCACTAATGGGGAGACCCGGACTTTTGAATTTTGAAAAAAAAAAAATTCAAATAAACGGGAACTAGGACTGCTAGAACCCATATCCGGGGCCAATTTCAATTTTTATATGTATATATATATATATATATATATATATATATATATATATATATATATATATATATATATATATATAATACAGTGTGTCCGAAATTGGTGATGCATGTATTGTGATCTCTGAAACTGTTAGAGATAGGAAAGGGGTTAAATGGGGAAAGTTTTAGACAATTCTGTTTGTAATTGAATGCCGTTTAGTTTACGATTTTATCTCTTTTGGTTTTTACGATATTTGAAAAAAACTGAAATGACGCATTTTCGAAAATACCCTGTATTTTCTTTATTTCTTTTCTTAAGCTCCAACGGCGGCAAACCCTTCTAAACTCTTGCTAAATCTATTGGGAATAATTTCTGCAAAAGCACGTTCCCACATCTTGTTTTAGGGGATGAAATTGTTTCTACCGCCCTGGGCAAGGCTGAACTTTTTGCTTCGCTGGCAATTCTACTCTCAACCCACCTCCAAATGTTCAACCACCGACAGTCCCCAATGTCGCACATAAAATGACATATCATTTTCAAAACTAAAAAGGTACGAAATATGCTCTCTTCTCTTAATACCAGGAAAGCTCTGGCCTTGACGAGATCCCAGCAATTGTTCTCAAACAATGCGCACCAGAACTTGCTCCTGTCCTGACTCGTCTGTTTCAGATATCTGACAATAAAGGCATATTCCTTAGTAACTGGAAAACTGCTCGAGTACAACCCATCCCCAAGAAAGGATCCAAAGCGCTTCCTAGCAACTACAGGCCTATTTGGCTCCTTTCAGTCGTCTCTAAAGTGATGGAAAAATATATAAACACCGAATTACTAAAATTTCTTGAAAAACACAGTCTAATCCACGACAGGCAGTATGGATTCCGTCAGCGCACATCAACTGCCGACCTCCTTTCCTTTGTCACCCATTCTTGGAACATGTCTATGGAACTACACGGTGAATCCCAGATTGTTGCTCTAGACATATCCAAAGCATTCGACCAGGTCTGGTACGCAGCGCTGCTTAATAAACTTCTGGCCTATGGCCTACCACAAAAACTTTGTACCTGGACAGCCAATTTCCTCTCCAACAGGAGCATTTCTGTTGTTGTAGATGGCCATTCCTCTAAACTGTATCCAATTAATGCAGGAGTTCCTCAAGGTTCAACTTTAGCCCCTACATTGTTTCTTCTCCACATCAATGACCACCTCTCTAGCACAGCCAACCCAGTTCACAGTTACGCGGACGACAGCATCCTCCACTCAAATATACAATATTCTAAGCCTGTCTCTTTAGCGCAATTAGATGAGGATCGCAGACTCATGGAGGGTTCTGTATCCGTGGGTCTCCAAAAAATATTAGACTGGGGAAGTAGAAATCTTGTACAATTCAACCCCACCAAATCTCAGTCTTGCTTTCTTTCTTATAAGAGATACACCAGCCCTAAACCCATCACAATGAACAACCAAGTTATTCAAAGTAATGAGTCCTTTTCTCTTGTTGGCATTTCTGTGGATCGAAATCTTAATTGGCACCAACATGTCACATCAATTGCAGAAGTGGCTGCTAAGAAATTAGGTTTCCTCTTCCGGACTCGCAAATACTTTTCACCAGCTAATCTCTATATCTTATATACTTCACAAATAAGGCCAAACTTCGAATACTGCTCGCTATCCTGGACTCGATTCAAAAAAGAGCTATACGTCTCATCGGTGACCCTACCCTCACCCAAAGGCTGCCATCCCTTGCCCACCGACGTGCTGTTGGTGACCTCTCTCTCTTTTATAGATATCTGCACGGGCACTGCTCAGAGGAGCTTTCTTCCATAGTTCCCCCACCTGCTGCCCCTAACAGATCTACCAGGGGAACAGAGCGAATGCACCCTTTTACTGTCCAGGTCACCAGACATAGAACATCTTGTTATGCCCGCTCTTTTGTCCCGAGGACTTCCAAGTTGTGGGATTCGTTGCCGGCACATGTTTTTCCTTCTCCTCCGAACCTTCAAGTCCATAATTAACAAGTTGCCTCTTTCCTCCATGTCAACACCCACGGTACGATAGTATTTAGGCTATAGGCCCTCGTGGTGTGTTGTTGAAATTAAAAAAAAAATTATGAAAATTTCTGAAATCTGTAAAACTTTCTCATAGCACCTTTTTACGTAGGAAACGCCTGTGTAGTCAGATTAAATAATAACGAATGCTCTTGATCACATATCACAAGGGGGTCTCTACAGTATTTTAAAGAAAGCTGATTTGCAGCTGATTTTTCGACAAAAAATAATTTAAGAAATTTGTTAGGTAATACAAAAGATAAAGATAAAGCCACTAAAATGTGGGGTATCTATGAGATAGGTTGTAAAAATTGTAATCTTAAATATGTTGGTCAGACAAAGAGAACACAGCTGAGACACGGTAGTGTAGACAATTCATGTGTGGCACAACATATTTGGGATAATAACCACCGCATAGATAAAGAAAATCTGAAACTTATCAAAAAGGCTGGACGCAGCAAGTGCGTTATGGTAGTGAATTTTCTTTAAAATGTTTTAAATAGCAAATATGTGTTTTCTAAAGAAAGTAGGCACCAAATTTGGTGACCAGTATGACCTATATAGTAGAAACAATGTACCATATATCATGAAAAAAGCTTTATGTTTGAAGATGTACAAAAATGTTACGAAAATAAACTTAAAATGTTCCCGAAAAAACTAGTTTCCTGGCCAACGAACCTTATAGGTTAATAGCAAATTAACCTATTAAAATTTGAAGCATTTAATAAAAATTCGCTATCATAACGCACTTGCTGCGTCCCGAATTTATTTTCTTACAAACATGCAATACTTGGTCGAAATTCGACACATTAAAGGTCAGCTCAGAACGTGCATGGACCGGGGAATCCGACTATCTAATTAAAACAAAGCATTCTTTCATCTATTTGGACTGAGCAGATTTTAATAAAAAATTGCTACCATAACGCACTTGCTGCGTCTCGAATTTCTTTTCTTACAAACATGCATTATAGTTACGTGGTCGAAATTCGATACATTAAAGGTCAGCTCAGAACTGGCACGGACCGGTGGAATAATACTGTCTAATTAAAACAAAACATTTATAATCTATTTGGATTGAGCAGATTTTAATAAAATTTCCCTACTATAACGCACTTGCTGCGTCTCGAATTTATCTTCTTACACACATGCATCATAGTTAACGTGGTCGAAATTAGATACATTAAGTCAGCTCAGACCTGGCACGGACGGGGGGATCCGTCAGTGTAATTAAAACAAAGCAATGTTTAACCTATTTGGACAGATTTTCCTGGCTAACGAACTTATCCAAGCCACTTGCAAAAGGAAGTCATTCACAAAATTTGATCGTCGTCGGCGCATTATTTTTTGAGTTATCGTGTATATATATATATATATATATATATATATATATATATATATATATATATATATATATATATATATATATATATCGTCGGATTTGAGTTCCAGGGCTCCTAAGTATCGCTCATCTGTAAAAAGTGGTTGAAAATTCAAAAGTCGCGATCTCCAAATGAGTGAATTTTTTAAAGAAAATTCACTAAAATATAAGACAGTACATAAGGTGATGTTTAGTAGTAAGCAGTTTAGAATGTTTCAACCTTTGATGACGCTAACCTTGTTGGGTAAATAATTATATAAGGTTTGATACTTCTGTTCTGTGACCATTTTATGATGTTTCTCTCTTTTCAATGGCTAGAAAATAGACCGTAACAAGTAAGTAAGGTTTGATACTTCTGTTCTGTGGTCGTTTTATTGGGGCTTCTCTCCTTTCAATGGCTAGAGGCTAGAAGACCTTAACAAGTAAGTTTCCTGGATATTTAAGTTCGCTTAGTCAATTATACAGAATTGCTTTTAGTTATGAAAATGACCACGGCCACAAACATTTTTTTGTTTCTTTTTACTTCGAGAATTAACTAATTCGGTTAACAAAACAAGCGTTAAAACATCACACAAAATTATATCGGAAACAATTCTATTATTAGATTAAGGGTCAAACTTTTGCTCTTTGGAAACGTAAAATAACTGTCATTACTTTACCTTTTCTAAAACATTAGTCAATGATGCTTGATGGTAATTAATAAAACAGGTATCTTTAGACAATTATAACATAATTCAGTGGTGTTAGTTGATGGTAGATCCTGCCCTAAATAAGGAGGACAGCACTATGGCAACAGACAAGGATAGATACAAAACAAAGCTTCACAAAAATCATCTGTTTGTTTACTGTTAAATTAAAATTATTGTTGTCAGTTGTCCGGTTACAAACATTCCATAAAAGATGACAGAGTGGTTGACAGTTTTGCAGCAAGCAAAGAAGTCATGTATAGTAGATGGAAATTTAAAAAAAGTACACTTTGACTTAGGAAACGGCAAAGAATTGGTAGAAGAATATAATACAGATACCCACGTTGTGACGAGGAGAGCTTGGAAAAGAAATTCCAAACTTGGTGCCGAAGGAAACTGGGACATAGAAATCGGTGAGCCAGAGCCCACATTCAACCAAAATGATACATTAATTAAAGAAAGTTCTTGTCAGGTGAGTTTTTAGGTTAGAATAACTCCCAATATTTATTTATTTTTTTTCAAACATTTCAGCCTTTTGTCAGTCGAAGAAATACGAAAAGGAATTTAGAATGGAGAATACGGAATCTGCCTTATCCACTTATAACGTATGGGGTCACTGTTGATAAGGAGGGAAGATGTTTAATTGTGAGAACAACAAATAAGAAATATTTCAAACGATTAAACATACCTGAGTTAGACAGGCTTAATTTATTACCAGAACAAGATAATATTTCACTTCAACACAAATTTAATACTCTTATTATTACGGTAAGTTGATTTCTTTTAAAAATTTTAATTCCTTATATTCTTTTCTTTTTAGTATCAAAAACCAAAGGAACTGTTAGAATTCGAAAGCAAAGTTTTAGAAGAAGTGAATAAATTGCAGCCCAGAGACCGTGGTGATATGGGTTGTAAGCCTAGTTGAAACTTGAACATAGATAATATAAATAGATAGTTGGAATGTTCTGTGAACTTCAAAGAAATAATTTAAAATTTTCTAATGCTTATCAACCTGGTGGCATCTAGTGGCGCCAGGTGCAACTTGACTTTTTATTTTGGTTATTTGAACACAGCTGGCACGTTACCTTACATGTATGTTTCATATTTGTCCGAGTTTTGCTTACTAGGTAGTTATTTGTTTACTTTATAGTAAATTAACAGTGACGGTATTTTAAAATAAAAAAATTTAACAATTAGTGCGCTTTTGTATTTAAATAGTTTGTGTTTACAGTTAAATAAATTAACATGAAATCCATTCCAAAGAGGTAAGTGACCATCTCACATTTATCAGTATTTTTTTAGTCAGTGTGTAATCTTATTAGTAGTTTAGTGTTTTTAATCTTTGTCATTAGATGAACATAATAATATTAATAACAACTTTTAAATCATGTTTATTGGCTTGTTATGTAGCAATAGCTTTTGAGGTTAGTTTCCTGCCTTGAAAATTAGATCCATTGACTAAGGAGTGTTATCCCGATACTAAACCTGTTGTTTTATATTAAAGCGTTGAAGGGGAATTTATAATCCATTGACTAACTGATATAATCTGGTTCATTTCTATGAATTGAATAACGGATAAATACCTTAGTCTAGTCCGTCGCTGATAGAGGGCACAACTAAATTAGGTATAAATCACTAAATGCATTTTAACTTAGCTAAACAAACATTGATTTACATTATTATTTATTATATTGTATATGTGCCAGCAGTTTCGCTGTAGGTCTCAGCCTTGTCAAATATAGAATAATAAAAATAATGAGAGTTTCTATACTCCAGACATCAGATTAATCAAAATAGGTGTTTTCATTTTTAGTGAATTTTCTTTAAAAAAAAATCACTATTAAGGAGATCCCGACTTTTGAATTTTGAAAAAATTTCTTCATATGTGCGCAAACTAGGACCCTAAAACCCATATCCGGGGTCAGTTTCAATTTATATATATATATATATATATATATATATATATATATATATATATATATATATATATATATATATATATATATATATATATATATATATATCCGAGCGATAACTCAAAAAATACTGAACTGATTTCAATAAAACTTGGAACAATTCTTGTTTGGGCAAAAAGCGAGGTCGAGTTCGTTAATCAGCCTGTATGCTCAAGTTTTTTCAGTGGCAAATCGGGGAAAACCTTTTGAAAACGCTATATTTTGTAAGTATCAGAGTAACTGGAATCAGACTTTACATGTGGCTAGAAATAGTGCAAATAAACATATGTTGAGAATTTGAAGTAATTTGGTCCACAATATTTAGTTTTTTCAATTTAAAAATAAAAGCCCAAAGACATGCGTTGAACCGACTTAGTCGAATGACTGACAGAGTAGTTAACTGCCGCGCGTAGATTAATTCATACAAGAGGTATAAACCATACAGCAACGGTAACCAAACTAAATACATACCAGGCAGAAAACATAATACCCGAATCCACAATCGTGAAATCTTGGCCGCAGTTATGGAAAATGACAGACGACATGAAATTTAAAATTTGCCAATTTATTGTTATTTAACTGGGCGATTCAATCAATTATTAAAATACACTATATTTGTAGCTTTATTAACGGCGTCAAACACAGTTTTAGCGCAGCATAGATATATTATGCTGTCGCATAATAATGTATCAGAAATTTAAACAAAATCAAGCCAAGTCTCTATAAAAATGATTAGAAAATAGTTTCTTTTATCTTTAAACTTAAACATAAGACGTCATATAAGACCGAAACAGTTGTGGGGTGTGTTCCAATGGTAATTCTACTACCTAGTTCTGTAATTAATTAATTATGTATACGTTGAATATAATATTCTGGGCATGAAGCCCACCTAAAAAATGACGCAAATAAAACCTTTGTTGACGTGTGGCTAGATAGCGTAGCGGGTACCGCGCTCGCATCCCACGCAGAAGGTTACGCGATCGAATCCAGCTGGATGAATGTATGTTTTTTTAATGTTTTATTTTCACATTTGGAGAAACAATAGTGCACAGATTTTATACCTTTTTGAACAAGATATCATTTTTGTATAAAACGCCTAAAGAAGTTTGTCACCTTTGAGTCTGAAATTATAGTTTTGTTATTCTTGTAATTGTTATTGAAAAAACCGGTTTGATTAGGTTGACTAAAACTAAATCATACTGGCGATTAATAAGGAAAAATAACTGCTACGTTTATAATTTGACAGATACTTTACTTTTCTAAAAATGAACTAAGTTTCCTGCTGGAAATCTACTCTATAACTTTAATGAAATTTGTAATACAAGTTTCTTTTAAAGAGACTTACACTATCTACAGATATCACAAAATTTGTTTCTTTACCTTCATAAAAAATTGAGTTTTGGGCATTTTTCTCAAAAGGAGTTAAAACGCAAGACTTTTTTGATAACAGGGATAACATTTTTTGAAAGAATTCTTCAAATACGCGCGTACTAGGACCTCTAAAATCGATCCTCAAGGTCTGTGTAAGTTTAAAGTATTAACTTTACTAATATGCCGTATAATTGTAGTGTACAATTCTTATGGAAATTCGCTACTATAACGCACTTGCTGCGTCCCGAAATTTTTTTATGATGCATTTTCATAAAAGAAATAAATCTGTTACTATTCATTGGAAGTTGTTTTTATATTCATGTTCTGATTCATTATTTCAAAATATTTTTCAATTTTAGATGGACCAACTATCTCCCCGTAGGAAAAAAAGTGGCGGGTACACCGTTTTTGCCTTTCAAAGTACCTCTAAAGCAGGTAAGTGAAACTTTATAAAATAACACAATATCTTTACTGGGTTAGTCAGAATTTTTAGCTAATTTGTTAAATAATTTAGATTCTGTAGGTTACATTGTTGCATTAACCTCTGAAAGACTGAAACAATTTTTTTCATGTAATATTCCTATGCAAAAGTCACATCGAATAGATATCAGTCATAAAAATAATTAAAGCAATCAATTTTACGTGATAGTAAAGGATTTTTTTTCACGCCCGAGGAGGTACCACCCCTTACATTAAGGGGCCGGTGAAGTCCCAACGCACGTTTCCAGTTCTGGTGTATGAGTCGGTTTCCCTTATAAGCAAAAATGATGATGGCTCCTCCTTGTACAAAAGATTCCGGAAGTAAAATACCCCTCCATTCGGATCTCCGGTAGAGGGGTCTACAGGGGGCGCCAGCATCAAGATTTAACATATCCTTCTCGAATATATGTGGCCTAAATTCTAACCTCAACTCCGTCCACCATTTCCTCCAGGCTAATAGGCCCCAACTCCTCTTCCTTACCGAAACTCAAATCAGTGCCAAAACAGCCACTAATCACCTTAATTTCCCGGGGTATGAGCTCCTTACTTCCTTTAGATTGCATGGAGGCGTGTGTGCATACGTCCGTAGCAATCTGGCCTGCACCAGACTCCCCAATTTAGAAGCCGGAAGAAAAGACATACTATGGATAAAACTCTCTCTCTCTCTCAGGGCTGCAACTAAATTCATCTGTTGCATTTATTTGTCACCTTCTGACAATTTTGTCCAGCTCTTTGACTACCTTTCTGAAAAAAACCGACTATCTGATTTCTGAATATCCTTCCTTCGAGGTCACTATTCTTGGTGACTTCAATGTCCATAATAAGGAATGGCTAGGATCTTCAAAAACCGATCCACAAGGGAGAGCAGCGGAGGCCTTTGCAGTCAGCAATTTTTTAGCCAATGTGGTTCAGCAACCTACTTACTTTCCTCGCATCCCAACACACAGCTCAAATCCCTTGGATCTCCTTCTTACTACAAATCCTGACTGCTATAAGATATCAGTCACCGCCCCCTTTGGTCGCTCAGACCACGGCATGGTCACTGCTTCCTGCGCAATGCAATCCGAGGTCACACAGTCATCACACCCACGTATCGTTTGGCACTACAACTCCGCGAACTGGGACGAAATGCGAGATTACTTTTCCTCATTTCCATGGGCGTCTGTCTGCTTCTCTCATCCTGACCCCTCTGACATATCACAAAACGTCACCGAAATTATCCAAGCTGGCATGGAATTATTTATTCCGCGTACACAGAAAACCTCTTCAGCCACTCAAAAGCCCTGGTTCTCTAAATCCTGTGACAAGGCCAGACTTGAAAAGGTCAAAGCTCACAAAACGCTTCTACACAATCCCAGTCAAGAAAACCCAAGCATTTAACGACGCAAGAAACCGCTATGTACGCATTCTTACTGAGGCAAAAAAAACATGTCTAATAACCACATCAAAAACAAAGTCGTCTCAAGCTCCAACGGCAGCGAACCCTTCTGGACTCTTGCTAAATCTATTGGGAATAATTTCTGCAAAGCACGTTCCCACCTCTTGTTTCAGGGGATGAAATTGTCTCCGCCGCCCTGGGCAAGGCTGCCTCGTTGTTCGCCGGAAATTATACTCTCAACCCACCTCCATATGTTCAACCACCAACAGTCCCCAATGTCACGCATAAAATGACGAATATCATTTTCAAAACTAAAAAGGTACGAAAGATGCTCTCTTCTCGTAATACCAGGAAAGTCTCTGGCCTTGACGAGATCCCAGCAATTGTTCACAAAAAACGCGCACCAGAACTTACTACTGACCTGACTCGTCTGTTTCAGACATCTTACAATAGAGGCATATTCCCTGGAAAACTGCTCGAGTACAACCCGTCCCCAAGAAAGGATCCAAAGCGCTTCCTAGCAACTACAGGCCTATTTGGCTTCTTTCAGTCGTCTCTAAAGTGATGGAAAAGTATATAAACACCGAATCACTAAAATTTCTTGAAAAACACAGTCTAATCCACGACAGGCAATATGGATTCCGTCAGCGCAGCTCAACTGCTGACCTCCTTTCCTTTGTCATCCATTCTTGGAACAAGTCTATGGAACTACACGGTGAATCGCAGATTGTCGCTCTAGACATATCCAAAGCATTCGACCAGGTCTGACACACAGCGCTGCTTAATAAACATCCGGCCTATGGCCTACCACCAAAACTCTGTACCTGGACAGCAAATTTACTCTCCAACCGGAGCATTTCTGTTGTCGTGAATGGCCATTCCTCTAAACTGTATCAAATTAATGCAGAAGTCACTCAATGTTCAGCTTTAGCCCCTACTTTGTTTCTTCTCCACATCAATGACCTCCGCTCTAGCACATCCAACCCAGTTCACAGTTACGCGGACGACAGCAACCCTCCACTCAGATATACAATATTCTAAGCCTGTCTCTTTAGCCCAATTAGATGAGGATCGCAGACTCGTGGAGGGTTCTGTCTCTGTGGATCTTCAAAAAATATTAGACTGGCGAAGTAGAAATCTTGTACAATTCAACTCCACCAAATCTCAGTCTTGCTTTCTATCTCATAAGAGATACACTAGCCCTAGAACCATCACAATGAACAACCACGTTATTTAAAGTGATGAGTCTTTTTCAGTTGTTGGCATTTCTGTGGATCGAAATCGCAATTGGCAAAAACATGTCACATCAATTGCAGAAGCGGCTGCTAAGAAATTATGTTTCCTTTTCCGGGCTCGCAAATACTTTTGACCAGCTAATCTCTATACCTTATATACTTCACAAATAAGGCCAAACCTCGAATACTGCTCCCACATCTGGGGGGCCGCTACTGCTTCTACACTCGCTATCCTGGACTCCATTCAGAAGAGAACTATACGTCTCATCGGTGACCCTACCCTCACCCAATGGCTGCCATCCCTTGCCCACCGACGTGCTGTTGGTGACCTCTCTCTCTCTCTCTTTTATAGATATCTGCACGGGCACTGCTCAGAGGAGCTTTCTTCCATAGTTCCTCCACCTGCTGCTCCCAAGAGATCTACTAGGGGAACAGAGCGAATGCACCCTTTTGCTGTCCAGGTCACCAGACATAGAACATCTTGTTATGCCCGCTCTTTTGTCCCGAGGACTTCCAAGTTGTTGAAATCCTTGCCGGCACATGTTTTTCCTTCTCCTCCGAACCTTTTCAAGTCCAGAATTAACAAGTTGCCTCTTTCCTCCTTGTCGACACCCACGGTACGATAGTATTTAGGGTGTAAGCCCTCGTGGTGTGTTGTTGAAAAAAAATCTGTTTGTAGGGGATGTGTTGCTGACAAGCAATGATCAGACTTGCCTAGGGGAGCCGATGTTAGTACTTTGTAGTTTTCAAGGTTTTCAAGAGTATAGGCTGTTTTGGTGACTTAGATCTGGAATGCAAGTAGGAACCTTTCCTAGCTGCGTCAGATCTCCACTGATAGCAAATAGTTCACCGGCTTGTCCTGCGCCATTTACAGAAATCCAAAACTTGAACCAGTTAGGATTTAATTTAATTAGTTGTACTAGAACGAAAATCACTTGCGTAGGCTTGATGCCAAACAAACACTTTTCAATCTGTAGTGTCTGTATAAAAGTGAATAGAAGATTAACGCTTGGGCGGTCTTTTAGTGAATTTTCTTTAAAAAAATCCACTAATGAGAAGAACGCGACTTTTGAATTTTGGAAAAAGTTCCACAAATTAGCGCTATTCAGGCTTTATGGATTTATATATATATATATATATATATATATATATATATATATATATATATATATGTATGTATATATATATATATATATATATATATATATATATATATATATATATATATATATATATATATATAGAGTGTTTTAAATTTAAAGACCAACTTACACATATTCAATGTTGCAAAAGTCATTTATTTCAAATGGTACACCCTGTATATTATTAAAAATTCGAGTTCTAAATTTAATTCTATACCGGTTTTATATAGGGTTTCCTATACCTATATCTTACGAGTAACTTTCTACTAGAGTTTTTAGGTAACAAACTCCTTTTCTAGTGAATATACATTACCCTGCAAAATAAAGGCAGCTGTGACTGCCAGAAAACATAATTTTGACAACACATGAATTCTAAAGCGTCATTTATATTTTAAAGTTAATCTGAGTGTGTTTGTATTAGTCACGTTATAGAAATAATAAGCCAATAAAAATGCAGAATAGTGAAGAGTACTCTAATATGGATTGCAAGTTCGTCTGTGCATAGAATATTGAAATCTCATAAAATGCACCAATATTCAGAAGTAGTACTACAACGACTTCGACCTGGTGACCATTTAAAAAGAGTGGAATTCTGCGAACACATGTTTCTGAATATTCAACAAGATGAGAACTTTTTCTCTAAAATTAAGTGGACCGACGAATCGAAATTTAGAAGGGAAGGAATTGTGAATAGGAGAAATAGTCATTTTTGGGCAAGTGAAAACCCTAATATATTTAGAGAACGACGTTTTTAAACAAATTTTAGTTTTAATGTGCTTTGTATCATTATGGACAATAAGGTCTCTTATGAAATATACGAAGAAAATATAAACGGTGAAAAGTATTTGGAACTATTAAGGGGATCTGTCCGTAATTTTCTGGCAAGGCTACCACTAGATATAAGGCAAAGCTGCTGGTATCACCTAGACGGCGCGTCTGCCCACTTCACTGGTGAAGTTTACTGGCATTTAACGCAATTATTTGAAGACAGATGGATTGGGCCCAACGGTCCTTGGAGATGGCGTTCCCGCTCTCTTGATTTAACGCCCGCCGATTTTTATCTATGGGGGCGTATAAAAAGTCAATTGTATGACACAACAGTGCAAAGTAGAGAGGATCTTTTAAATCGTGTAATTAGAGCTTTTAGAGATTTAGATCCAAATGAAATCAAAAGCGCTACTACGAATGAGATGAACTGTAGAATTTTGCAGTGCCTTGACCAAGATGGTCGTCACATAGAACATTTATAGTGAGCGTAGCATTTAAATGTGAATTAACTATTTTTTTGGTCTTTGTTCAGTTTTTTGTTTATTGTTAATATTTTTTTAATTATTATTTAAATAATTATATTAAATATTTTTATGAAATCATATCACTTTTGTTATCTGACTGACAATCACAGCTGTATTTGTTGTCTAGTCTAATGTGTACTCTTTAGAAGAGGAGGTTGTTACCTAAAAATGCTAATAACAAGCAACATATGGAAGATAAGTATAGAAAACCTTATATCAAACCGGTGTAGAATTAAATTTAGAACTCGAATTTTTAATAATATACAGGGTGTCCTATTTGAAAAAAAAACTTTTGCCACGTTGAATATGTCTAAGTTAGTAACTAAATTTAGAACACTCTGTATGACACAGGTAAACTTAAGGCATATAATATGAAAGCTCCCTCCCATAAGTTACGAAATTCTAAATTCGAGCATTTTATCTTTGAAAACATGTGAAATACAAACTATTAAAAATAAGGTTGCAAAATCACCGAAATACAGAGAAATCACAAAATCTTTGGAACAGTTGAAGATAGGGTTAGGAAAGCCTAATATAAATATTCACAAGATTTTATGGAGAATTCGAATATGCAATAAAAAACAGGGCATTCTATTTAAATTAGCAAAGTTGATGACTACTTCCGGTCTAACCGGAAGTGGTGTGACCTTGAAAATATTTTAGAATAAAAGACAATTACGAATTGTGACCGCTGCCAAAATTTCAAAATTTAGGATATCAGGGAACTTCATAAACTTCTAATGCACGGCTATCGTGAAAAACCCTGTATATATATATATATATATATATATATATATATATATATATATATATATATATATATATATATATATATATATATATATATATATATATATATGTCACACCGATAGATCAACAAATAAATTCGCTGGCCAGGAAAATCTGCCCAGCCCAAATAGATTAAACATTGATTTGTTTTAATTACACAGACGGATTCCCCGCCGCGTCAGTTCTGAGCTGACTTTTAATGTATCTAATTTCGACTACGTTAATTATAATGCATGATTGTAAGAAAATAATTTTGAGACGCAGCAAGTGCGTTATGGTAGCGAATTTTTATTAAAATCTGCTTAGTCCAAATAGATTAAACAATGTTTTGTTTTAATTAGACAGTTGGATTCCTCTGGTTCGTGCCAGTTCTGAGCTGACCTTTAATGTTTCGAATTTCGACTATGTAATTATAATGCATGTTTGTAAGAAAATAAATTCGGAACGCAGCAAGTGCGTTATGGTAGCGAATTTTTATTAAATGCCTCAAATTTGAATAGCTCAATTTGCTATTAACCTATAAGGTTCGTTGGCCAGGAAGTTTTTCCGGGAACATTTAAAGTTTATTTTCGAAACATTTTTGTACATCTTCAAAAATAAAGCTTTTTTGATGACATATGGTACATTTTAGTGAATTTTTATTAATTAACTAATATAGAGAGGTATCGATGGTGAGACTTTGCAAAAATTTTTTCAAATGAGCGCGATTTAGGACCCCTAGAATCCATATCCGGGGTCAGGTTCGATTTTTATATGTTTATATATATATATATATATATATATATATATATATATATATATATATATATATATATATATATATATATATATATGTATGTATGTATGTATCCAACCGATAACTCAAAAAATAATTAACCGATTTTGATGAAACTCGGCACACGCCTTTATCTTATTAATAGCTTGGATGAGTTCGTTAGCCAGAAAAATCGGACAAGGTTTTCCGGGAAAATTTTGAGTTTTCTTTCGAAACATTTTTTTTCTCCGAAAATTACAAAGCTTTTTGATGAAATTGTACATGTTGCTTTGGGAAAGACCTAAATATGTACCAAAATTCAGCTTTCTAGGTTTACAAAAAATTGAGCTATTCAAATTTGAAACATTTATTTTTAATATCAACGCGTTTCATTGAAAATGGCAAACCTGGCTTATATGAGACCTAGTATGTCTGAGCGTTGCCTGGCAACGGAACATTTGATATTATTGCGCAGGTCTGTTACACGCTGTAACTGACGTTTATCGTATGGTATTACATTGTTTTATCTGTTTCAGTTGACACATTATTTGTGTTATTTGGCAATTTTTATATACAAGTGCAAATTATTCCTTTATGATTTTATTAATGTTTTTTTTTGTTCCCTCAGGGCTCGTCCGCGGCCTTGCCGCCCCGATAGCACCGCAACCCTTGGTTGATTGTGCATACCCTTAGTCTTACTCCACCCATTCCAAGATCACTGTGCCTTGAACTAGTCTGCACAGCGATTGGTAGGGTGAAGTTTTATATTGCTCTGTCTCCGGTCTAGAGTGACCGTAGATCAGTTGTCTTTTCCGGTCCAGAGCTATACACTCACACAAGATGTGCTGGGCTGATTCCTCCCCCTCGCCGCAGAGTCTGCATGCGAGGTCCCCTTCGAACCGCCCCATTTTATGCAGGTGTTTCTTGACGGCCATGTGTCTCGTCAAGAGACCTGTTGTGTTTCTGAGCTGTCCTCTGCTAAGGTTTAGCAGCTCCACAGCTCTCTTTGAACTGGGTCCGTCAATTATTGACTTCCCATGTCTGAGCCCTGGACAGTCCGCCCAGTACACCTTGTGTTGGTTTCTGACCCAGGACTTAATGGCTCCCCTGGCAGTGCTCTTTGACACGCCCAGAGCCGGTTCTGGTCCCATAAATGGTTCTGCTGACCCTCTCTTCGCGAGACTGTCAGCTTCTTCATTGCCTTTAACCCCAGTGGGTGGACTAAACAGTGTTTGTTATGTTTTATCAACACATATAAATGATCGAAGTTTTACAAAAAGGGCTGATATGCAACAGGTTAGTTATTTTCTCTCTGGTGCTTTGGCGGTAGTTTTAGTTAAGTTCATGGTTTAACGGTCTATAATTTTTAGCTAATTTTCGTACAAAAAATTCGTCAATGAGGAGACCGCGACTTTAGAATTTTAAAAAGATTTCTTCAAATGAGCGCAAACTAGGCCCCTTGGAAGCCATTTATGTTCAGTTTTGATCTGTTTACATATATACAGGGTGACTCGTTTCTACGGTAAAGCTCAATATAATTATTATTATACAAGAGACGAGAACCAATTGTATAAGTTAATTATAGGGTGTCTTGAGCTGCATCTTATGAAATTATTTTGACAATCACAGGCCCATAAGTCGTTGGTGATCCCTACAATTTTTTTCGAACATCCTTATTTTATTGCATTTTTTATAGAAATATGTTTGTAAGAAAAAAAAAATCAAGACGTAGTAAGTGCGTTTTGGTAGCAAATTTTCATTAAATGCTTCAAATTTCAATAACTCAATTTGCTATTAATCCAAGGTTTGTTGGCTAGGAAACCAACATTTAAAGTTTATTGTCGGAAAATTTTTGTACATTTTCAAATAATAAGTTATTTTGATAAAATATGGCACATTGTTTCTACTATATAGGTTATACCGGTAACTAATTTGACGACTGCTTGCATTAAAAAGACATATTTGCTATTCAAAGCATTTTTATAAAAATTCACTGCCATAACGCACTTGCTGCGTCCAGACTTTTTCTCTACTACATAGGTTACACTGGTAACCAAGTTTGATGCCTGCTTTCTTTAAAAAATACATATTTGCTATTTAAAATATTTTTATGAAAATTTACTACTAGAACGCACTTGCTGCGTCCAGACTTTTTATAAATATTAATTCAAGCTAACATTTCGAAAAACCTTGCATAAGCTGATCGCCATTATATGCGATTATCGGGTAAAGTTATTCTTCTTTATTGGGTCGTTCAAAGCTAAATCTGTGGTACATTGATACAAATTTAAATTTATTGTAGCTATTTTCACTGCACAGCATTTCTCAGGTAATAGAATTTAAAGCCCATTACATTTATATACTGGGTCGGGTTTAGTGTCAGATAAATATCTCTAAACTTTATTAATGTCTATATAATTCTCTGGAAGGTCTTAAACTTGACACATATAGCGTAATATAGTCATCTAGGTATTGGAACAAACTTAAAACTTTTGCTTGTCGGATTGTATGAAATTTAAATGTATCACAACAATTATCAGATAGTTAAGTACAATTTGTAGAATCAAAATCATCACAATACAGTTTTTAGACGTGACTATCGTTACGCTAACAAAGTTAGCGTTATCAGAGCGATAAATAAGCTAAGCAATTAAACACTAGAACTACTATTTATATGTTCTTTGCCAAGCAGTTGCGAACAGCGTCCTGTACGAAGGTATACCTCCCGAGGAGGTACCACCCCTTACATCAAGGGGCCGGTGAAGTCCCAACGGACGTTTCCGGTTCTGGTGTATGAGTCGGTTTCCCTTATAAACAAAAATGATGATGGCTCCTCCTTGTACAACAGATTACGGAGATAAAATACCCCTCCATTCATCTTCGGGAGAGGGGTGTGCAGGGGACGCCGGCATCAAGATTTAACATATCCTTCTCGAATATATGTGGCCTAAATTCTAACCTGAACTCCGTCCACCATTTCCTCCAGGCTAATAGGCCCCAACTCCTCTTCCTCACCGTCACCCAAATCAGTGCCTAAATAGCCACTAATCACCTTAATTTCCCGGGGTATGAGTTCCTTACGTCCTTTAGATTATATGGAGGTGTGTGTGCATACGTCCGTAGCAATCTACCCTGCACCAGACTCCCCAATTTAGAAGCTGGAAGAAAATACATACTTTGGATGAAACTCTCTCTAACAGCTGCAACTACATTCATCTGTTGCATTTAGCGGTCACCTTCTGACAACGACTTTGTGCAGCTCTTCGACTACCTTTCTAAAAAAAAAACCGACCATATGATTTCTGAATATCCTTCATCCGAGGTCACTATTCTCGGTAACTTCAATGTCCATAATAAGGAATGGCTAGGATCTTCAAAAACCGATCCACAAGGGAGAGCAGCGGAGGCCTTTGCAGTCAGCAATTATTTAGCCAATATGGTTCAGCAACCTACTTGCTTTCCTCGCATCCCAACACACAGATCAAATCTCTTAGATCTCCTTACTATAAAACCAGAATGCTATAAGACATCAGTCAGCGCCCCCCTTGATCTCTCAGACCACGGCATGGTCACTGCTTCCTGCACAATGCAACTCGAGGTCACACAGTTATCACACCCACGTATCGTTTGGCACTACAACTCGGCGAACTGAGACGAAATGCGGGATTACTTTTCCTCATTTCCATGGTCGTCTATTTGCTTCTCTCATTATGACCCCTCTGATATCTCACAAAACGTCACCGAAATTATCCAAGCTGGCATGGAATTATTTATTCCACGTACACAGAAAACCTCTTCAGCCACTCAAAAGCCCTGGTTCTCTAAATCCTGTGACAAGGCCAGACTTGAAACGGTCAAAGCTCACAAAATGCGTCTACACAATCTCAGTCAAGAAAACCGTCAAGCATTTAACGACGCAAGAAACCGCTATGTACGCATTCGTTCTGAGGCAAAAAAAACTTGTCTAATAACCACATCAAAAACAAAGCCCTCTCAAGCTCCAACGGCAGCAAACCCTTCTGGACTTTTGCTAAATCTTTTGGGAATAATTTCTGCAAAGCACGTTCCCACCTCTTGTTTCAGGGGATGAAATTGTTTCTACTGCCCTGGGCAAGGCTGCTTCGTTGTTCGCCGCAAATTCTACTCTCAACCCACCTCCAAATGTTCAACCACTAACAGTCCCCAGTGTCACGCATAGAATGACGGATATCATTTTCAAAACTAAAAAGGAACGAAAGATGCTCTCTTCTCTTAATACCAGGAAAGTCTTTGGCCTTGACGAGATCTTAGCAATTTAAAAAAAAAGCGCACCAGAACTTGCTCCTGTCCTGACTCGTCTGTTTCAGACATCTTACAAAAGAGGCACATTCCCTAGTAACTGGAAAACTGCTCGAGTACAACCCGTCCCCAAGAAAGGATCCCAAGCGCGTCCTAGCAACTACATGCCTATTTCTCTCCTTTCAGTCGTCTCAAAAGTGATGGAAAAGTATATAACCACCGAATTACTAAAATTTCCTGAAAAACACAGTCTAATCCACGACAAACAGTATGGATTGCGTCAGCGCAGATCAACTGCCGACCTCCTTTCCTTTGTCGCTCTAGACAGATCCAAAGCATTCGACCAGGTCTGGCACACAGCGCTGCTTAATAAACATCCGGCCTATGGCCTACCACCAAAACTCTGTACCTGGACCGCAAATTTACTCTCCAACCGGAGCATTTCTGTTGTCGTCGATGGCCAATCCTCTAAACTGTATCCAATTAATGCAGGGGTCCTTCAAGGTTCAGCTTTAGCCCCTACTTTGTTTCTTCTCCACATCAATGACCTGCGCTCTAGCACATACAACCCAGTTCACAGTTACGCGGACGACAGCACCCTCCACTCAGATATACAATATTCTAAGCCTGTCTCTTTAGCCCGATTAGATAAGGATTGCAGACTCATAGACTGGCGAAGTACAAATCTTTTACAATTCAATTCCACCAAATCTGTCTTGCTTTCTATATCATAAGAGATACACTAGCCCTAGACCCATCACAATAAATAACCAAGTTATCCAAAGTGATGAGTCCTTTTCACTTGTTGGCATTTCTGTGGATCGAAATCGCAATTGGCACAAACATGTCACCTCAATTGCAGAAGCGGCTGCTAAGAAATTATGTTTCCTTTTCCGAGCTCACAAATACTTTTCACCAGCTAATCTCTATACCTGATATACTTCACAAATAAGGCCAAACCTCGAATACTGCTTCCACATCTGGGGGGCCGCTACCGCTTCTACACTCGTTATTCAGACAACTATACGTCTCATCGGTGACTCTACCCTCACCCAATGGCTGCCATCCCTTGCCCACCGACGTGTCGTTGGTGACCTCTCTCTCTTTCTCTCTCTCTCTTTTATAGATATCTGCACGGGCACTGCTCAGAGGAGCTTTCTTCCATAGTTCCTCCACCTGCTGCCCCCAACAGATCTACTAGGGGAACAGAGCGAATGCACCCTTTTACTGTCCAGGTCACCAGACATAGAACGTCTTGTTATGCCCGCTCTTTTGTCCCGAGGACTTCCAAGTTGTGTAATTCCTTGCCGGCACATCTTTTTCCTTCTCCTCCGAACCTCCAAACCGTCAAGTCCAGAATTAACAAGTTGCCTTTTTCCTCCTTGTCGACACCCACGGTACGATAGTATTTAGGGTGTAAGCCATCGTGGTGTGTTCTTGAAAAAAAATCTGTTTGTAGGGGATGTGTTGCTGAGATGAGGCAATGATCAGACTTGCCTAGGGGAACTGATGTTAGTACTTTGTAGTTTACAAGGTTACTCGTCAGAAAAAGATCAAGAGTATAGGCCGTTTTGGTGACCTAGATCTGGAATGCAAGTAGGAACCATTCCTAGCTGCGTCCGATCTCTACCGATAGCAAATAGTTCACCTGCGCCATTTACAGAAATCCAAAACTTGAACTAGTTAGGATTATGGACATTAAAATCACCAACCAGAATTATTAAATTTAATCAGTTGTACTAGAAAGAAAATAACTTGCTTAGGCTTGATGCCAAACAAACACTTTTCCATCTGTAGTGTCTGTATAAAAGAGAATAGAAGATTAACGCTCTGGCGGTCTTTTAGTGAATTTTGTTTTTAAAAAAACCACTAATGAGGAGATCGCGACTTTTGAATTTTGGAAAAATTTCCACAAATTAGCGCCATTTAGGACCCCTGGAATCCAAATCCGAGGTCGGTTTCAGACTATAGCCGATAGCTTAAAAAATAAATTCGTTAGCCAGGAAAATCTGCCCAGTCCAAATAGATTAAACTTGATTTGTTTTAATTACACTGACGGATTCCCCGCCGTGCCAGTTCTGAGCTGACTTTTAATGTATCCAATTTCGACCACGTTAATTATAATGTATGTTTGTAAGAAAGTAAATTTGAGACGCACAAGTGCTTTATGTTAGTGGATTTTTTTAAAATCTTCTTAGTCCAAATAGATTAAACAATGCTTTGTTTTAATTAGACAGTCGGATTCCCCTGGTCCGTGCCAGTTCTGAGCTGACATTTAATGTCTCGAATTTCGACTACGTAATTATAATGCATGTTTGTAAGAAAAGAAATTCGGGACGCAGCAAACGCGTTATGGTAGCGAATTTTTATTAATTGCCTCAAATTTGTATAGCTCAATTTTCTATTAACCTATAAGGTTCGTTGGCCAGGAAACTAGTTTTTTCGGGAACATTTTAAGTTTATTTTCGAAATATGTTTGTACATCTTCAAACATAAAGCTTTTTTGATTACATGTGGTATATTTTTTCTACTATGTAAGTCATACTGGTAACCAAGTTTGATGCATGCTTTCTTTAAATAACACATTTGCTATTTAAACTATTTTTATGAAAATTTACTACCATAACGCACTTGTTGCGCCCAGACTTTTTATAAATATTAATTCAAGCTAACATTTCGTAAAACCTTGCATAAGCTGATCGCCATTATATGCGATTATCGGGTAAAGTTATTCTTCTTTATTGGGTCGTTTAAAGCTAAATCTGTGGTACATTGATACACATTTAAATTTATAATGGCTGTTTCACTACACAGCATTTCTCAGGTAATAGAATTTAAAGCCCATTACATTTATATACTGGGTCGGGTTTAGTGTCAGATAAATATCCCTAAACTTTATTGATGTCTATATAATTCTCTGAAAGGTCTTAAACTTGACACATATAGCGTAATATAGTCGTCTAGGTATTGGAACAAACTTACAACTTTTGCTTGTCGGATTGTATGAAATGTAAATGTATCACAACAATTATCAGATAGTATAACCTCCCTTAAATCAAGATTTTAAAGCTCGGTAATAGGCAAGCAGTAATATGTGCGTTACCTCAAGTGAACCCAAATCTGGTCAGTAGTGAGGTCACTATTTCCTATAAATCCTATCCTAAAAGGTTTCTATCTATCAGATTTACAACTAGCAAGATTAGAAATACTTTATAAGGTTGGAAGATCTTAATATTGTTTACTACTTACGCTTTTGTTGTGTTGTTGCACTGCCTGGAGTCTCATATTTATCAGCGCTCCAAACTAGTGCCTGGTTACGATGATTTTTTATTTAAAATTTCTCTTCGATATCTAGGAATGCGATATTAAAGAGTCTTGATTATTTGTCACCAAAAAGTCAAAAGGGTTTAAAGAGGAATTAATCTTCAATCAAACAGACATATTAATGCAACAAAATATTGAATTTATTCATATGAATTGAATTTGGAATAGCGACACAATTAAATAAAATAGCTGGTAAATCTAAAATAAACATTAATTGTACACAAATAGAAATCAAATAGATAGCAAGAACTTCAATAACAATAAATTATTAATTAACGTACATATGACAGAGTAATGATATAAATGTGTTTGTATCTTACTAAAGAAATTTAAGCACTTACATATTGAGGTATATTAAAAATCAGATACTGTGTGTTGCAGCTCAAAAGCAAACAAATTATTATGTAAATTATTTGACGTTTGTCAATCAATTCTGTTAATTTTGTAATTAGATCCTGGTCAGTTCTTAGAGTGAAGCTCAATTTAAAAACATACATGTATATATATTTACGTGAAAACTCTATAGTAATTATTGAAAATAAATGATATTAAAGATAATGTATAAGTTGGATATTTTTACAGACAAAATTCACTAGTTACAATTCCAAAAAAAAACTACATGTTTAAATTTACAACAACTGAGAATATTCCAGATATTTAAACAGGAAATTTATAAATATTCTAATAGCACCTCCCTGGCATTGTTTGGACTCAAAACTTGACTAAGTGAGTTTGAAAGTTCAGATTATAAAAAATTCAGATATCAAATGACTGCATGAAATAAATTTTGCTGGTTCAGAAAACAATTCTATGTGGACTCACCAAACTCTGCTGCCTTGAATTACCTGTGATTCTATGGGGATGCCCTCCAAGTTGGATCCACTAAGAATGCCTCACACGAGTTTCAGTGCCTCCAATATGAGAGAAGAAGCTGGGAAAAATCGGTGATGCTTCACATTAGTGGTCACTGCAGGTGGATTTATTGTTTCACGTGTACCAGACCATTTGACACCCAGGTCGATATTCTGCATTCGCTTGTTGGAAACTTCGCGAATCGCAATTTAAACCTAAATTAAAGCAGCAAGGCAACATGTTGAAACAAAGAACCACAACTTAACTCCCGTTTTATGCTGAATACTATGTTTATTTAAACTCGAAAATTATTAAAACACTTTAAACAATCACGGAGTATTGTTACAAGGTAGTATAGGTACAGGAAAACTATTAAAAACTCACTTTATAAGACAATTCGAGATACACCTAAAGTCAGCGTGTTTACGCCACAGGCGTCAGTGCCAGACTCCCAGAGGTATAGAGCGTTCTGCCGCAGCTGACCCCTGCACGAAATTTTCAGTCATCAGCGAAAGTGGCTATGTGCGAGCTCTATCTCGTTATCATTCTTTGAATGAGATAAAACGAGACCCCCAATCGCTGGCGAAGTCACCGACGTCTTCTATACACACCTCTACAATAATGGACTCGTCCGTTGATTTGCCAACCGTTTTTCTAGATTTCATCATAATTACGCCAGCCTTTACCTAGAATTTCAGGACAATAGAGATGCTTATTTTCCCCAACAAAATGCAACGTTTTTCAATATTTAGATTTCGACGTATATTCTAGGGAGTTCAGTACGCTTCTTACGATACAGAATTTTTTAGCGAATTTTCATCAATATTATTTTGAAACCAAAACTTCAAATATTTAATATAGATAGGGTTTCTGGTATTATTTATTGCGCTTGGGGGTTTTCTAAGTGTTTTTAAACCAGTAATGATTCCACGTAAAAACTAAATCGTTACAATAGTTAAGTACAATTTGCAGAACCCAAATCATCACAATACAGTTCTTAGACCTGACGATCGTTACGCTGACAAAGTCAGCGTCATCAGAGGGGTGAATAAACTAAGCGAATAAAAACTAGAACTACTATTTATATGTTAGTTGCCAATCAGTTGCGAACAGCGTCCTCTAGGAAGGTACGAGTATACAGATAGACCCCCCCCCTGCCGAGTCTTAAATCCCTACAGTCGCGACAGTTAGATGCTTACGAAAGTAATTTAATAATCAGAGTGTCTTTCTTAGAAGGAATAGGTGAGAACGGCACACAGTTTTACAAAAGCCGGTATGCAATTTTAATTACAGGGATTTAAAACTCAACAGTGGGGCTCTGTTTGTAAATAGTAGTTCTAGTTTTTATTTGCATTCTTTATTAATCCCTCTGATAACGCTAACCTTGTTAGCGAAACGATCGTCAGGTCTAAAAACTGTGTTGTGATGATCTGGATGCTTCAAATTATACTTATCCATGCTCATCACAGTTTCCAATGTTCACTCATTGAATTAACAAATACGTATTCATTTTGCTATAAGCCGTTAGTTAGCTGGCTAGGAAGTAAATTGCATTGATATTTCTCACGCTAAAACGAGCTGATTTTATAATATTTATAACTAGTGATGAATCAACTTGCGATTTGTCAGTACCACTGCTATTGGCGGTTGCTATTTTGTGATACCTGAGATTGATAAATAGCACTGCTATTGGCGATTGCTAATTTTTAATACCCACGATTTGTGAACAGCACTGCTATTGGCGATCCCTATTCTTTTAGTACCCGCGATGTGCACTGTTATTGGCCATTGCTATTTTTCTTACCCGCGATTCGCCAATAGCACTGCTATTGGCGATTTCTATTTTGTAATATCTGAGATTCATCAATAGCACCGCTGCTGGCGATTGTAAATTTTTAATACCCAAGTTTTTCCCGGCCGGGGCGGAATACCAGCAAAGGCCAGCTCTCCGAAATACTTCCACAGGTGCTGCTAAACGTGAAAAATGAACTACTCTGGAGACAAGAGTTTCTCCAGTAGTGAAAAATAACAGAGGCTGTGTTGCTTTGGAAAAACGGTAAGCCCTTAGGGCCTGCGTCTTTCTTCACACCTCTGTACCTGCTGGATAAGCTCAGTAAACTACTAGAACACTTGATCAAAGCCTGGCTAGAAAAGCAAATAGAAGTAGCAGAGGGGTTTTCAGACCGCCAGTTTGGTTTCCGTAAGGGAATATGCACAATACATGCTGCAAGATATGTCACAGAAGTCACAAAACACACAAGCGAGAAATGGTGTGCATTGATCACTTTCGATGGGAAAAATGCTCTCAGCACTGCTAGCTGGGGCCAAATTATAGAAGAACTCAAAAGAAGAAACATCGCTGAGTACCTGATAAACATTATAAACAGCTATTTCTCATACAGAAAGATCAGCATTGCGAGGGGAGAGACGACGGGAGTCCCCCAAGGATCCATCCTGGGACCTATCCTCTGGAATATAATCTATGATGGAATCCTCAAGCTAAAAATGGTCGAAGGAGTTACGTTATGCTAATGACCTAGCAGTTCTAGTAGAGTCATCATAACAAGACACACTTAGGTTTCGAGTGAATGAAACATTAAGAAGAGTGGGCAGATGGATGACGGCCAACGAACTCTAGGTAGTCCCTGCAAAGACAGACGCGATCGTCATAAAGGGTCCAAAAATCAGGGGCGATTTTTCGTTCCGTTTAAAGGACACCATGATGAAACCAGCGAAGACCCTGGTGTATCTAGGAATAACAATCGGTGAGTCACTCAATTTTCGCCAGCATGTACGAATGGCAAAAGAAAAGGCTGAAAGAAGAACTGCAGTACTAAGTAGGATAATTCCCACCGTAGGATGCCCAGTATCAGCAAAATGGCTGCTGATCAGCGGAGTAGTGCACTTAGTTCTACTGGTATGGCATCAAACAACAGAGACACAAAAATATAAAATGATGATGGAGAGGATGCAGCTCAGAGTGTTACTAAGGGTGGCGTGTCGGTTCCGTACCATTTCTACGCAGACAATTCAGGTGTTGAGCGGCGTCGTACCCATAGATATGTTAGTGGAGGAAATATGTTTCCTACACGAGGCGAGGGAAGTGAGAATACAAGAAGCTAAGGTCGCTGCCAGAAGCAGAACAATGGAGAAATGGCAGCACAGATAGCCCTAAAACACCACGAGGGGACAATGGACAAAAATATTAATTCCAAATTCGACAGACTGGATGAAATGCGACGACAAAGAAATAAACTTCGCGCTCATACCTTTGCTTACATGCCACGGATACTTCAGATCCTAGGCCAAACGCATGGGAAAGTTAGACGAGAACGAGAGGAGATGTATCTACATGCTACACTTTAAGTCCAAAACTGTATTTGGGGCCGTTCATCAAGCTACGAATATAGTGTATTTTGAAAATTAATTGATCGTTCAGTTAAAAAAACACTTGGCACATTTTTCATTTCATGTCGCCTGTCGTTTGCGATATTTGTAACCGAGATTTCACGATTGTTGGATCGGGTAGTATGTTTTATGCCTGTTATTTATCTTGTTTGGCTACCCTTGATGTATGGTTTATACCTATTGTATGAATCAATCTACACATGGTAGTTAACTACTCTGCCTGCCAGGGATTGGATTTTAATCAATATGTCGTTTCAACGCATGTCTTTTAGATTTTATTTTTAATTTGGAAAAAACTAAATTTTTAAACCAAATTCGAACCGTCCCAGTTCATCCTCAGAAGCGTACGAGGACGAACCGGGACGGTTCGAAACTTCAGTCCACGTAACCAAACAACAAATCACTGAACGTACAGCAAATAAATAAATAAATATATATATATATATATATATATATATATATATATATATATATATATATATATATATATATATATATATCACACCGATAAGTCAAAAAATAATAGGCCGATTTTGAATAAATTTGTCGCATACCTTCCTTTTGCAAGTGTCTTGGACAAGTTCGTTAGCCAGGAACATTGGCTCAGGTTTTCCCGGAAAATTTGGTGTTTTCTTTCGAAAAAAAAATTATATCTCCGGAAATAACAGAGTAAGGGCAATCGGTACGCGGGTTTGCATCGTTATAGGTAAATTACGTATCAAAATCTAGCTCTGTATGTTAAAAGACAAAAAAGTTAGGCAACCCGGCATACACGGTTGTACAACCTGAATTAATGAAATCCCTAAGATGCCAGTGCTGTCTCATATTTCCTTTGGGGTTTTATAAAATTATATAAAAATTATAATAAGTTAAAACAGTAAATGTCTTAAATGCATTTATTATTTAGTATTTTTAACAGCAAATCTGTTTATGTATGGTGTACTGTTATTGATTGTTAAAAAAATAAATTAAAACTAATAAAATATTATTTTTATTTTGTATAGATATCAAAATTTTGTAATGTACGTAAACAAATTAAGGTCCGATTATTTAAACCTCTAATTTACGGTTTTAGGAATCTTGATTGAGTAACATTGAACAAATATGTACCTGTTTGGGCAGATTACCGACAAATAGATTTGGTAAGGCTTCGTTCCATGCGATGTTGAATATCGTCAACAATATTCCCTTAACATACCTACACGTTTAACTTACGTAAAAACGGAATGAAAATGCTAAGTTTTGATAAAAACTGTTTATTTTTATTGTCCAAGAGATAGAAAATTATTTAATTTAAGGTAAACACTGGTAGAACTTGGAAAATGCACAATAACATACAACATAGCCGTCAAAAGGAATTGAGCGCCAATGGGCTGAACTGTCAATTGTCAATTGATTTAGTAACTTTAGGGTCCCTAGTCTAGTGGTTTTTTTGGTTACTCTTTGGACTGCCAACTCATAAAATCATTTTCCACTAAGAGAGAGACAGAATCCGGTTCGGGAATTAATGAAAGCCCTGTATATATATATATATATATATATATATATATATATATATATATATATATATATATATATATATATATATATATATATATATATATATATATATATATATATATATATATATATATATATATATATATATATATATATATATATATATATATATATATATATATATATATATATATATATATATATATATATATATATATATATATATATATATATATATATATATATATATATATATATATATATATATATATATATATATATATATATATATATATATATATATATATATATATATATATATATATATATATATATATATATATATATATATATATATATATATATATATATATATATATATATATATATATATATATATATATATATATATATACACACACACACACCGATAACGCAATTTGGCATGTACCTTCATTTTGTAAGTGGCTTGGATTAGTTCGTTAACCAGGACAATCGGGCCAGTTTTCCGGGAAAATTTTGAGTTTTCTTTCCAAAAAAAATTTTATCTCAAAAAATAAAAAAGATATATGAACCAAATTTGGTAGGTAGGTTTACGATGTAAAAAGTAAACTATGCACCAAAACTTAGATTTCCATGTTGCAAGAAAAAAAAGTTATAAAAAATATTTGGTGCCGGATCATTTCTATGAAAATTCACTACCATAACGCACTTGCTGGGTCCAGACTTTCTTTGAAGTCTGTTAATAAAATAATTGGCATCAAATTTTTAAAAAGTCTTATATATAACACATTTTATTTTTCATAATAAATGTGGTGTCCATGAATTTGCTTGATATCTGGACACACTGTTATTGTTACAATAATCTAAAAACCTCTTCAGTGTCATATTTAATTAAAAAAAAATTAATGTTTCAACAATCCCCAAATTGTCATAACGCAGCAGGATTTGGCGCCTATGGCGACGACACGATATTTTATAAATTCCACGTGTCATAAATATTTATTGCAAAATGCAGAAGGGTGATCAGGTAGAGGTGTGACTACAAGTTCACAGTGTAGCGCTCGCTGCAGGTCTACCAACCCTTTCCGGGTAGCAACATCCCCCTATTCATCAGAATTTATACTATGCTAAGTTATGATAATGCATCCCACACAATAGACGAGGAACAATATTTATTTTACACATTAGTCATAGAAAACGACTCTAAATCCTGATTATCGCCTTTCTATAGACTGCTATAAATTTATCTAAATCAAACAAGGTGAAAAACTCAAAGATGTAGCAAGTGCGTTATGGTAGTGAATTTTCATAGAAATGATCTGGCACCAAATATTTTATTATAACTTTTTTTTCTTGTAACATAGAAATCTAAATTTTTGTGTATAGTTTACTTTTTATATGGTAAACCTACATACCAAATTTGGTTATCATAGCTTTTTTATTTTTTGAGATAAAAATTTTTTTCGAATGAAAACTCAATATTTTTCCGAAAAACCTCGTCCGATTTTTCTGACTAACGAACTTATCCAAGCCACTTACAAAGGGAAGGTACATGCCAAATTTTATCGGTGTGATACATATATACATATATATATATATATATATATATATATATATATATATATATATATATATATATATATATATATATATATATATAAACATATAAAAATTGAAACTGACACCGGATATGGGTTCTAGGGGTCCTAGTTCGCGCTTATTTGCAAAAATTTTTTCAAAATTCAAAAGTCGGGATCTCTCCATTAGTGAATTTTTTCTACGAAAATTCACTAAAATGATCGATTCTTATAAAAAAATCAACTTCATTATTTGTATAATACTTTTATGAAGAAACTCGTATAAACACCTATGTCTTGTCTTTCTTTCTGCAGAAGTTAAAGCGTTTTTTGCGATTTTTCTCTACGATTGAGGAGATCTATGCTTATACAGCTGTTTCAAAAATGATGGTCTATGTTACAGGTGCACATTCAGCACAAAAAAATAAGACTATTTGTTCATATAAAGATGGGTCCGCAAATGCTTAGTTTTTTAATTACAGCGTGTTAAAGTTATTTGTTTTTGTCAGTTTTTCACGAATAAGTCTGAGTCAGATTAAAATTTTGGCGTGAAAGTTGGCATGCGGGGGTTTTTGAGGGCAATAAATTTAAATATGTTATTGTTAATAACCCTGCTGGTAAAGGGCGCCACCTGTAAGACTATGCTTGCATTCAATTGGCTATAATTTTTTGACACCCAGTAATATCGACCTACATTGCAGCCCTTATCAATTGTACGCAAAAAAATGTATATTTGATCCAAATCTCTCAGACACACCATTTTCGAGATATTTAAATTTTTGTATGTCGATGTCGCGCAAAAATTAATTTTTCTCAAGTAATTAATTGTATTGTCTGCAAATTTTAACAACAAATAAAACAACAAATAAAAAAGTTTATAACATTGCATGATACCTGACTACAATAAATGTGCAAAATGGCCACCCTCCACTTCAATACACTGTCGTATTCTGCGGAGCATTCAACGTCGTACTCTGTGAAATATTTCTGGTGTATTTCTAATTTGTTCGCATCCAAGTACAATTCTTTGCTGCAGATCATCAACATTTTCAACATTTGCTTCATAAACAATACTTTTGAGATGCCCCCATAAATAAAAGTCCTTAGGATTTAAATCAGGGGATCGAGCCGGCCATGGTTGAGGTACACCGCGTCCGATCCATCTGCGTCCAAAAGTATTGCTTAGGTAATTTCTGACATTTAGCGCGAAATGTGTAGGGTGGGGGCTCTGTCATGCATAAACCACAGGTTATGTCTCATGTCGAGAGGTACATTTTCTAATAACCCATTTAGTTGATTTTGCAGGAATTCAAGATAAGTTGTAGCATTAAGTCTGTGAGGTAAAAAAATTGGTTCTATCAAATTACACCCTACAATTTCAGACCATACATTTAAGGAAAATTGCTGTTGATGATGCCGTTTAAAAACTGCGTGGGGATTTTCGTCAGCCCAAATATGGCTATTACGAAAATTGACGATCCCGTCGTGCCTAATTCCAGGCTCGTCAGTGAACAATACGCAATTTAACAAGTTCTCTACATTATTATGTTGAAGAAACCATTGGCAGGTTGGAGGTATAAAATTTCTTTCAGGCGATAGTGCCTGCACACGTTGGATGTGATATGGACGCAATTGTTGCTCGTGAAGAACTCGCCATATCGTTGCATTGGATGCTCCCAGATGATTGTCCATTTCCCTAGCACTTATTTTTGGATTTTGTTCAATTTCATCCAGAACAGCCTCTTCAAAATCAGGATTTCGTGCACTTCGTGGTCTGCCTCGATCAGCAGTAACTTTATTAAGGGTACCTGGTAATATATATATATATATATATATATATATATATATATATATATATATATATATATATATATATATATATATATATATATATTCGAAAGAGACAGATCGATGTATTAGATAATGTAAGTACGTACCTGTTCCTCGCAGACGGATGTCAATCCGTTGAAACACTCTTCTGTCTGGACTTCTCCGATTTGGGAAGGCTTCTTTATACAGTCGTTTCGCCTCATAACAGTTACCAAAAGCCCGTGAATGCATAACATGCACGTCTGTTGTTGTTGTTTTGTTTCTTTAACGTCGGCCTATTTCCGCGACTATGGCCAATCACCGACGCCAGAGAGCAGTTTCACCTCACTATCCTGGAAAATTTGCCGAACCCCTGCCTTTCTGTAAGGAGGGTAGGGATATTTAACGTGCCCAACATCGCATGGACACGGGACCGACGGCTTTACGCCCCCTCCGATGGGCGGAACGTGCAGACATTCAACTTACTCAAATACAATGCCAGAACCTCGGTTGATGTTAATTTTACAGTTTGTACTGAAAAAGTGAAAGGAGTACTCTGGGATCGAACCCAGTACCCTTCGGTTCAGAGGCACACGTTTTTACCCCTGAACCACCGAGGTTCTATGCACGTCTGTTAGTTCATTGTTGGCAAAGACTTCCATATTGAATTAGAACAATTACGGACAATACACATTAATTACTTAAAAATAGTGAGTAGTCTCAAACGTAAAAGTCAAATGTAGTATATGTCACGATGAAAACGCAAAAGTCAAGTCCCGTAACGATGGAAACCACTTTGTTAAATGGTTTGTTCAAAGTTTGTTACCATGGCTTTTTATTTTATCTTCATGATTGTGTCTTGTCAGTTCTTTTTTCTGGTAAGATTTTAATTTTTAACTAGAGAATAAGAAAATTAAGTTTATACATACTGATAGCAATTAAAAGATGAAAAATGCATTCCTATGATTTGTCGCAGAATTAATTTTTGAGCGACATCGACATTTAAAAATTGAAATATCTCGAAAATTGTGTGTCTCAGAGATTTAAATCAAATATACATTTTTTGCTTACAATTGATAAGGGCTGCAATGTAGCTAGGTTTTGTGTACTCACCCAAATATTCCTTTGTCTTCTCTAACGTTTTCTGCGATTCTGGCCGACATTTGCTTGACCTTCCAACCCAGAGCCTCTAAGGCTATAAAGTCGCACTCTACCCACTGGCAGTGAGACGAATATAACAAATAATCTGCCAAAAAATATATCTACAAACCGTAAAGTATACCTATGTTGTGTCTCCGTCTGCAGAACCCGACTCGTGTTGCACACATTTTCACTTGCTAAGTCAATAGAGTAGTCTGCTCCTGTCTTCCTTGGTTTGCCGTATATTCCATGCTCATGGTCAGCGTGTATGGTTGCTACTTTATGTCTGGCCGCCATTTGCTCTATGGTTCTAATACGAAAGATCTGTCAGCGGTCACTGTGATCAAAAATTAGATTTCAATGATCGCACAGACATGTGAAAATCTGAATTATATCCACTTCTTATAAATTTTTAACAGTTTTTTTTTTACCAAAAGGACGATGTAACCACGTCGATTTGAAGTAGCTGTTCGTGTATGCATGTGTTTCCTGATGCGCAACGTCTCCAAGCTTAGTTGCAAAGCAACTCTTTGCAATATAATTCCTTTATCTTGTTCTTCAGGGCTTTTATGTTTAGTTCAGTTATTGGTAAGACCGCTTATGATTTTTGCAACAGAATTGTTTTTAACTCAACAGTGGGGGTTTGTCTGTATACCTTCGTAGAGGACGCTGTTTGAAACTTCTTGGTAAGCTAATATATAAATAGTGGAATTCGCACGAGCGTCTCGCGACAGCAGTTAACATGGCTAGTGACAGTAATTAACATGGCTGCGACTCGTGAGGTTCTTTTGCACGTTTTGACGAAATAAAAGACCTCCCTGAGGTGCTGTTTGCACATCCAACTGACCATTCTAACCTGCCCTGAGATCTGTTTGCCTAGTTTAAAAGCTAAAAAAAGGAAAACGGGGAAGGAACAGTATACATTATGCTCACATGACCTTGATGTACGACAGGGTTGGTTTTTCCTTCTGTTCCTTCCCCCTTTTCCTTCTTTTAGGTTTTAATTAGGCAAACTGATCAGGGCAGGTCAGGAAAGTCAGTTGGCGGGATTCTCTTTAAACAGCACCTTTATTTCGTTGAAACGGCAAAAAAGTCATGAGTTACAGCCATGTTAATTACTGTCGCGAGACATGTTAATTATTGTCCCGAGCCATGTTAGTTACTGTCGCGAGGCGCTCGTCTAATACGAATACTTAAATTTGACATTTGCATACCAAATGCACTTTCATGTGATTTCTCTGCATTTTTGAGGAATTATGTACAGGGTGAGCGCAACTCGATGTCCCGGCTCTATTGTAAGAAAACGAAAAGCGATAGAAAAAATTTGAAAAGAGGTTCTTAAATGCGATTGAGTAAGGTCCATTTTAAGCCAAATTTGCATATTTTTGGATATTTGGAAACTGAAGTAATGACGCCGTCGAATTTTTTTCCCAGAAACATACCTATATTTTCGCATATCTAAAAACAACTATTTTTTCGGGACAAATTAAGCCCAGAAAAAATTGCTATCTTTTTCCGTTAAAAAGTTATTGAATAATTTAACATTAAGTTAACATTATAAAACACATTATATGTTACTACTTTTACCACAGCAATAAACAAAATATGTAGGCAATCATTTTCAATGTGACCACCTCCCACTTCTAAACACTTATCCAATCTCCGCCCTGCTTCTCGCACTGAAGCCTTATGAAACATTTCTCTAGATAGTTCATCGCAAGCATTTCTGATTTTTTCTTTTAAATGTTAGAAGTTAACAGATGGTGTTCTGTAAACTTTATTTTTCAAAGCTCCCCACAAGAAGTCTAGTGGGGTCAAGTCCCATGATTTAGGCGGCCACTGTATCGGGCCATTTATACCTATCCATTTTCTCCGTAAGTTTCATTTAAATATTGTTGGACAATTCTTACTTTATGCGGTGGAGCTCGGTCAGGTTGGAAACACATGTTTGCTCGCAGCTGTAATGGCTCATTTTCAAGCAGCACAGGAAGTTGTTCTTGGAGAAATTGCAAATATCGCTCACTATGTAAAATTCCTTCGTAAAAATATGGACCAATCAAACGCCCGTTAATAATACCACACCAAACGTTAATTCCGAAGTGTCCTTGATTTTCAATCGGATTGACAAAATGTGGATTTTCAGTAGCCCAAATATGCTAATTTTTTTATTGGGCTTACCGTTACTAAGAAAACGGCTTTCAACCATCCACAACACATGCTGAAAAAAAAAACGGTTGTCATTGATCAAGTTTACAAATCACTTGGGCAATATGATTAATTCTTCGTTGTTGATGTTGATCTGACAAGTGTTCTAAGTTATGAAGTTTATAATCGTGATAACCATTTCCTTTCAAAATTTTTCGTACCGAACTTTATTTTAAATACAACTCGCGACAGGCTTGCCGAATCGAGTTCCTTGAATGGTCTTCAAAATACTGCAAAACAGTGGCAACAGTATTGTCAGAATTGACCCTTCTAGCAATTTTTCTATCCTCTCGCGAAGAAAATACACCCTTATTTGCACGTAAATGCGTTCTAATCATGCAAAAACTTTTAAGCTTCGAATAACACGTTCAGGGTATCTCTGGGCGTATAACTGAACTGCTCTTCTAGGGTTCTTTTGAGATTCACCATAAACTAACGACATATCGACTTTTTCGTTGTGCGTAAACATTTTTCAAAGTGAAATGACAACAAAACAATATTTGTAAACCATTAGTTTATTATTGACAGATAAAACGTTGCTACGACAGATAAAACTTTGCTATTTGTTTCCAAAGGTTTCTTGTTTATATCGTGATGGTTGCGCGAAATTTTTGTTATACTTTTTTTCTACAAATTTGATTACAACTTTTTAACGGAAAAAGATAGCAATTTTTTTCCTTACATAATTTGTCCAGAAAAAATAGTTCTTTTTAGATATGCCAAAATATAGGTGTCTCTGGAAAAAAAATTGATGACGTCATTACTTCAGCTTCGAAATATCCAAAAAACTCTAGACGCAGCAAGTACGATATGGTAGTGAATTTTCATAAGAATTGTACACTATTAGTAAGATATATTATTAAAACTAATTCTTTAAATTTAAATGGACCTTGGAGATCGGTTTTAGAGTCCCAGTTAGCGATTATTTGAAAAAATTTATATTTTATATGGAGCTGCTAAATAAAATTTGGTCTTAGATAGGTATAATATGTAAGTACTGCAAGTGCCTTTAAAAAAAATTGTGTTACAAATTTCATTAAAGTTACAAACGTTTTTCAGAAAAAAATAATTATTTACACAGGGAATGTACCTGTCGAATGATACATACGACAGGTATTTTTCCATATTAATTGCTTGGATGGTTTTGTTTTAGTCAACCCATCCAGTTTTTGCAAACAATAAACAATAAAAAAGATTTTTTTATGTTATGATAGAAAATTTTCGTAAAAATATTTCAAATTCGAAAGCTCAATAAATTTCCCATTAAGCCAGAATCTTCAATCTTGAACCTTAGTAACACCTATGTAAACGCACGTGAGTAATAAATTAAAGAAAAATAACATATTGAGCTTCGTTTTGTTTTAAAAAACTTTTTTTGTTGTTTATTGTTTGCCAAAACTGGATGGGTTGACTAAAACAAAACCCTTCAAACAATTAATAATAAAAATACCTGTCATATTTATAATTTGACAGTTACAATCCCTTTGTAAATAATTAATTATTTTCTAAAAAACTTTTGTAACTTTAATGAAATTTGTAACACAATTTTTTAAAGACACTTGCAGTATTTACATATTATATCTAAGACCAAATTTTAATTTAGCAGCTCCATATAAAATATATATTTTTTTCCAAAATCGCTAACTGGGACTCTAAAATCGACCTCCAAGGTCCATTTAAATTAAAGAATTAGTTTTAGTAATATATCTTGCTAATAGTGTACAATTCTTATGAAAATTCACTACCTAATGTACTTGCTGCGTCTAGAGTTTTTTATAATTCGACAGGTACATTCCCTTTATAAATCATTTATTTTTTCTGAAAAACGTTTGTAACTTTAATGCAATTTGTAACACATTTTTTAAAGGCACTTGCAGTACTTACATATTATATCCAAGACCAAATTTTAATTTAGTAGCTCCATATAAAATATAAATCTTTTCAAATAATCGTTAACTGGGACTCTAAAACCAATCTCCAAGGTCCGTTTAAATTTAAAGAATTAGTTTTAATAATATATCTTATTAATAGTGTACAATTCTTATGAAAATTCACTACCATAACGTACTTGCTGCGTCTAGAGTTTTTTTGTGATACTGGAACCAATAAGTACAAGTTAGTATTTGTTTCACTTGCCAGGTTATTAAAAATATTGAAGAACACAAATAAGGATAAGCATGTGCTACTTACATTTGATCAACAATTATTGTGTCAGAAACTTTAGGACCAAAGCAAAAGAACACTTTTTAATAACAACTCTAACATAATATGTAGATATATAATATAAAGAGCTTTATAACAACAAACGTGGCTGGTGGCTACTACTCCATGTAAGGTAATGCCTTGCAAAATATAACCATAAACATACTAACGAATCTTAGAATGTTTTGAGGTTAGATTGATATTGAAGAAATATATTTCTGGATTATAATGCTACTGGCGCTGAAGCATCGGAAATTAGTACTGAGCTTATAGTTTTAAACCATTTCATTGAAGTGAAACTTCTATTTGGTATATTTTGTAATACCTATAACAAAACACTTCAGTTTTAATAAAAGTAAATAACACGTCGAGTGTCAGACGTTTCAGGGTCGGCAGTCGGCGACTCTCGTTTAGCGGTGACAGTTGCCCTACCATGCAGCGGTGTCAGATTGAGTAAATTAGAATTTATGATAAATCAAATGAGAAATTATTGGTAACTCAACATTTATTAATATTAAGCCACATTTATTAGATGGATTAATTTTTCTGACGAACTTTTATTTGTCATTAATAAGTACAAATACGTGTTATTACCCTATGTTTTACATTTTAAGATTTAAATGAAATTTTATACAATCTGACAACCCGACTCCTTTATATTTAATTGTCAGGTTACTGTGGCTCTATTTGAATTATCTCTTAAAAATTACGCATTCACAGTCTAACCATCCGTATAAACATTGAACCTGGGAAATGCTGTATGAAATTTGAACTGATATCTTAGACTGTTTATTCATTTATTATTTTGATTTTTTAATAACTCCTGTCCTCGTATGCCATATAATTTGAAATTTGGTTAGCTGTTAGATTGTAACGTCTCCTATATATGTGCAAATTTTCATTCGAAACACTTCAATATTTCAAAAAATATTGCGTTTTCAAAAGTTTCTTTACATTTTTTTCTAAGAAAAATTAGACGCACGGTGCCCATCTACAAACTCATCCAAGCCATTAACAAAATCAAGGCAATTCCCAAATTTGGTCGAAATCGGTCCAGTATTTTTTGAGTCAGCGGTTGGATACACACATATTTATATATATATATATATATATATATATATATATATATATATATATATATATATATATATATATATACAGGGTCGCTGATAAGTCTGGAAACGGTCGATTATCCGGGAAAATATACAAGGTGTCGAAAAAAGTTTTATACAAAAGTTTTTGGGTTCTTCAATGTCTACTAGGCGGTGATAATTTCATTTATACAGGGTTGGTCATACAGGCGTGGCACACCAATATTAATTTTTTTTTAATGGAACACCCTATATATTATTCGATATTTCAATCCTTCTCTTAATTTTGAGCAACATTTATCAGAAGCATGATGTACATAAACTCAATCGTTTCCGGGTAAAAAAATAAATAAAAATAAACGCTATTGTTTTTAAAATCTATTGGATGAAGAACAAAAATAAATGAAAAGTAGAATATCTCTTGAAAACAATCTGTAAGTGTGAAAAGAACCGGTTGCGATGTTTTTAACATTGTTTGAAATCCTATTTTATAAGATGTTCAAAGTGTTCTCCATTGACCTCCTGACAATAATGAATTCGCTTAACAAAACATTGCACTGCATTTACAAGAGCGTTTTGAGGAATGTTATTAATTTCATGCACAATCCTTGCTTGCAACTCTTCAATATTCTGCGGTCTATTTTGGTAAATTAAATTTTTTACATGACCCCACAAAAAAAGTCAAGCGGCGTCATGTCGGGAGACCTAGCTGGCCATTCAATAGTTCCCCTGCGCCCTATCCATCTGCCAGGAAAGGTTTGATTCAGATATTCCCGTACCTCAATTCCAAAATGAGGGGGTGCCCCATCCTGCTGAAACCATATTTCTTCCGCTGGTAGATTTGGGTCGTTATTGTTCGGAAATAATCGACTAACGTCTGGAACAATTGATTCTTGCAAAAGTGTCAAATATCGAGCAGAGTTCAAATTACCGTGTATAAAATAAGGTCCTATGATATGTCCACCAATAATAGCACACCAAACATTTACTTTTTGCGGCCTTTGGGTGTGAATTTGTTCCATCCAATGTGGGTTTTCGTCTGACCAGTACCTACAGTTGTGTCGGTTGACTTGTCCATTCAAACAAAATGTAGATTCGTCGGAAAACAAAATGTGGTTGGCAAAGTTAAAATTTTGGCGTAACTTCTCCATAATAAGTTCACAGAACTCGATTCTGCGATCAAAATCGTCTTCACTCAGTTCTTGCAATAAATGAATTTTATATGGACGGAACTTTTCCCGCTTCGTAATCTTTTGAATTGAATATCGACTCATATTGTGATTTAAAGCCAATTGCTGTGCCGAAGTTTTCGGATTTTCCACCACATCCAATATTACATTCAAAGAATTTTCTTCATTTGTAACGGTTACTGGCCTTCCAGTTCTAGGTTTATCCTTGATACCGCCAGTTTCGTGAAAACGATGCAAAGTTTTCGAAACTGTGGATTTGGAGATCGATTCCCGCTCAGGATGCAACTCATTGAACATAATCACCACTTGAGCAAAACTTCGTGTTCTATCACCGTACCCTATCATCATTAAAATTTCGATACGTTCGGTTTCACTTAAACTTGCCATTTTGCACAAAAACTGTTGACACTAAATTACTAATGTTTCAAAACTGTTGACACTGAATGAATGTTTGACATTCGTTGTCCTGGAAACATTTTAAAACAAAAGAATAATACTGCGTTTCTTATGGGCATCTTATCTTATCTTGGGATTCCAAACAATGTTAAAAACATCGCAACCGGTTCTTTTCACACTCACAGATTGTTTTCAAGAGATATTCTACTTTTCATTTATTTTTGTTCTTCATCCAATAGATTTTAAAAACAGTAGCGTTTATTTTTATTTATTTTTTTACCCGGAAACGATTGAGTTTAGGTACATTATGCTTCTCATAAATGTTGCTCAAAATTAAGAGAAGGATTGAAATATCGAATAATATATAGGGTGTTCCATTAAAAAAAAAATAATATTGGTGTGCCACGCCTGTATGACCAAACCTGTATAAATAAAATTATCACCGCCTAGTAGACATTGAAGAACCCAAAAACTTTTGTATAAAACTTTTTTCGACACCTTGTATATTTTCCCGGATAATCGACCGTTTCCAGACTTATCAGCGACCCTGTATATATATATATATATATATATATATATATATATATATATATATATATATATATATAAATTGAAACTGACCCCGGATATGGATTCTAGAGGCCCTAATAGGCGCTCATTTAAAAAAAATTTCCAAAAGTCTTACCATCGATACCTCTCTATTTGGCTTAAAATGAACCTTACTCAATCCCATTTAATAACCTCTTTTCATATTTTTTCTATCGCTTTTCCTTTTCTTACAATAGAGCCGAGACATCGAGTTTTGCTCACGCTGTACAAAAACTAAATTGCGTTATGCTAGTGAATTTGTAAGTGAACAGTAATATATTAGTGATTTAACCTTATATTAAAAGTTATAAAAAATTACTTTATTTAATTCGGAACCGTAAAAATAAGGGAAAGAGGTGCAAGCAAAAACATGACCTCTAACATAAATATTTATACAGTAATTTGGATACAAAACTCAAAGAAAGCAAATGATAAACAGGAAATATACTCAACAAAACATAAACTACAAAGCTGTGGTGACCTGACCCTGAATATGGGTTCCAGGGCCCTAATTCGCGCTAATTGGAAGACATTTTCGGCAAGTCCAACCGCGATACCTCCCTATTATTGAATTTTCTTAACAAAAATGTACTATAAATGGAAAATATCAAACAGATACGTTCAAATTGGTTGATTTACTGTGTTTAGAGTGATAATGAGCGATGAATGTGATTTCAACATTCGAAAAACTTCATCATGAATGGATAAAAATTTCCGTCGGAAAAATGACGATACCTCGGAAAATACGTGCGTGCCCTTATCTTCTTTGTCATTTCCCTCACACAGGCACAAAACTACGTGGTGATGCAAAATTTCATCAAAATCCCTTATATGTCAAGGTACTAGACATTTACCGTTGATTGCGTACAGGGTGATTTATTTAAGTGTCTCACCCCTGTAACTTTTTTATTATCAGAGGTATCAAAAAAATTCCAACGACGTCTGACAAACTATCATGTTATGAGTTAAAATATTGCGACAGAAAAACAATTGCACATCGCCTTTATAGAAATCCATGGCCAACGTTGATTTTCTTAAATGGAACGGTAGGCCTCAGACACATACAGTCGATGCAGAATCGAAATTTGCGTACAACAATGCCACGCTCGCATTTCTGAGTCGAGCCGTTTTGGAGACATGACGTCACAAAATTTAAAAATGTGGGTGATTTATTTAAGTGTCTCACCACTGTAATTTCTTTACTATCAGATATATCAAAAAAATTTCAACTCCGTCAGACAAACTACCATGCGATGAGTTAATATATTGTGACAGAAAAAATTGCACATCGCCTTCATAGAAATCCTTGGCCAACGTTGATTTTCTTAAACGGAACGATAGGCCTCAGACACATACAGTCGATACAGAATCGAAATCTGCATACAACGATGCCAAGTTCGCATTTCTGAGTTGCGCTGTTTCGGAGACATGATCTCACAAAATTTCAATACGTGTGTGATTTTTTTTAATTGTCTCACACCTGTAACTTTTTTATTATTAGAGGTATCAAAAAAATTCCAACGCCGTCTGACAAACTATCATGCGATGACTTAAAATATTGTGACAGAAAAACAATTCCACATCGCCTTCATAGAAATCCGTGGGCAACGTTGATTTTCTCAAAGGGAACGATAGGCCTCAGACACATACAGTCGATGCAAAATCGAAATCAGTCGATGCAGAATCGAAATCTGCGTACAACGATGCCAATTTCTGAGTCGAGCCGTTTCGGAGACATGACATCAAAGAATTTCAAAATGTTGGTGATTTATTAAAGTGTCTCACCCCTGTCATTTCTTTATTATCAGAGATATCAACAAAAAAAATCCAACGTCATCTGACAAACTACTATGCGATGAGTTCAAATATTGTGACAGAAAAACAACTGCACACCGCCTTCAAAGAAATCCATGGCCAACGTTGATTTTCTTAAATGGAACGATAGGCCTCAGACACATACAGTTGATCCCGAAATCTGCGTACAACGATGTCACGTGCGCATTTCTGAACAAAGCCGTTTCGGAGACATGACGTCACAAAATTTCAAAATGTTTGAACATTTTTAAGTGTCTCACTCCTGTAATAACTGCTGAATAAAGGAAAAACAAACGAAAAAATACTTAAATTACACAGAAAAATGAAGTGATACCTTTTTGATTGACGAGAACGAAAGAACGATTCACATAAACGAAATCGGAAAATGGTTTCAATCTCATTCAAAACAAGTGTCAGTTGACATCAAATGTCAATATAAGACATCCATTATCCAAGATTTCACTGACGTATAGCACTGAATAGATATAACTTACCATCCAGTGTGTACCTACATAGTGCGGAGGTGTAATTTTTGTAATATTTTGAAAATATAAAGAAATTATGGCAAATTCGCTTTTCTCGTGTTTTATACAACTAAAATATAACCAGAATATACAGGTCCGGCAGATGTCTGTAACGAAAGATAACGCCGTTCATCTGGCACATAGAGCAAAATGCTTTAGAGGTAATTTATTCACCGCGAACTGCTTTATAACGCAAAACTATTTTGTTTGTCAGATCGCGTTGGAATTTTGTGGTTATCTCTCATAATAAAGAAATTACAGGAGTGAGACACTTAAAAAATCACAAACATTTTGAAATGTCATGTCTCCGAAACGGCTAACTCATAAATGCGAGAGTGGCATCGTTGTACGCAGATTTCGATTATGCATCGGCTGTATGTATCTGAGGCCTATCTTTCCATTTAAGAAAATCAACGTTGGCCATGGATTTCTATGAAGGCGATGTGCAATTGTTTTCCTGTCGCAATATTTCAACTCATAGCATGGTAGTTTGTCAGATGGCGTTGGATTTTTTTTTGATATCACGGATAATAAAGAAATAACAGGGATGAGACTTAAAAAAATCACACACGTTTTGAAATTTTGTGACGTCATGTCTCCGAAACGGCTTGACTCAGAAATGCAAGCGTGGCATCGTTGTACGAATATTTCGATTCTCCATCGACTGTTTGTGTCTGAGGCCTATCATTCCATTTAAGAAAATCAATGGTAGTTTGTCAGATGGCGTCGGAATTTTTTTTTGATATCACTGATAATAAAGAAATTACAGGGGTGAGACAATTAAAAGAATCACACACGTTGTGAAATTTTATGACGTCATGTCTCCGAAACGGCTCTACTCAGAAATGCAAGCGTCGCATCGTTGTACGCAGATTTCGATTCTCCATCGACTGTTTGTGTCTGAGGCCTATCGTTCCATTTAAGAAAATCAACGATAGCCATGGATTTCTATGGTGGCGATGTGCAGTTGTTTTCCTGTCGCAATATTTTAACTCATCGCATGGTAGTTTGTCAGATGGCGTCGGAATTTTTTTTGATATCACTGATAATAAAGAAATTACAGGGGTGAGACAATTAAAAGAATCACACACGTTGTGAAATTTTATGACGTCATGTCTCCGAAACGGCTCTACTCAGAAATGCAAGCGTCGCATCGTTGTACGCAGATTTCGATTCTCCATCGACTGTTTGTGTCTGAGGCCTATCGTTCCATTTAAGAAAATCAACGATAGCCATGTATTTCTATGGTGGCGATGTGCAGTTGTTTTCCTGTCGCAATATTTTAACTCATCGCATGGTAGTTTGTCAGATGGCGTCGGAATTTTTTTTGATATCACTGATAATAAAGAAATTACAGGGGTGAGACAATTAAAAGAATCACACACGTTGTGAAATTTTATGACGTCATGTCTCCGAAACGGCTCTACTCAGAAATGCAAGCGTCGCATCGTTGTACGCAGATTTCCATTCTCCATCGACTGTTTGTGTCTGAGGCCTATCGTTCCATTTAAGAAAATCAACTTTGGCCACGGATTTCTATGAAGACGATGTGCAATTGTTTTTCTGTTGCAATATTTTAACTCATCTCATGATAGTTTGTCAGATGACGTTGGATTTTTTTGGTATCTCTAATAATAAAGAAATTACAGGGGTGAGACACTTAAATAAATCACCCTGTACACTGCAATTATTTTGCAAGCACATATTCGCAATTTTTTATTCCTTTATCGCATTATGTTTTGCGTATTTGTATAGATCTGTCTGTAAAATGAAAACAAATATATCTAAATGTAGTCAGTGTAACCAGATACCTAATGACCCGATTGTCTCCAGTCTACATCATGGTCCGTTTTATCGTATCACATCGGTTGATCTTTTCTAGGATATGCGGAGGTGTGGATATTGTTCTCAAGGAACCTGTATCGCTTAAAAGGAAGGCTGGAGATATTTCACTACGAGAAATAAATTCTAACAAAGACATTACAGATTTGAATATTATGACATGGAAAATATAACTTGTAATCTGATAATAATGGTCGAATCTGTTGATGATCGAAAACAAATTATTTCGCTTATTTAAATTGTTAATGTTGTGTGAAAAGATTTCAATTTATTGTTATTGCTTGATATGTCGAATGTTTTGTAGCCGACTGGAATGTGAGAACATGTTATTTGTAAGAACATAACAATAGATCAAGAAATAATCAAATCAGAAATTAGAATGTGTCCGTATTTCCCAAGAAAGTTAATACTTTTGGCTACTTTGTTCAGCATTGTGTTAAGACTTGATAATAATTGCTTTTAAAAACTCGGGACGCAGCAAGTGCGTTATGGTAGTGAATTTTCATAAAAATGTTTTTATTGAAAATATGTGTTTTTCTTTTAATTTAAGAAAAGAGGCATCAATTTCGGTTACCAGTATAACCTATATAGTAAAAACAATGTGCCATGTTTCATAAAAATAACTTTATTGTGTGAAAATGTACAAACATTTCCTAAAGTAAACTTAAAGTGTTCCCGGAAAAACTCGTTTCTTGGTCAACCTTATAGGTTAATAGCAAATTGGGCTATACAAATATGAAGCATTTGATCAAAATTCACTACCATAACGCACTTGATGCATCCGGAATTTCTTTTTTTACAAACATGCATTATATTTCGATGGAAAATGCAAAAATGCAATAACATAAGGCGTTTGATTAAAAAAAAGAAAATTTGTATCACCGACGACTTTTGGGCCACCCTGTGACTGTAGAAATATTTTTTGAAGATGTAGCTCAAGACACCCTATAATTAATGTATAAAGATATTTTTCATATCTTGTATAATAACGGATATATTGAGCTTTATTGATTTTTTACGAAAATTCGACAAAAATTATATACCATTAAACGATAAACTCTATAGCTAAGGCTACTGCCCAGCATCAGAGAAAGGGTCTATTTGAAATGAATTTTCTGGAAACATTTTAGTAAATTGAAGGACAATGACGGTTGAAACTAAGACTTCAGGGTTTGTAAAACATCCTTCTTGAGACATTTGATTCCCATAGCCCGTATTAGATTCACGTTATTTGCCTAAATGTTGCCGATTTTGACGTTTTATATCGCAACTTTGACGTTTTGAAGAAAACCCCAATTTATTTTTCTTTAAATGCCTATAACTTTTTTGTTTTTTGACCTACATAGCTAAATTTTGGTAGGTAACTTACCTATAAGGAAACCCGCGTACCAAATTTGGTTGCTCTTACTTTGTTAATTTTGGAGATATAATTTTTTTTTCGAAAGAAAACACAAAATTTTCCCGGAAAACCTGGGCAGATTTTCCTGGCTAACGAACTTATCCAAGCCATTTGGCAAAGGAATTTATTCACCAAATTTAATCAAAATCGGACCATTATTTTTTGAGTTATCAGTGTGATATATATATCACAGTTATGGGCAGTGAAAGAAACAAATTTTGGAGTTTTCCTCAAAACGTCAAACTTTCAATTTTAAACGTCAAAATTGGCAATGTTTAGGCAAAGAACGTCAAACAAATACCGATTATGAAAAGAAAATGTTGCAAGAAGAGTGTTCTGAAAACCCTTAAGTTTCATATTCAACCGTCATTGCCCTTCATTTTACTAAAATATTTACAAAATATTCATTTCAAATAGACCCTTTCTTTGATGCTTTGGCTGTCACTTTAGTTAAGTTGATGCTTTTTAGTGAATTTTCTTAAAAAAAATTCACTATTGAGGAGATCCCGACTTTTGAATTTTGAAAAAATTTCTTCAATTGAGCGCTAATTAGGCCCCCCAGAACACATATCCGGGGTCAGTTAAAATTTATATATATATATATATATATATATATATATATATATATATATATATATATATATATATATATATATATATATATATATATATATATATATATATAAACATATAAAAATTGAAACTGACTCCGGATATGTGTTCTAGGGGACCTAATTAGCGCTCATTTGAAGAAATTTTTTCAAAATTCAAAAGTCGGGATCTCCTCAATCTCCTCATCCAAGGCATTAATAAGTTATCGGTGTGATACATATATATATATATATATATATATATATATATATATATATATATATATATATATATATATATATATATAAACATGTAAAAATTGAAATTGACCCCGGATATGGGTTCTAAGGGGTCCTAGTTCGCGCTCATTTGAAAAAATGTTTGCAAAGTCTCTCCAACGATACCTCTCTAATAGTGAATTTTTTAAAACAAAAATTCACTAAAAATGAAGGGCTTGCCTCTTTTTTCCCCGAAAATGTATGATAAAAAAACCTACTTACTAAACTAACTAAACTTAATAATTATTAACTACTTACCAAGTTTTCCTGTAGTTAGTTATAGGTTATAGTAGTTAAAAAGTCCTTTCCTTTGATAATTACTAACACAAATCACAATTCTGACAACACTCAGCATTCACTTTAGTTCATAAGTTATAACATAACAGACCTATACTCATTCCTTAAACGTAAAATCCATACGTCTATTTTTGATAGAGAACATGTAAACAACAACGAAATGATCTAATTAAAATCAATCCGACGCGAAGCACTACACGAAAATTACTACACACAATCTGCGAAAAGTCCACTGCAAACTGCAAGTGTGGAATTTTAAAGCGCACAACCAGATTGGTTATTCGGTCGTTTTCGACGAAGATAGTCGATCATTTCGCATTGAAGTGTTGCATTTCCTCAGAGCGCCGACTGATGTATATGGATATGGATGTATATAGCTATAACGTCTGTAACCATTAACACTATACTTATTCTGATTCTGTATTAATGGCTGCCGACTCTGCGATCCTCGATCCTCGATACACTAATTTTGTTTGTTGAATGCAGGAGGTAAAAAAGTAAATAAAAATTTATTAAAATATAGCATAGCAATAATATTGTTTTTTCCACGGCAGGCGGCAGTGCGCGCGCACGGGCGCACTTATTGAGGAGCCGCCCCTGGTGAGAGGGCAGAAACCCTCTTCGTCCTGGGGGCTCTTCTTCCCATTCTGCATGCGTACAATCACCTTCACCATAGAAATTTTTTTATGTTCCGCTTTCTAGTGTATTTTTTGTTGAGTATATTTCCTGTTTATCAACTATTTTATTTGAGCTTTGTATACAAATTACTGTATAAATATTTATGTTGGAGGTCATGTTTTTGCTTGCCCTCCTTTACCCTATTTTTTTTACCGTTCCTCATTAAATAAAGTAATGTTTTTTTAACTTTTAATATAAGGCTAAATCAGTAAAATATATTATTCTTATGAAAATTCACTACAATAACGTACTTGCTGCGTCCCGAACATTTTTTTACTGTAAATTTTTGCAATAAATTTTAAAACCAATGCGTTTTTGAATAGAGAACGAAGAACTGGTCTCCGATATGGATTTCAGGGGTCTTAGTTTGCGCTCAGTCGAAGATATTTGTTTCAATATTCAAAAGTTGCGATCTATTCAAGGGCGCATTTTGTCTGCCAAAATTCCCTAAAATTATATTTCAGGATCATAACTAAAAAATCGTTGTCAATATCGCAAATATTGATTGGTTTATTTTAATAAATATTCTAAAAAATAAAAAAGTTTTAGCGAATAATGGTTGTTAAAGGTGTGTAATTGTTTGGAAGTTGGACGTAATAGTAATGGTTAGAATTCAAAAGGGAGTGAGTAGATAGCGGAATAAAAAATCAAGGTTGTTATCATGTCAAAATTTTATTTGTCAATGTCCTGGAAGTTTTGCTAATACCGTTTGGAATCAACCTATCAAAATTGCATCCTGGACAAGCACAAGTTTAAAACTTCTTTGTTAAATGATGCACTGTAAAACGTATATTAATAAACTAATAATAATAATAATAATAATAATAATTGTAAGAAGGCAAAATTTAGCAAATTCTAATGCTTAAACTAACAGCCATATACGAATAGGTATCGGCTATAATCAAAATGTCACATAATTTAGACTCAGAGATATAAATAAATAAAATGTTAAAATTTGGTGTATTATATTGAAATATGGGTGGTCCTATGTTTTTGTATGATATATTAATAAAAACCAGTCAGAAATTTTGTGAGAGAATGGATTTTTGGTATGGCACCCTGCTGTCATGTAACATGGGTTCTACCCCCATGATAGATACTATAATGGGCGTAAAATTATCTCTGATTTTATCAAATTAATACTGAATTTCTTATAAGCATTTAATTCTATAAAAGGTGCGTCCAGTTCCTAGCAAACATACTACTCCTGTTATATGGCTGTTTACTTAGAATTTAGATTTTGTTTCACCATTACACTAAACCTCGGCCAAAAGGACGGATAGACAATTCAGTGGTACTTTCTATTTATATTTAAAACAACATGAAAACTGCACATAAAAAAATAATTGATTTAAAAATGTTATTGAGAAAAGATGATCGGTAACAAAAAACTGAGTAGGAATACAAAATTTTAAAATCTTAAGCCTACTTTGATATTTTGAAATTCTAAAAACAAATACGAAGTATGTTATGGAAGAAAAACGAATAAAATAATGTTGTCAAAAATAGTTAGTTGTAATTATTGTCGTAGTTGTGCTCTAAAACTGGGCCGAACTGTGAAATATAAAAAAAGTCTGGTAGTGAATTTTCATAAAAATATTTTTAATGCCAGATATGTATTTTTTTAATAAAAGCAAGTATCAAATTTGGCTAAATATTTTTTACACAAAATTCTGCTAAAAGAATACATAAAATTCAAATACCTAATCGGTAATTTAAATCGAAAATAAAATAATTTGTTTGCACGAAAATCCATTAAAACCTTATTTTCGACGAATTTCGTTTAAAAAATGTTCCGTCAATTGAATAATTTTCCATGTAAAAATTCTCAAATGTTTCTTCAAAGAAAATTCACTAAACTCATTTATAAGAAAATTCGTTATTTAAAGAACATTTTGTACAAGAAAATACGCTAATAAAAATAAATGAAATTAAAAAAAAAACTGGTCCTATTTTCCTAGCCAACCGACCACCTCAAGTTATTTTCCCACCTAACAAAATATAATTTTTGACAAAAACTTTTTCGATGACACAACAAAAATTTCATGAAAATTTGCACACAACTTTTCTACAAAATTCGTAAACATTTTTTTTATAATAACTTATTAAACATTTATCATTAATTATCAAAATTTCACAAAAACATCTTACAAAAAATGATTTATACGAAGCACAAAAAAAATTCTGCGAAAATTGGCTAAATATCTTTTGCACAAAATTTTGCAAAAAGAATACTTAAAATTCAAATTATGTACCTAATTACTAATTAATTAAAATTGAAAATAAAATAATTTGTTTGCACGAAAATCCATTAAAACCTTATTTTCGATGAATTTCGTTTAAAAAATGTTCCCCAGATTGAATAATTTTTCATACAAAAATTCGCAACAAACGTTTCTTCAAAGAAAATTCATTCAACTCATTTATAAGAAAAGTCGCTATGAAAAGAACATTTTGTATAAGAAAATTAACTAATAGAAAAAAATTTAAAAGTTAAAAATATTCAAAATCTGATCTAAATACAGAACTAGATACTTTTTCTGTCGCTTCGCAGAGAAAATTCTTTTGCCTGTGGATGCTGTAAAAATTGAATCCGGTTGTAGAGAAGAAAACAACCTCTTCTCGCATCACAAATATCTACGTCTATGTCAACTGTGGCACGGTTTTACCAGGTAAGGGCAACAACAGCTACTATTAAACTTTAATTAAATGTCTTAAAAGTGCTTATCTTTCATTTTCAACAAAAGTCGCTAAAAATATATTGGAATTACACAATCTGATCAGATAACGTTAAAATGGAATTAAAGACGAAAAAAAGTTTTAAAAAAAGTTAAAAAATAGAAATTCAGTTAACGGTGAGATTTGAACCCGCGTCTCTTCGCTCATCGGACAGGCATACTAACCATTACACCACGTAAGGCTTCTGGCAAACTGCAATGAAAAAAGGTAGTTAACCGATAATAGTCTTGAGTTATTTATTCGTAATATGTAAGGTCTTTAAAGGCAAATTTTGTACTTATTTTAACAAATTAGAAGAGTAGCATAAATCTAGAACATTCTAATAGACATTTTATGCAATATTCTCCATTCATAAACCGCAATAGTTATAGTAATTTTCACGTTTCAAATCTCCAGTTCGACATTTACAGGAGAAAAATTATAAAATTCTCAAAGTAATCTTTCTGGTACTTCTTGAACTTTTTGCGCCATGAAAATAGAAACGTTGTCTGTAATATTTAATGGATTTTGTTTAACACATACAATATTTTGGTATTGCGTCTTCTCAGACTTTTAGTGGCAGTAAAATTTTGCTTCGTTAAGTACCTATAACTTTTCTTCCTTTTAACATAGAGACCTAAGTTTTGGTGCAGAGTTTGGTTTTTACAACATAAACCGGCTTACCAAATGTGGTTGCCACAGCTGTATTTCCGGAGATATGATTGTTTCCAGAAGAAAACCTAAAATTTTCCCGGAAAAACGGATCCGATTTTCCTGGCTAACGAACTTATCTCAGCCACTTGCAAAAAGAATTTACTCACCAAATTTTATCAAAATCGTATACATACATATATATATATATATATATATATATATATATATATATATATATATATATATTTATATATATATATATATATATATGGATATATGTATGTATCAAAATTAGTTTTCTGTAAATTTCCAAGGCATACTTGATTTTTGTAAATTAAAATTATGACACAAATTATTTTCTATTCATTCCAAAAAAATGAAGTTCAAACTCAAAAAATGACAGTCTTTTGCATCTATTCATGCGTCGCTCCGGGGACACACAATATATATATATATATATATATATATATATATATATGTATATATATATATATATGTATATATATATATATATATATATATATATATATATATATATATATATATATATATATATATATATATATACAGGCTGATTCATTAGTAAGTATACATATTTCACCTGCATATGTAGGTCACTTGGGCGTTTCCATACCACCTATCGTTAGTGGGTCAATAATCCTTAATTATTAAGATAGAGGGTGTTTTATTGATTTTACCAATTTTTGTCTTCGGCCATAATTTCAGAATCGCTAGGTATGAAAAAGCAAAAGTTGGGGTGTAGATTTTGCTTAATCATCTATATCGATTTCTCAATTTAGAGGAATCAAAATACAGGAAAGGTGAGAAAAATCTGGCCGAATTGTTAAATCTCAAAAAGAACCACCTGTATCAAAAGTTTAAAAAATATGCGTTAAGACTTGGAAAAGCATAAAAATTCCGGCAAATAAAGTGCTTTTTCAAATTGCGTATCGGATTTTTAATTAATTTTTTTTATGGAAGAAAATTTTACACCAAATTACTTAACATACTAAAAAACGAATTTTTACAAACTGAGACAAATTATTTTTAGAAAATCAAGAAAAGTACATTACATTTAAATTTATTAATATTGTTCAAAATGACCACCGTTTCAGTTAGTACGCATTCCAGCCCTTTTAAGCAAACTGTTGATTGATCTCTTAATTTTACCAAGATCATAACTTTTTATTCAGATGCATTGTTTATTCTTTCGAGCAACTGCTCTTTGTTATTAACTTTTTTAGCATAAACCATTGCTTTTAAGTCTTACCACAATAATCCACCACATTAAAATCTGGACTTCTCGGTGGCCATGCAATAGGTCCATCGCAGCCTATCCACCTGTTTTTCGGGCTAACGAACTTAGCCAAGTCACTTACAAAAGGAAGGTATCTGCCAAGTTTAATCAAAATCGGCCTATTATTTTTTTTTGAGTTATCGGTGTGACATGTATATATAAACATAAACAAAACAACATAAACAAAAACACAAGACTTGCCTCATTTGACATAACAAATATGTACACCAATATACCAATTAACGAAACTACAAATATAATCGAAAATAAAATGCAAAATAACAGCAAAAAACAACAAATCAGCGAAATATTAAACATCATATTAAAACAAAATTACTTTGAGTTCAACGGAGAATAATACACCCAAGAAGACGGACTACCAATGGGATCTCCACTATCAAGCATCATGGCAGAAATATACATACAACAGTTAGAAGATAAAATCAACACCGTCATAAAAGAGACAGACCCAAACATCAATTGGATAAGATACGTCGATGATATATTAATAATATACGACAATCAAAAAACCAACATAGACAATATCCTCGAAAAAATAAACCAAATCAACAAAAACATAAAATTGACAATAGAAAAAGAATCCAACAACACCATAAACTTCCTAGACTTAACACTAATCAGAAAAGAAAACCTACACAAACAGACATCACTATACCTAAACACTCACTACACCCACACACACACAAAATGGCCGCATACAGATACTTAATAAACAGAATGCTAAATGTACCACTCCATAACAACAAACGAGAAAATGAGTACCACATCATAATACAAATAGCAGAAAGAAATGGATACAACAAGAAAACAATAGAAAACCTAGTAAAACAAATCAAAAATAAACAAATCAACAAAACCTAAAACAAAACACCAGAAACAAATACAAAATACATAATATTCACTTATAACCACCACATCAAAAAAATAACACAAACACTCAAACAATATGACTTAAAAATGAGCTACAAAACTAATAACAAAATAATAAACAAAATAAATAAAAAACAAGAACACAACCCACATGAATTAAACGGAATATATCAAATAGAATGAAACACATGCAATAAAAAATATACAGGAATGACAAAAAAAGAATAGAAACAAGGTTCAAGGAACATATAACAGCATTAGATAAAATCCACATACCTAGCTACAAATCAAACGTAGCTTCACTCATTCACAACACAAAACACCAAAAACCAGACATCACCCAATTACAACTAATAAAACATGCTAAAGACCACAAACAAGATGGAAATCTGGGAACAATACTACATTCAACAAACAAACAATAAGAAATAATTAATGCCAGAACAAATCCAAGTACAAACATTTAAATAAAATTTAATAAAGGCCATACAAATAGACAAATTATCAAACCACAGAGAACAAGACAGGAGACCGATACACACGACACAGTCCGAAGGCACAACCAATCAGATAACAGTAAACCGACCAATAGAAGCTCACGGCGCAGGCGCCACGTACAATCTCAGACGTAGACCACACAGGAGCGATAACAGTCAGTAGCGTGCTGATGATGAACCGACGGTTCGAAACTGCAGTCCACGTAAACCAATTAGAAATCACAAACGTACAGCAAACAAATAAAGTGTTTATATATATATATATATATATATATATATATATATATATATATATATATATATATATATATATATATATAGTATGTATATATAAACAAATAAAAATTAAAACTGACCCCGGCTATGGGTTCCAAAGGGTTCTAGTTCGCCCTCATTTGAAGCATTTTGGTCAAAATTCGAAAGTCACTAAAAGAGCAAAATTTTCCGAGCGACACTGTCATTGTCAAATAGTTTAGTTATCTGGAAGCTAAAATCATAGTCCATCTATTATGTTTGTTGTGTGTATAATCTACCATTATTTTATGCATGTTGAATTTATTGAAAAAACAGTCGATATCTTTCAGTGTTATTAGCATTTTTCTCCTATAAATTCTCCATTCTGTTGCTCAAGTAGAAGATCTCACGGGTGCACTACATGAGAATGCTTTAAACGTGTTCATTTAGAAATTCATAGAATTAAGATACATTAGGTAATAATTTTAATTTCCGAACAGAATAGATGATTAAAATTGTGATATATTATCTTTGAACTATTAGAAATTGATTCATCTATAGAAGTTATTGAGAGGAAATCCATGCGGGGGAGCTTTTACTACGACTTACCGTCATAAAATATTGCCTATAAGAAAAGACAGCTAATTATCAACAAAACAATGTTTTTACAATAAAACGTGATTAGCTCTGAGCTCTAAGGCTTTTTTACATTCATCATTATAGTCTAAACGCAACGTGATCTTGTCGCATTCACGACTTTGTCTCTGTAAGCTCTTTTCATTTCAATGAAGCTTCCGTACTTCAATTGAGTCAGATTTTCCAGGAGTTTCCTCTTCGTCCACCTCTTACCTTTCTTCCAAGTATGTATCCTACAAATAAAAGTCTCGACTCAGCAAGTGCCTTATGGTAGTATCCTCTAAACTATATCCAATTAATGCAGGAGTCCCTCAAGGTTCAGCTTTAGCCCCTACTTTGTTTCTCTAGCACATCCAACCCAGTTCACAGTTACGCGGACGACAGCACCCTCCACTCAAATATACAATATTCTAAGCCTGTCTCTTTAGCCAAATTAGATGAGGATCGCAGACTAATAGAGAATTCTGTCTCCGTGGATCTCCAAAAAATATTAGACTGGGGAAGTAGAAATCTTGTACAATTCAACCACACCAAATCTCAGTCTTGCTTTCTTTCTCATAAAAGATACACCAGCCCCAGACCCATCACAATGAACAACCAAGTTATTCAAAGTAATAAGTCCTTTTCACTTGTTGGCATTTCTGTGGATCGAAATCTCAATTGGCACCAACATGTCACATCAATTGCAGAAGCGGCTGCTAAGAAATTAGGTTTCCTCTCCGGGCTCACAAATACTTTTCACCAGCTAATCTATATACCTTATATACTTTACAAATAAGGCCAAACCTCGAATACTGCTCCCACATCTGAGGTGCCGCTGCCGCTTCTACACTCGCTATACTGGATGCCATTCAGAAGAGAGCTATATCTCTCATCGGTGATCCTACCCTCACCCAAAGGCTGCCATCCCTTGCTCACGGACGTGCAGTTGGTGACCTCTCTCTCTCTTATATATATATATATATATATATATATATATATATATATATATATATATATATATATATATATATATATATATATATATATATATCTGCACGGGCACTGCTCAGAGGAGCTTTCTTCCATAGTTCCTCCACCTGCTGCCCCCAACAGATCTACCAGGGGAACAAAGCGAATGCCCCCTTTTACTGTCCACGTCACCAGACATAGAACATCTTGTTATGCCCGCTCTTTTGTCCCGAGGACTTCCAAGTTGTGGAATTCGTTGCCGGCGCATGTTTTTCCTTCTCCCCCGAACCTCCAAACCTTCAAGTCCAGAATTAACAAGTTGCCTCTTTCCTCCTTGTCGACACCCACGGTACGATAGAATTTTCATAAAAGTATTTTTTTAATGAAAGCAGGCATCAAATTTGGCTAAATATTTTTTACACAAAATTCTGCTAAAAGAATACATAAAATTCAAATTATATACCTAATCTGTAATTAAAATTGAAAGTAAAAAAATTTGTTTGCACGAAAATCCATTAAAACCTTAATTTCGACGAATTTCGTTTAAAAAATGTTCCATCAATTGAATAATTTTTAATGCATTGTTTCTTCAAAGAAAGTTAATTAAATTCATTTATAAGAAAATTCGCTATTAAAAGAACATTTTCTACAAGAAAATTTGTCAATAAAAATAAATTAAATAAATACAATACACAAAATTTTGCAAAAAGATTATATAAAATTCAAATTATATACCTAATTTGTAATTAAAATTGAAAATAAAATAATTTGTTTGCCCGAAAATCCATCAAAACCTTATTTTCGATGAATTTCGTTTAACAAATGTTCCATCGATTGAATAATTTTTCATACAAAATTCGCAACAAACGTTTCTTCAAAGAAAATTTATTAAAGTGATTTATAAGAAAATTCGCTATGAAAAGAACATTTTGTACAAGAAAACCGGCGCGGTTTAAGGAACTTTTGTTTTTTTATTGCCGTAGAAATATAAATACTTTCGTACCCATCTAGCTTCTCTGGCCGTCCAACATTTTTGATAAGTTTCAGATTGGCTTTATCAATGTGGTGGTTATTATCCCAATTATGCTGTGCCACGCATGACTTGTCTACGCTACCGTACCTCAACTGTGCCAGATGTTCACGAAATCTATTCACATGGTTATCTTAGTCTGCCCAACGTATTTAAGATTAAGATCTATTATATATAGATACTAGACATTTCAGTGGCTCTGTATTAGTGAAACGATCGTCAGGTCTTTAAAAATATGTGCTGGGGTGATTTGGGTTCTCAAAGTGTACTTATGACATTTTCTATGACAGTGTTATCGTCTTTCTACGAGTGTTCCATGTCTTTCTCATCTTTCTCCATGTCCATGTTTCAAAAGCTTATATTCTCCTCATTTTCTGCTTACTATGTGAAAACTGGAACCTGTGATGAGCACTGATAAGTACACTTGGAGAACCCAAATCACCACAACACATATCTTAAAAAGATCTTACGATCGTTTCACTGACAACGTCAGCATTATCAGAGGATGACAAATTATAAATGAAATTAGCAGCTACATGTATTTATATCGCACCTAGGTAGAGGAACTAAGCCGAGGTAAAAATTGTAGTAGGAGACCCATCGTTTGTCTATTATGTCAATATTGAACGAACGAGGTCGACGAACTACCTTAATCTTCTGGTTGACAAATTTATGAGCTTTTATTTATCCTTTAATTATGGTATAGGAAAACGCAGCCTCCTTACACTGTTATTATCTCAAGAAGTAGTAAGTCTGCTGGAACAATTTAAAAACCTGCGTAATCTAGACAAACCGCAAATGGTGATCAATGTTTACAAATTTCAAAAAATATGTTGTGTTATTAAATAAATAAAATAAATATTCCGATGATTTGGGTGAGATTATATATACGAACATGTGCCAAAAGAGATGATTTTGACTATTTATTACCTGCAGGGACATATAAAGATGCGATTTCAATCAAATTAAATATGTAATTCCTGTAGGTTTTTTTAATTACTTTTTTATTAAATGTGCAACAATAGGTTTACTACGACTGCCTCAGGAAAATTCAGTCAAACTGCAACTATTAATTTCACAATTGAATAAGAGATGGCGTCAGCATCGGATACAACTTCATTGACTTCTATCTATTACTTACTTTGAAAATAAGCAGTGTATAAGCAGTATTATAAAAGCTTCAACAAGGACCATTTTGACCATAAACGGGCCAGACTATATATATATATATATATATATATATATATATATATATATATATATATATATATATATATATATATATATATATATATATATATATATGCCAATTTAGCGCTTTTTATTAAAAAAGGCGTATTTGACCTTAAAAACATTTTTATGAAAATGTGCTACCATAACGCACTTGCTGCGTCCAGACTTTTTTGAAAATTGTATTTGGAATTTGTTTAACAACTTGTAACTCTCCTGTACATCAAACTTGCGTTTACCATTACATATATTCTCTTAGTGTCGCCTGAAATTTATACTCGATAGTTTCTTAATCGAACAGTCACTGCTATAAAGTCGAAATCGATAAATTTGTCGATAGCGCACCTCGCAGCATCCCGACGTATAAATCAGTTCTAATTATTGTGAAGATGTTATCATCGGCGAGATGTTCAGCCTCTTGTAAACACGGCTTGTTTCAATATTAGATTACCAATAAACAAGAAACTCCAGTATGCGGACATTATTCGATGTTAATATATTTTATCGATATCTACTACAAGTTATTAGACTAACACATGGTAGTAATTCCCGTTTAATGAGCTCTTTTAAAATGTCTCAAAGTGTTTTAGAGTCTATAGTGATGTATTGGATGTAAATTTGGGAGTGTATCTCTTTTCCATGTATTTTATAGTTAAACCGACTATCAAATAGCCATAAACGTAATATACGATTGACATTTATCCGCAGAAGTTGTTTGTGGTGGTAATGGTTTAATTCATCTTCTGTTGAGGGGAATTCTGGTCACCAATGCAAAAATTACGCTCTGGATCAGAGTAGTAGACGGGACAGTTCTGAATGTACATCAGAACAACATGGACTGAATTAGCTGGACTATAAGTTGTTGACAATAAACTAAGAGAAGACTGTGGCTATCCTATTTTCGGTGTATAGAAATTTGCAGTTAAAATTTAGTGACTTAAAAATACGACACGGCAAAGAAGCCGGGAGCATTAAATTGGGGCAAGACGCAAAATATTTGGGGATGGTCATGGATAGTGGTCGGATAAACATGCTGAGTGACTAACAAAGATGATAGAAAAATGGCTTATATATTCGGAAAAATTATAGCTGAAAAAACTCATGGTGCTCTACCACTCCTTGTCCGAAAGTCATCTAGGGTACGGCATTTTAAGATTAAGGTGGTATTCTGAATGTAGACTTAAGAAGTTCAGAAATAATACAGAAAATAAAAAACTCTAGACGCAGAAAGTGCGTTATGGAAGTGAATTTTCACTAAAATGTTTTTAATTACAAATATATCGCTCTAATGCGAGCAGGCATCAATTTGGTTACCGGTATAACCTATATAGTAGGAACAATGTACCATATTTTATCAAAATAATTATTTGAAAATGTACAAAAATTTTCCGAAAATAAACTTTAAATGTTTCCGAGAAAACTTATCTCCTAGCCAATGAACCTTAGGTTAATAGCAAGTTGAGTTATTGAAATTTGAGACATTTAATGAAAATTAGCTACCAAAACCCCCTTGCCGCGTATATACAAAAATTTTTCGAAAATAAAGTTAAATGTTGGTTTCCTAAACAACAAAGCTTACGTTAATAGCAAATTGAGTTATTGAAATTTGAAGGATTTAATGAAAATTCGTTGCCAAAACGCACTTACTGCGTCCAGATTTATTTCTTACAAACATGCATCATATTTCGATAAAAATGCAAAAATGCATTAACGAATTTGTTCTACGAAAATTAGCTAAAAATTATAGACCGTTAAACCATAAACTTCACTAAAGCTACAGCGAAAGCATCAACTTAACTGAACCGACAGCCAAAGCATAAGAGAAAGGATCTATTTGAAATGAATTTTCTGTAAATATTTTAGTGAAATGAAGGGCAATGACGGTTGAATCTGAAACTTAAGGGTTGGCAGAACACTCTTCTTGCAACATTTTCTTTTCACAATCCGTATTTGTTTCACGTTCTTTGCCTAAACATTGCCAATTTTGACGTTTTAAATTGCGAGTTTGACGTTTTGACAAAATTTGTTTCTTTAGCTGCCCGTAACTTTTTTGTCCTTAAACTTAGAGACCTAAATTTTGGTACATGGTTCACTCTTTATAATACAAACACGTCCTCACTTTGTTATTTCCGGAGATATGAATTTTTTTAGAAAGAAAACATAAAATTTTCTGGGAAAACCGTGTTCGATTTTCCTGGCTAACGAACATATCCAAGCCACTTGCAAAAAGAAGGTACTCACCAAATTTGATCAAGATCGGTCTATTATTTTTTGAGTTGTCGGTACGATATATATATATATATATATATATATATATATATATATATATATATATATATATATATATATATATATATATATATATATATATATATATATAAACACGGATCTTCCCATTAGTGAATTTTTTAAACAAAATTCTCTAAAAAAGAAAAATTGAAACACCAACGACTTATGGGCCACTTGTAATTGTAGAAATATTTTTTAAGATGTAGCTCAAGACACCCTATAATTAATGTATAAGTTTTTTTTCGTATCTTGCATAATAACGGATATATTGGGCTTTAAAGATTTTTTACAAAAATTCAACAAAATTGATATACCATTAACAGATAAACTCTATAGCTAACACTACTGCCAAAGTATCAGAGTAAGGGTCTATTTTAAATGAATTTTCTGGGAATGTTTTAGTAAAATGAAGGACAACGATCATTGAAACTAAGACTTCAGGCTTTGTAAAACATTCTTTTTTAGACAATTTCCTTCCATAGTTCATATTATTTTCAGGTTCATTGTCTAAATATTACCAATTTTGACGTTTTAATTCGCAGCATTGACGTTATGAGGAAAACCCAAATTTATTTTTATTTAAATGCCTGTAACTTTTTGTCTTTTAACCTACAGGGCTAAATTTTGGTGGGTAACTTACTTATAATGATGTAAACCTGCGTACCAAATTTGGTTGCCCTTACTTTGTTAATTCCAGAGATATAATTTTTTTTCGAAAGAAAACAAAATTTTCCGGGAAAACCTCGGCGGATTATCCTGGCTAACGAACTTATCCAAGCCACTTGCGAAAGGAAGGTACTCGCCAAGTTTTATCAAAATCGGTTCATTATGTTTTTAGTTATAGGTGTGACACATAAATATATAAACATATATATATATATATATATATATATATATATATATATATATATATATATATATATAAAGTCTGAAACCGACCTTGGATTTGGGTTCCAGGGGTCCAAAATAGCGCTCATTTGAAGAAATTTTTTCAAAATTCAAAACTCGAGATCTCCTCATTAGTGAATTGTTTTAAAGAATATTCACTAAAAAACAAAGATTGAGCTCATTTCCGGTATTTACGGAAGTGCCACTATTTTGGAAATATTTTACTTATACTTGCAACAGCCCATTGTGGCTGGATACCAAATTTGATAATAATACGACTGCGGGAAATAAAATGTTTTCTAACGAACGGGCAACGTGAATCAGCCTGTATAAACTAAAATTTAGATATCTACGTCCCAGGCAAAAAAATTATAAGCATTTAATTAAAAACAAAAAAATGGTGTCCGATTATTTTTATGAAATTTCAGCAGCATAAAGCACTTGCTGCGTCTGAACTTTTTATTGTAAATCTCGACATTTCTTTCGAAATTCCCATGCTTACAACATAATATCAATCAGATTCTGAATATCTGAGAATTGTCTTCATTTTACAGTATGTGCGATGACATTTAGATTTATTGAACGATCCGAATTATTCCAGTATATATTTTATCGAAAATTCAATCGTATTTAGTGATACCAACAAACTATTTGACGTGTGGAAATATATCATTCGTGATATGCATACCTACGTCAATCAGATACCTATAATATAAACTACGATGTGTTAACGCCGCGATGAAATACATATTTATTAACGACGTTCCTGTAATATGATATTGAATCTATAAGCAGATAATAATTTGTAGATGGCTGGTTTTTTAGGTAATAGTTAAGCACTATTTTCAAACATTAGTAACAGAAATAAATAGCATATCCTCTTGTTTAATTACGTTTTGTACTGATGTACCACATTTTATATGTTTTTGTTTCTTGATAGCTCGAAGGACCTGATTATGTTGTGTTAAATTAAACGCTGATGTTGTAACACTTAACATTTAATAACAAACTGTTAAACTTATACAAAGTTACTAATATTTTGGTATGCTTTAGAGTTCATGAGAACTCTACGAAATGATTAGTGATTATGCTATGACAAGCGTGGTGCTTGTCTCGAGTCTGTAGAAGAACTACTAAAATGCATATGCTAAAGGATGTTGATTGTGTCGAGTTTACAGAAGAACTCTACGAAATGATTATGATTGTGCTATGGCAAGCGTGGTGCTTGTCTCGAGTCTGTGGAAGAACTACAAAAATGATTAGTGATTATGCTCACAAGCGTGATGCTTGTGTCGAGTTTATAGAAGAACTGCTTTAAATGAATATTGAATTGGCCTACGCTAGCTACTACCTGAGAGAGGGTAGCAGGCGTATGGCCAATTGTAAAGAAGAAAAGACCCTTGTTGGGTTATTCCTAACCATCTTTAAAATTGCATTGTACAGATGATAAATATTATAACAATGAACTCTACTGAGAAATATGTAAATTTTAGAGGTCTAATTCTCCAGACGAGACGCCTTAACACCTCTATTGGCTTTAAATCAAACCAGAGCTATCCGCGTTTTAGTTGACTAAAAGTGAATTATCATAATTTTAAGTCTCTTGGTTTGGGTATCCGGCAACCTGTTGGAGAATCCAAATCACCACAACACACTTTAAAAAACCTGACGATCGTTTCACCCACCAATGTTTCTTTCGCTGATGAAGCCAGCTTGGTTGGTGAAACGAATTTTCTATCCTCTGATTGCCCCCCTTTCAAAATTCAATCACTTTAAAGAAAACCTGCTAATGATAGTTGCATGTCCTGCTTCGAAATATTTAAAACAGAGAATAATGCTCCTTATTTTAGTGAATTTTCAAGAAAATTCACTAATAGAGAGGTATCGATGGGGAGACTTTTGGAAAATTTATTGAAATAAGCGCGAGATGCCCTAGAATCCAAGTCCAAGGTCAGTTAAAAAGTTTATATATACAGGCTGTTTCAAAAAACATGCACCATCGCTCGTGGGGCAATTCCTTACTAAAAAATAAGAAAAAAAGTTCCTTTGCACATGGGCCCGGAAACGCATAGTTTCCAATATACAGGGAGTTGAATTTTAATTTTTTTTTATTTTTTTATAAATAATTTCAAAACCACTGGATTGATTTTAATGAAACTTGGAACTTGAAAGTGTATTATGAAAGTGCATATTTTCAAGTGAAAATCTACTTACAACTGCGTCAGTGGCGTGCGTACGGGGCAACTGTAAAAATTCATTTGGGGAAAAATATGTGCGCCACTGTCTTTTTCCAATTTTGATACATCAGTTATGAAGCTTATTACATAAGCCACAAAAGCTGCTTCTTGGTATTTTTTCGTTCAGGGTATCCCCTAGGAGATATGATTAATTTTATAAAAAGGGGCAAAGTACCGATTCGTTGGAGTAATGAAAACAGTAATCGTAAAGTGCCATGAAACTATAATTTTTGACAGTTCTCTAAATTCTACAATTTTGAAGTGCTTTGTAGGCGTCAAAAGAGTTTTCGTGCTATTCTTTAAATTTTGATACGGTGCAGTATTTTCGTTTTTAGTTATTTGTTGATACTGAGCTGCTCATTAATATTATTTCCTCCTCTCAAGATGGTTTTCATTAAGTACACTTCAGCGGATTTGACTGATATGTTGTTAATTTATGGACAAACAAATCAAAATGCTAGACAAGCTGTGCGAGTTTATCAGGAAACTTATCCGCAAAGAAGAATTCCTGAAAAAAATATTTTCCCACGTATTGTAAGACATTTGAGAGAAACTGGTTCTTTAAAACCTTTAAAAGCTGACTCTGGACGCAGAAGATACCGGCGAACTGTACGAGTTGAAGAGGCAATATTAAATAGAGTTGAACGTGATCCTAGTACAAGTACGAGAATTATTGCCACCGAACTGGGTAATATTTCGGCATCATCAGTTCACAGAACTCTGAAGGATCAAAGTTTATATCCCTATCATTTTACACGTGTCCAGGAACTTCTACCTAGAGACTTTCAACCAAGGGTAAAGTACCGATTAGTCGGCGTAATAATAATAATAATATATGTTTACTGCAACCATAAGAATATGAAAAACAAAACATACAGTAAACATTACAGCAATAAACATGCAAATAACTAACCTACGTAAAACTTATTGGTGATAAACATTGAAATGAATATTACAAACATTGATAAAAAATGATAAATAAAAAATAAAAATAAAAAATGAAAAAAGTAATCGTAAAGACACCATGATTTTTCCAAACTCTTGTTTTTTGTACATTACTCAATTGACTTTAATAACAAAGCTAAAGAAAATGTTGAAAGTGACCACCATTAGCGTCGTTACAATTATTTAACCTTCTGCGCAAAGATCTTCTTACTCTTCTGCAAATATTTTGATCTTCTCTAATGCTGTCAAATGCATATTCTACTATTCCCAACAATTCTTCTCGTGTATTTACTGGTGTTTTATACACTATTTCTTTTAAATGACCCCACAAATAAAAATCGAGAGGATTCAGGTCCGGAGATCGAGGTGGCCATGACACCGGACCTCCACGACCAATCCATCGGTGACCGTATGTGTTGGCTAAATATGTTCTTACAACTGCTGCAAAATGTGCGGGCGCACCATCATGCTGGAACCACACTGTACCATTTCTCATAAAAAGCGGTAGTAACAACGGCAAATCATTTTGTAAAAAGTTTAAATATGATTCATGGTCAAGACGATTCGGTAGAACAACAGGACCAATTATGTGATTTTCAATAATAGCAGCCCAAATATTGATGGAAAATTGATACTGCGAATTTGCAACTCTTAGAGAGTGTGGGTTTTCATCGGCCCATGTATGTAAATTGTGAAAATTTACGATACCTTTTCGCGTAAATGACGCCTCATCAGTAAATAGTACACGCGTAGAAAAATGTTGGTCGTGCCTAAGTTTGTTTAAGAACCACTGACAAAACATTACCCTTGGTTGAAAGTCTCTAGGTAGAAGTTCCTGGACACGTGTAAAATGATAGGGATATAAACTTTGATCCTTCAGAGTTCTGTGAACTGATGATGCCGAAATATTACCCAGTTCGGTGGCAATAATTCTCGTACTTATACTAGGATCACGTTCAACTCTATTTAATATTGCCTCTTCAACTCGTACAGTTCGACGGTATCTTCTGCGTCCAGAGTCAGCTTTTAAAGGTTTTAAAGAACCAGTTTCTCTCAAATGTCTTACAATACGTGGGAAAATATTTTTTTCAGGAATTCTTCTTTGCGGATAAGTTTCCTGATAAACTCGCACAGCTTGTCTAGCATTTTGATTTGTTTGTCCATAAATTAACAACATATCAGTCAAATCCGCTGAAGTGTACTTAATGAAAACCATCTTGAGAGGAGGAAATAATATTAATGAGCAGCTCAGTATCAACAAATAACTAAAAACGAAAATACTGCACCGTATCAAAATTTAAAGAATAGCACGAAAACTCTTTTGACGCCTACAAAGCACTTCAAAATTGTAGAATTTAGAGAACTGTCAAAAATTATAGTTTCATGGCACTTTACGATTACTGTTTTCATTACTCCAACGAATCGGTACTTTGCCCCTTTTTATAAAATTAATCATATCTCCTAGGGGATACCCTGAACGAAAAAATACCAAGAAGCAGCTTTTGTGGCTTATGTAATAAGCTTCATAACTGATGTATCAAAATTGGAAAAAGAAAGTGGCGCACATATTTTTCCCCAAATGAATTTTTACAGTTGCCCCGTACGCACGCCACTGACGCAGTTGTAAGCAGATTCTCACTTGAAAATATGCACTTTCATAATACACTTTCAAGTTCCAAGTTTCATTAAAATCAATCCAGTGGTTTTGAAATTATTTATAAAAAATAAAAAAAAAAATTAAAATTCAACTCCCTGTATATTGGAAACTATGCGTTTCCGGGCCCATGTGCACAGGAACTTTTTTCTTATTTTTTAGTAAGGAATAGCCCCACTAGCGATGGTGCATGTTTTTTGAAACAGCCTGTATATATATATATATATATATATATATATATATATATATCTATATATATATATATATATATATATATATATATATATATATATATATATATATATATGTATGTATGTATGTATGTATGTATCCAACCGATAACTCAAAAAATACTTAACCAATCGAACCAAATTTGGCAATTCCCTTCATTTTGTTAATAGCTTGGATGAGTTCGTTAGACAGTTCTGACAATCAAATACCGAAAATATCCATGTCTGTCCTGATGGTCCTGCCGCTTGTCGGTGTAGTACAGTCCACTCCCGAGTGTTCAGGCTATCACTCATTCGTCTCAGTGTGGTGAGCACATCCTCGGGCGTCAATTACGAATCCATCCCGTCCAGGATATATGCCACACAGACGTGGGGCTTGGGGAGGTCCTGCCCTCCCACCAGCTTGCGACGAGCCTCTTCCCACGGCTGGAGCCCAACTACTCGCTCCAGCCAAAGCGAACTGAATTTGTCGTCACAAGTAATAAGGAGCCAGCCAGGCCGATTTGCACAGCCCCGGAACCTTATACTTGGCTCTTCATCTGAACTGCACTGCACAGCCTTCAGGATAGACTTCTGCAGAAGCAGCAGTTGTTCATTATTCAGTGAGGAGGAGGGATATTCAGAGTGCATAATGCCCACTCTCACCCCTCCAGTCACCTCACTGAACGTCTTTCTGACAGCACCCTCTAGGGGATTTTTTGCCCTCTTTTGTGGTGTGCTGCCGTCTGACCGGAGTCGCATTCCGCTGACGGCACCCTTAGTAGAGGCATCAGACTGCTTGGGTCGTTTTATCGTACCCTCAAAGCCCACCCAAGCCCGGCGGGACCCGACTTCCGCCAGTACCTGACTCAGGGCGGTTGAATATGGCACACCCGCCTTGAGCAGACGACTAAGCTGTCTCGTTGCGGATCCAGGGAGTCGTTTTTTCCTCCGCTCCTCCGTGTGGCGCACGGGAGACTTTAGGAGCTCCCGCTCCTCATCGGAGGATAGAGATTTGGAGGATAGGGAGAGGATGACCCCCGTCCCCCCTCCATCGGTTTGACGGTAAGAGAGGAGACAACCCTCATTTATATTTCCATGGGTTCTCCAGTTGCCTGGAGATCGAGAGTATTATTACCCATCTCGTTTGGGTCTGTGCTATTTGTCGTGTCCATGTTCTCTTCCCACGAGCAGCTGGGTTGTGGTTAACCTCCATGGAAGAGCCCCGCATCCCATGGAGATGCGTTTATACGCAGGGAGGTCGCCCGGTTTCCCTGGGGAGGATTACGTTAGGGGCTGAGTTACCAAACTGCCAATGCCAGGCCATATCGGCCAAAAGCATCATCGCTTCGGCACCAACCCGCCAACGAGCTTGCGATGTGTTTTTTTTTATAGAGGTCCTCCTCGCAATGCCGGCCGATTAAGGTAAGCATTCCCGGCCCTCCTAAGACATGACTAGGTAGGGTTACGGTGTTACATCCCTCATGACTAAGGGAAGGAGCGCGCCTCCTTTCTCAGCCGGGCTTGGGACCGGCCATGGCGGAGTTCTGACGATGTAAAAACATTACTTTAATATTTGATGCGAAATTTAGCAGTACATTAATGTATAGGTGTGAAATTTATGATGACAAAAAGTGATAACGGCTTCCGGCATAAACCCAATAATCTCTTATTCGGATTAAAAAGTAAATAAATGTTTCTCTCAAGTCACCTGAATGTATTAACAATTTCAGGAGCACATTGAGACAGGACAATGTTTCGTCTAGAAGTGATTCATTCAGTTCGATTATTTTTGTCTGAATCGTTTCTGATACAAGATTCTCTAAAGTATGTCAATGTTGTTATTTATCTTAGTTGGAAATTTGACATTTAAATAAATATATCTATTTACATATTGATTAATCATATTGACAAATCTAACAATAAAAGATAAATCTGAATCCTTGCTGGGCGGGCGTCTCTGTACCAGTATGAAAAGAAGTGGTCTAGACTTTCGACATACATTGTTACTTTATCCTTATAAAAAAATTCGATGGCTGAATAGAGATAAATAACTCATCCTGGCATTATTTTTTTTTATGATGAGACTTACAAATACATACTATTTTATATTAGTGAATTTTTATTTAAAAAAATTCACTAATAGAGAGGTATCGATGGTGAGACTTTGCAAAAATGTTTTCAAATGAGCGCGATTTGGGACCCTAGAACCCATATCCGGGGTCAGTTTCGATTTTTATATGTTTATATATATATATATATATATATATATATATATATATATATATATATATATATATATATATATATATATATATATTCTAAGTAATCCACAAGTAATAAAATGTGGGGTTCCTCAGGGATCTATACTGGGGCCCATACTGTTTTTGATTTACATAAATGACATCCTTGAGAAATTTGAGACCCGCTGCGATCTTGTAGCTTATGCGGATGATATTGTGATGATGTATTGTGCAAATACCTGGAGCGAGGCTGTTGTGTGCAGTTCTAATATTTTTCAAGACCTTGTTGCGTCTTTGGCTTCTAACAATCTAAATCTGAGCGCAAAGAAATCGAAGGTTATCACTTTTTCACCTACGAGGGTGGGTCTCCCGCACATTGTTCCCGTAATACGAGTGAAAGATGAAATAATCAAGTGCGAGACTAACGTGAAGTATCTGGGGATCATCATAGACCAGCATCTAAAATGGAATTGTCATCTTGAAACCCTGAACAAAAGGCTCAGGAAATTTGTACATATTTTTTATATTCTACGAGGCATCTTAAGTCAAAGGATTTTGCTTCTGACGTATGATAGCCTGGTCCAGTCAATTTTGAGGTATGGAATATCGTGTTGGGATCGGCATATGACACTTACATGAATCCTCTACGCATCACACAGAACTTTATAATGAAGACTATATTGAACAAGGAGATTAAATATCCCACTAACTTGTTGTATAACCAGGCAACCAATGTACTCAATATCACTGGATTGTACATAATGGCACTCATACAATAGACGCACACAACTATAAGCCTTCAGAAATTGTTAACGTATGGTTACAGTACAAGGGACAAAATGGGTGATTTTATGACGGCTGCGTCATGTAGGAAGAACATTTCACAGCGTTATGTATCGTACCTTGGTCCAGTGCTACTTAATCTTGTGCCACTGGAGATAAAAAAAAAGAAAGATAATTATAAGTTTAGGAAAAAACTTTTAAATCATTTAATTGAGAACTTTGTAACATTTGAGCAAGTGATACGGGAAAAGAGGGAATGATGTTTTCATACTGCGTGTATATATTTGGATAATGAATGTACATGAAAGAGTGTGGATGTGTGAGGGTGAGTGCGCGTACGTGAGAGACTTGGTGGGTATTTCACTTGGTAAGTGAGTGTTATTTTTAATTGTGATTGGGTAGGTATATATTGAATCGGGAAACAAGTGGTTTAGTAATTTGTTGTAAATATCGGATCTTCCTCTTTCCTCCTTTTTATTGTGATGAGAGGGGAGTAGACTTTAATCACGGCTGATTGTAGAGATCATTTAATGGTAAATAATAGAGATAAGATTGGAGAACCGGATCATACGGACGTGATACGTCCTGTTGCACTGTAGCTGGAAAGATGCATGCAACTGCTCTGTAGAATATGTAGGAGGAGTTTTTCAGCACATACAAGTTCTTCTGAACTTACGTGCTACTGTTCTTAATATTAGTCAGTAAGTATTATTGTATGTATGGGATATATATATATATATATATATATATATATATATATATATATATATATATATATATATATATATATATATGTATGTATGTATGTATGTATGTATGTATGTATGTATGTATCCAACCGATAACTCAAAAAATAATTAACAGATTTTGATGAAACTCGGCAAGTGCCTTTCTTTTATTAACAGCTTGGATGAGCTTGTTAGCCGGGAAAATCGAAAAAGGTTTTCCGGGAAAATTTTGAGCTTTCTTTCAAAAAAAAAAAAATTCTCCGAAAATTACAAACGTATTTCGATAAAATTTGGTGTACATATTGCTTTGGGAAAGACCTAACTATGTGCTAAAATTCAGCTTTCTAGGTTTACAGAAAATTGAGCTATTCAAATTGGAAACATTTATTTTTAATATTACCGCGTTTCATTGACAATGGCAAACCTGGCTTATATGAGATCTAGTATGTCGTTGCCTGGCAACGGAACATTTGATATCATTGCGCAGGTCTGTTACACGCTGTAAGTGACGTTAATCGTATGGTATTAGATTGTTTATATATGTTTTGTTGGCAAATTATTTGTGTTATTTGGGAAATTTTTATATACAAGTACAAATTATTCCTTTATTAATGTTAGTGGGTGGACTAAACAGTGTTTGTTATGTTTTATCAACACATATAAAGGATCGAAGTTTAACAAAAAGGACTGATATGCAACAGGTTAGTTATTTACTCTCTGATGCTTTTATTTGATATTGCAAACATTTAAATAAAAATTCACTGCCATAACGCACTTGCTGCGTCCAGACTTTTCTTTACATACAAGGAATAGTCAATAATAAAAAAGCCTGGACGCAGGAAGTGCGTTATGGTAGTGAATTTTCATAGAAATGATCTGGCACAAAATATTTTATTATAACTTTTTGTTCTTGTAACATAGAAATCTGAATTTTGGTGTATAGTTTACTTTTAATATCGTAAACCTACCTACCAAATTTGGTTATCATAGATTTTTTATTTTTTAAGATAAATTTTTTTTAAAAATGAAAACTCAAAATTTTTCCGGAAAACCTCGTCCGATTTTTTTGGTTAACGAACTTGTCAAAGTCATTTACAAAAGGAAGGTACGTGCCAAATTTTATCAAAATCGGCGTATTATTCTTTAGGATAAAAATTTTTTTAGAATGAAAATTCAAAATTTTTCGTGCAAACCTCGTCCGATTTTCTTGACTAACAAACTTGTCAAAGCCATTTACAAAAGAAAGGTACATGCGAAATTTTATTAAAATCGGAGTATTACTTTTTGAGATAAGAATTTTTGTCGAATGAAAACTCAAAATTTTCCTGGAAAACCTCGTCCGATTTTCCTGACTGACGAACTTATCCAAGCCATTTACAAAAGAAAGGTACATGCTAAATTTTATCAAAATCAGCCCATTATTTTTTGAGTTATCGGTGTGATATATATATATATATATATATATATATATATATATATATATATATATATATATATATATATATATATATATATATATATATATATATATATATATATATATATAAACATATAAAAATTGAAACTGACCCCGGATATGGGTTCTAGGGGTCCTAGATCACGCTCATTTGAAGAAATTTTTTTAAAATTCAAAAGTCGAGATCTCCTAATTAGTGAATTTTTTCTAAGAAAATTCACTAAAAATCAGCAAAAAATTCACATATATCCAAACCAACAAGAAATTCTCTTAATGTTTCTACTCCAACAAGAAATTCTCCAAATGTTTCTTGCGATCCACATTAATATGTTAAAATTTACAAGGTCGACACGAAATGTCCAATTCCAAAACCATTTATTAAGCAATATCAGCGATCCACATTATTCGGATGAATCTGTAGCAGGCCTTATCTACCAAGCTGAAGATTTTACAGATTGTGACTCTGTTTAGGAAAGTCCGGTGCCAAATAGAGCAACTCTTTAGTTATTTAAATCTATACCAATTACAGTCAATGATTATTCAGATATTGAAGCCTTATATTTCAACAACACACCAAGAGGGCTTGCAGCCTGAATACTATCGTATCGTGGGTGTCGACAAGGAGGCAAGAGGCAACTTGTTAATTCTGGACTTGAAGGTTTGGAGGTTCGGAGGAGAAGGAAAAACATGTGCCGGCATGGAATTCCACAACATGGAAGACCTCGGGACAAAATAGCGGGCATAACAAGATGTTCTATGTCTGGTGACCTGGACAGTAAATGGGTGCATTCGCTTTGTTCCCCTGGTAGATCTGTTGGGGGCAGCAGGTGGAGGAACTATGCAAAAAAGCTCCTCTGAGCAGTGCCCGTGAAGATATCTATAAAAGAGAGAAAGAGAGAGATCACCAACGTCACGTCGGTGGGCAAGGGATGGCAGCTCTTGGGTGAGGGTAGGGTCACCGATGAGAAGTATAGCTCTCTTCTGAATGGATTTCAGGATAGCGAATGTAGAAGCGGCAGCGGCACCCCAGATGTGGAAGCAGTATTCGAGGTTTGGCCTTATTTGTGAAGTATATAAGGTATAGAGATCAGTTGGTGAAAAGCATTTGCGAGCCCGGAAGAGGAAACCTAATTTCTTAGCAGCCGCTTCTGCAATTGATGTGACATATTGGTGCCAATTGAGATTTCAATCCACAAAAATGCCAACAAGTGAAAAGGATTCATTACTTTGAATAACTTGGTTGTTAATTGTGATGGGTCTAGGGCTGGGGTATCTCTTATGAGATAGAAAGCAAGACTGAGATTTGGTGAAGTTGAATTGTACAAGATTTCTACTTCCCCAGTCTAATATTATTTAGAGATCCAAAGAGACAGAACCCTCCATGGGTCTGCGATCCTCATCTAATTGGGCTGAAGAGACAGGCTTAGATAATTGTATATGTGAGTGGAGGGTGCTGTCATCCACGTAACTGTGAACTGGGTTGGATGTGCTAGACAGGAGGTCATTGATGTGGAGAAGAAACAAAGTAGAGCTAAAGCTGAGCCTTGAGGGACTCCTGCATTAATTGTATACAGTTTAGAGGAATGGCCATCCACGACAACAGAAATGCTCCGGTTGGAGAGGAAATTTGCTGTCCAGGTACACAGTTTTGGTGGTAGGCCATAGGCCTGGAGTTTATTAGGCAGCGCCGCGTGCCAGACCTGGTCGAATGCCTTGGATATGTCTAGAGCGACAATCCGTGTAGTTCCATAGACTTGTTCTAATAATGGGTGACAAAGGAAAGAAGGCCGGCAGTTGATCTGCGCTGACGGAATCAATACTTCCTGTGTTTTTCAAGAAATTTTAATAATTCGGTGTTTATATATTTTCCATGACTTTAGAGACGACCGAAAAGAGAGAAATAGGCCTGTCGTTGCTAGGAAGCGCTTTGGATCCTTTCTTAGGGACTGGTTGTACTCGAACAGTTTTCCAGTTACTAGGGAATATGCCTATTGTAAGATGTCTGAAACGGACGAGTCAGGACAGGAGCAAGTTCTGCTCAGCATTTTTTGAGAACAATTGCTGGGATCTCGTCAAGGCCACAGGCTTTCCTGGTATTAAGAGAAGAGAGCATCTTTTGTACATTTTTAGTTTTGAAAATGATATCCGTCATTTTATGCGTGACATTGGGAACTGTTGGTGGTTGAACATTTGGAGGTGGGTTGAGAGTAGAATTGCCGGCGAACAACGAGGCAAAAAGTTCAGCCTTGTCCAGGGCGGTAGAAACAATTTCATCCCCTGAAGCAAGAGGTGGGAACGTGCTCTTGCACAAATTATTCCCAATAGATTTAGCAAGGGTCCAGAAGGGTTTTCTGCCGTTGGAGCTTGAGAGGACTTTTGTTTTGTTTTTGATGTGGTTATTAAACGAGTTTTTTGCATCAGAAAGAATGCGGATATAACGGTTTCTTGCGTCGTTAAATGCTTGACGGGTTTCTTGACTGGGATTGTGTAGAAGCGTTTTGTGAGCTTTGACCTTTTCAAGTCTGACCTTGTCACATGATTTAGAGAACTAGGGCTTTTGAGTGGCTAAGGAGGTTGTCTGTGTACGTGGAATAAATAATTCCATGCCAGCTTGGATGATTTCGGTGACGTTTTGTAAGATATCAGAGGGGTCAGGATGAGAGAAGCAGACAGACGCTCATGGAAATGAGGAAAAGTAATCCTGCATTTTGTCCCAGTTCGCGGAGTTGTAGTGCCAAACAATACGTGGGTGTGATGACTGTGTGACCTCGGGTTGCATTGCGCAGGAAGCAGTGACCATGCCGTGGTCTGAGCGACCAAGTGGGGCGGTGACTGATGTCTTATAGCATTCAGGTTTTGTAGTAAGAAGGAGATCCAAGGGATTTGAGCTATGTGTTGGGATGCGAGGAAAGTAAGTAGGTTGCTGAACCATATTGGTTAGAGAATTATTGACTGCCAAGGCCTCGGCTGCTCTCCTTTGTGGATCGGTATTTGAAGATCCTAGCCATTCCTTATTATGGACATTGAAGTCACCAAGAGTAGTGACCTTGGAGGAAGGATACTTAGAAATCAGATGGTCGGTTTTGTCAGAAAGGTAGTCGAAGAGCTGGACAAATTTGTTGTCAGAAGGTGACCGGTAAATGCAACAGATTAATTTAGTTGCAGCCCTAAGAGAGAAAGAGAGAGTTTCATCCAAAGTATGTCTTTCTGTAAGGAGGGTAGGGATCTTTAACGCAGGTCATCGCGCATGGACATAGGACTGACGCCTTTACGCCCCCTGTGAAGGGCGGAACGTGCAGACATTCTTGCTCAAATTCAATGCCACAACCTTAGTTGATATTAATGTTACAGTATGTACTGAAAAAGTAAAAGAAGAATTCTGGGATGGAACCTAGTACACTTCTGTTCAGAGGCACACGTTTTTACTACTGAACCACCGAGGCTCTAATCATATTAGTGCATTTTTGCATTTTCCGTCGAATTGTAATGCATGTTTGTTTTCGAGTTATTTCAATTGTTTTGCAACTTTCCACATTTTTGGAACATATCAAAAATTACGATACGACGTTTTTACCAATAGAAATCGGAGTCCCATGCAAATGACGCTTTCAGAGAGGTTTTCGCTTATATTATTTCCTGAAACAAATCGAGACGCCCGCGCCGTATACAGGGCGCTCTCAAATAGTGACTGAATTAAAAAACAAACTGTCTTGACTCAAGTGTTTCAAATAGAACAGCCTGTGTTTTGTGTTTCGGAAGTGAAGGGCATAATAATAAATGTTTGATAAGTTATTTAAGAAAATGTTATACTAGTAACCAAATGTGATGCCTGCTTTCACTAAAAAAGATTTTTTTAATGAAAATTCACCACCACAACGCACTTGCTGCGTGTAGAATTTTTGGTGAATTTTCTTATGAAAATTCACTACCATAACGCACTTGCTTTGCCTAGAATCTTTCGTGAATTTTATTAGTGAAAATTCATTAATACGGCAGTTAGGGCAGAGGTAGACAAATACGTTACAACTTTGTACTGCCTCCTCGTCGATCATATTACCAGACATAATTTCCAGTTGATAAAAAAAAGCCAGTAGTGTCTATTTTGTTGCACAAGTCTATGCATTTCTTCAAGAAACATAGGCTCTCCTTTCATGGAATATTTCATAAAAAATATTACCGGTGTTTAGTTATAATTCTTGACTTTATTAGTGAATTTTCTTAAAAAAAAATTCACTAATGAGGAGATCCCGACTTTTGAATGTTAAAAAAATTTCTTCCAATGAGCGCTAATTAGGCCCCCCAGAACACATATCCGGGGTCAGTTTCAATTTTTATATGTTTATATATATATATATATATATATATATATATATATATATATATATATATATATATATATATATATATATATATATATATATATATATATATATATATATATATATATATATATATATATATATATATATATATATATCACACCGATAACTCAAAAAATAATGGGCCGATTTTGATTAAATTTGGTGAATAAATTCCTTTTGAAAATGGCTTGGATAAGTTCGTTAGCCAGGAAAATCTGCCCAGGTTTTCCCGGAAAATTTTGTATTTTCTTTCGAAAAAAATTAATATCTCCGGAATTAACAAATTAAGGGCAACCAAATTTGGCACGTTTATATCCTTATAGGTAACTTACCTACCAAAATTTAGCTATGTAGGTCAAAAGACAAAAAAGTTATAGGCGTTTAAAGAAAAATAAATTGGGGTTTTCCTCAAAACGTCAAAGTTGCGATTTAAAACGTCAAAATCGGCAACATTTAGGCAAATAACTTGAATCTAATACAGGCTATGGAAATCAAATGTCTCAAGAAGGATGTTTTACCAACCCTCAAGTCTTAGTTTCAACCGTCATTGTCCTTCATTTTACTAAAATGTTTCCAGAAAATTCATTTCAAATAGACCCTTTCTCTGATGCTTGGCAGTAGTCTTAGCTATAGAGTTTATCGTTTAATGGTATATAATTTTTGTCGAATTCTCGTAAAAAATCATTAAAGCTCAATATATCCGTTATTATACAAGATATGAAAAAAAAATTATATATTAATTATAGGGTGTCTTGAGCTACATCTTAAAAAAATATTTCTACAATCACAGGCTGACCCATAAGTCGTTGGTGATACAATTTTTTTTTTTAATCAAACGCCTTATTGCATTTTTGTATTTTCCATCGAAATATAATGCATGTTTGTAAGAAAAGAAATTCTGGATGCAGCAAGTGCGTTATGGTAGTGAATTTTGATCAAATGCTTCATATTTGAATAGTCCAATTTGCTATTAACCTATAAGGTTGACCAAGAAACGAGTTTTTCCGGGAACACTTTAAGTTTACCTTTGGAAATTTTTGTACATTTTTACACAATAAAGTTATTTTTATGAAACATGGCACATTGTTTTTATTATATAGATTATACTGGTAACCAAAATTGATGCCTGCTTTCTTAAAAAAAGAAAACACATCGTTGCAATAAAAACATTTTTAAGAAAATTCACTACCATAACGCACAACTGATGACATAATTTATTGACAGGTCTCGATATCACCGAATATGATATCATGTGCTTTATCCGTTGGTTTAAATTTCGCATGTTGTCGGCGCCAGTTGCGGATTGGCGTGTGTGGGTGTGTAGCACGTCGCCAGATTCTACAACCGGACACTGTATGGATCAGCGGATCTCCGTCTTTCAACTCTTTACTATAACATAACTAACTCCCACACTTACAACTAAACTCCATACTGGCGCCTAGACCTTACACAATAGATCTGTTTTATTATCTGGTGCCATCTAGAGAAAACCTGCAAATATATGTGGCAAGTGAATCTCGTACCGTATGAGATTATAATTCTGTTTAGGTTAGCCTATCTTTCTAAAGTGTAAACATTTGAGTATAACTTGTTGGGCAACTTTTTTTCCCAAAGAAAATCGATAGCAGTTTTTAATCAGTCGTAGGTATTCGTAAAGCTGTTTAAAAAATATCAAAATTGCACAATTAAAAGATAAATTCAAGGTTCTACTTCCAGGCAGTGTTTTAAATTTTAGTAATGAAGTAAAACCTTTAGATTTTCCTTTAATTATGTCGACCTCAGACGTATTGACGTTTAGAAATTACAAAATGACATACTCCGTGTTTTAAAGGAGAGTTCGAAGTTTTTGCTTCGCCCTGTTTTATATAAAATGATAATACTTAGACAATCAAACAGTCCTAAAAACAGTAAATGGATAGGCGTACCAAAATACCGTCCTGGCTATAAAAAAACTTCTATTACTACTACTACTACTAACTATTGGTTGTTCATTTTCCCCTATTAGTGAATTTTCGTACAAAAATTCACTAATGAAAAGATTGCCACTTTTCAAATTTATATATATATATATATATATATATATATATATATATATATATATATATATATATATATATATATATATATATATATACAGGGTTTTTCAAAAAATATGCACCATCGCTCGTGGGGCAATTCCTTACTAAAAAATAAGAAAAAAAGTTACTGTGCACATGGGCCCGGATACGCATAGTTTCCAATATACAGGGAGTTGAATTTTAATTTTTTTTTAAATTTTTTATTAAATAATTTCAAAACCACTGGATTGATTTTAATGAAACTTGGAACTTGAAAGTGTATTATGAAAGTGCATATTTTCAAGTGAAAATCTGCTTACAACTGCGTCAGTGGCGTGCGTACGGAGCAACTGTAAAAATTCATTTGGGGAAAAATATGTGCGCCACTGTCTTTTTCCAATTTTGATACATCAGTTATGAAGCTTATTACATAAGCCACAAAAGCTACCTCTTGGTATTTTTTCGTTCAGGGTATCTCTTAGGAGATATGATTAATTTTATAAAAAGGGGCGAAGTACCGATTCGTTGGAGTAATGAAAACAGTAATTGTAAAGTGCCATGAAACTATAATTTTTGACAGTTCTCTAAATTCTACAATTTTGAAGTGCTTTGTAGGCGTCAAAAGAGTTTTCGTGCTATTCTTTAAATTTTGATACGGTGCAGTATTTTCGTTTTTAGTTATTTGTTGATACTGAGCTGCTCATTAATATTATTTCCTCCTCTCAAGATGGTTTTCATTAAGTACACTTCAGTGGATTTGACTGATATGTTGTTAATTTATGGACAAACAAATCAAAATGCTAGACAAGCTGTGCGAGTTTATCAGGAAACTTATCCGCAAAGAAGAATTCCTGACAAAAATATTTTCCCACGTATTGTAAGACATTTGAGAGAAACTGGTTCTTTAAAACCTTTACAAGCTGACTCTGGACGCAGAAGATACCGCCGAACTGTACGAGTTGAAGAGGCAATATTAAATAGAGTTGAACGTGATCCTAGTACAAGTACGAGAATTATTGCCACCGAACTGGGTAATATTTCGGCATCATCAGTTCACAGAACTCTGAAGGATCAAAGTTTATATCCCTATCATTTTACACGTGTCCAGGAACTTCTACCTAGAGACTTTCAACCAAGGGTAATGTTTTGTCAGTGGTTCTTAAACAAACTTAGGCACGACCAACATTTTTCTAAACGTGTACTATTTACTGATGAGGCGTCATTTACGCGAAAAGGTATCGTAAATTTTCACAATTTACATACATGGGCCGATGAAAACCCACACTCTCTAAGAGTTGCAAATTCGCAGTATCAATTTTCCATCAATATTTAGGCTGCTATTATTGAAAATCACATAATTGGTCCTGTTATTCTACCGAATCGTCTTGACCATGAATCATATTTAAACTTTTGACAAAATGATTTGCCGTTGTTACTACCGCTTTTTATGAGAAATGGTACAATGTGGTTCCAGCATGATGGTGCGCCCGCACATTTTGCAGCAGTTGTAAGAACATATGTAGCCAACACATACGGTCACCGATGGATTGGTCGTGGAGGTCCGGTGTCATGGCCACCTCGATCTCCGGACCTCTCGATTTTTATTTGTGGGGTCATTTAAAAGAAATAGTGTATAAAACACCAGTAAATACACGAGAAGAATTGTTGGGAAGAATAGAATATGCATTTGACAGCATTAGAGAAGTTCAAAATATTTGCAGAAGAGTAAGAAGATCTTTGCGCAGAAGGTTAACTAATTGTAACGACGCTAATGGTGGTCACTTTCAACATTTTCTTTAGCTTTGTTATTAAAGTCAATTGAGTAATGTACAAAAAACAAGAGTTTGGAAAAATCATGGTGTCTTTACGATTACTTTTTTCATTTTTTATTTTTATTTTTTATTTATCATTTTTTATCAATGTTTGTAATATTCATTTCAATGTTTATCACCAATAAGTTTTACGTAGGTTAGTTATTTGCACGTTTATTGCTGTAATGTTTACTGTATGTTTTGTTTTTCATATTCTTATGGTTGCAGTAAACATATATTATTATTATTATTATTACGCCGACTAATCGGTACTTTGCCCCTTTTTATAAAATTAATCATATCTCCTAGGGGATACCCTGAACGAAAAAATACCAAGAGGTAGCTTTTGTGGCTTATGTAATAAGCTTCATAACTGATGTATCAAAATTGGAAAAAGACAGTGGCGCACATATTTTTCCCCAAATGAATTTTAACAGTTACCCCGTACGCACGCCACTGACGCAGTTGTAAGTAGATTTTCACTTAAAAATATGCACTTTCATAATACACTTTCAAGTTCCAAGTTTCATTAAAATCAATCCAGTGGTTTTGAAATTATTTATAAAAAAATTAAAAAAAAATTAAAATTCAACTCCCTGTATATCGGAAACTATGCGTTTCCGGGCCCATGTGCACAGGAACTTTTTTTCTTATTTTTTAGTAAGGAATTGCCCCACGAGCGATGGTGCATGTTTTTTGAAACAACCTGTATATATAATGCCGAGCTATTGAGTTACTTCTTCGCATGAATAGAAAGAATATTACCATTACTGCGATATATAGATCACCAGCTATATGCCCGTTCTCATTTAATCGTAGTTTGGACATTTATCTGGCTGAGAATCGAAGAGTTGAGAGAGACTATCACGTCATAATTGGGGATTTTAATATTGACGTTCTTTCTGAAAAAGATGCCGGTACTCAAGAGTATCTAAACATAATGGCAGGTGAGAGCTTTGTTAATCTCATTAATCGACACACGCGTGTACAGGGTAATTCTGCATCTTGTATTGACCACCTTTTTGTTCGCTCTAGGTCTCAGTGTGATATATTATGTGCAGTTTAGCACACTTCTATTACATACCACTTTTCGATATTATTTCCTCTAAACTGTAAGGTTCAGCTTTAGCCCCTACTTTGTTTCTTCTCCACATCAATGACCTCCTCTCTACCACATCCAACCCAGTTCACAGTTACGCGGACGACAGCACCCTCCACTCAAATATACAATATTCTAAGCGTGTCTCTTTAGCCCAATTAGATGAGGATCGCAGACTCATGGATGGTTTTATCTCCTTGGATCTCCAAAAAATATTAGACTGGGGAAGTAGAAATCTTGTACAATTCAACCCCACCAAATCACAGTCTTTCTTTCTTTCTCATAAGAGATACACCAGCCCTAGACCCATCACAATAAACAACCAAGTTATTCAAAGTAATGAGTCCTTTTGACTTGTTGGCATTTCTGTGGAAAGAAATCTCAACTGGCACCAACATGTCACATCAATTGCAGAAGCGGCTGCTAAGAAATTAGGTTTCCTCTTCCGGGCTCGCAAATACTTTTCACCAGCTAATCTATATACCTTATATACTTCACAAATAAGACCAAGCCTCGAATACTGCTCTCACATCTGGGGTGCTGCTGCCGCTTCCACACTCACTATCCTGTACTCCATTCAGAAGAGCTATACGTCTCATCGGTGACCCTACCCTCACCCAAAGGCTGCCATCCCTTGCCCACCGACGTGCCGTTGATGACCTCTCTCTCTCGTTTTTATAGATATCTGCACGGACACTGCTCAGAGGAGCTTTCTTCCATAGTTCCTCCACCACTCGCTATCCTGTACTCCATTCAGAAGAGCTATACGTCTCATCGGTGACCCTACCCTCACCCAAAGGCTGCCATCCCTTGCCCACCGACGTGCCGTTGATGACCTCTCTCTCTCTTTTATAGATATCTGCACGGACACTGCTCAGAGGAGCTTTCTTCCATAGTTCCTCCACCAGCTGCCCCCAACAGATCTACCAGGGGAACAAAGCAAATGCACCCGTTTACTGTCCAGGTCACCAGACATAGAACATCTTGTTCGGCCCGCTCTTTTGTCCCGAGGACTTCCAAGTTGTGGAACTCCTTGCCGGCACATGTTTTTCCTTCTCCCCCGAACCTCCAAACCTTCAAGTCCAGAATTAACAAGTTGCCTCTTTCCTCCTTGTCGACACCCACGGTCCGATAGTATTTAGACTGTAAGCCCTCGTGGTGTGTTATTGAAATTAAAAAAATAAAATAAAAGAAAACCTATTATATCTTCATTACAAATACACAAAAAGACAATAAATTCAACAGACAATTTTATTTTCCCATTACCTGACTCAACGAATACCTGCAATCCTCTTAATCCTTTAAGTACCGTGACGAAAGCCCCTGACAGAATTGACCGTAAGCCGACTAATTTCACTGATAACGAAGCAGGTAGACGAAACGGTACATATAATACAAGACTTGCAACGAACTGCCAGATCTCTCTTAGGCCTAGGCTTGAACACACTGACACCTTAGAGACGATCTCCGGCGAGATTTTGGGAGTAGGCAGATTGAGGCCCCGTGATAGAGATACAACAACCCAACCCACCTCTGTCCACCGCTCTAAGGAGTAGGCAGATTGACGCCTTAGAGTTCATGTCCTTACATGTTTCCTTTACCTCTTGAAAATGTCTCCAAAACAGGAGCCGAAACGTCGAGTTTTCATAAATTCTGAACGCGGTTCAACCCGAGAGCCAAATATATCTCATATATATATATATATATATATATATATATATATATATATATATATATATATATATATATATATATATATATATATTATAGAGTGCTCCATTTAAAAAATATATAAGAGTTTGTACGACACCGTGATTGTCAAGATGATTTTATAAGATGCAGCTCAAGACATTCTATAATTGACCTATATAACTTTCTCGAATCTTGTATAATAACGGATATATTGAGCTCTACTGACACATATGATGGGTTATAGGAGCCATAGTTTGCGCTCCAATCTTACATCCGCTTCCTCGCAAGCGTAAAAACATGCATATCGAACTAAAAGCATTATATGATAAAAGGAATGGGTGTCATAACCAAAGCATATACTCTACCTCTCTCTTATTTAGTCTCATAACATTTTACACCTGGTATACTATGAATTGAGTGCATTCCATATTGGGCGAATCCGTTGTCGATTGCGCAACCTTCCACAAAAATATCTTGCTAATATATATTTCCAGTTCTTTGTCTTTAAACGAATATTTCACTTATTTTATTACACCCGCTTAATTTGAATAACTGTATTGCATTGAGGTAACGTACACATACAAACATGATACGAGCACGACTCCTGCATAGTACCAGCAAACTTTATGACTTCTTAAAATTAATTACTAGCTTTAAATGGAACTTAACGATTGGATAAAATAGTGACCGAACATTTCATGGCATATTTAATCAAAGATGTGACAGTGGTCAACTAATTGCTTGTCCTCCGTATATGGAAGTCGAGTGAATACCTGGCTGGCATCTCTCGTCGATAGTTTCATAGCTCCCTGTACACATGGTCAAAATACCTATAAATCTGCTCGCAGGATTCGTAACACTAGAGAAAATCGATGCTAGAAACTCATAGAGGACCTACTGTTACTATGCAGAAATTTTAGCACACCCTGCTTTGGATTTAATCTGATATTTTTATGTTCGGTCGAGAAAGTTAGTGTACCTACATGATTTTCTGTGCAAGGATTTAGTTGTTTGGTCAGCTTTTTGCTATATTAAAAATACCAAAAAGTAAACGGTATGCATTAGCTTGAATATTTTTAATAAATTGAACTGATCGCAAATTAATTTGAATTCCTCTGATAAATGACCAGTGTATAAATGACTCATTTTGTTGGTGTAAGATTGCCGATTTTTAAAAGAAAGTACCGAAACTTGATCCTTTTAGTGAAATTTCATTAGGAAAATTCACTAATAAAGAGCCTCTGGAACCCATTTTCATGGTCAGCTAAAATGTATATATATATATATATATATATATATATATATATATATATATATATATATATATATATATCCAACCGATAACTCAAAAAATACTGATTTGGACCAAATTTAGGAATTACCCTTATTAGTAAAGTTTCTTAAAAAAATTCGCTAATGAGGAGATCCCGAATTTTGAATTTTGAAAAAAATTCTTCAGATAAGCGCTAATTAGGCCCCCCAGCACACAGGGGTCAGTTTCAATTTTTATATATATATATATATATATATATATATATATATATATATATATATATATATATATATATATATATATATATATATATATATATATATATATATATAGATATATATATATATATATATATATATATATATATATATATATATATATATATATATATATGTATCACACCGATAACTCAAAAAATAAAGGGCCGATTTTGATTAAATTTGGTGAATACCTTCCTTTGCAAAGGACTTGGATAAGTTTGTTAGCCAGAAAAATCGGCCCAGGTTTTCCGGGAAAATGTTGTGTTTTCTTTCGAAAAAAAAATTATATCCGGAATTAACAAAGTAAGGGCAACCAAATTTGGTACGCGTGTAGGTATTTGAAGAAAAAGAAATTGGGGTTTTCCACAAAACGTCAAAGTTGCGATTTAAACGTCAAAATTGGCAACATTTAGGCAAAGAACTTGATTCTAATACGGGCTATGGAAATAAAATGTCTCAAGAAGAATGTTTTACAAACCCTGAAGTCTTAGTTTCAACGGCCATTGTCCTTCATTTTAATCAAATATTTCCAGAAAATTCATTTCAAATAGACCCTTTCTCTGATGCTTGGCAGTAGTCTTAGCTATAGAGTTTATCGTTTAATGGTATATAATTTTTGTAGAATTTTCGTAAAAAATCAATAAAGCTCAATATATGTTATTATACAAGATATGAAAAAAAAAGTATATATTAATTATAGGGTGTCTTGAGCTACATCTTAAAAAATTATTTCTACAATCACAGGGTGGCCCATAAGTCGTTGGTGATACAAATTTTCTTTTTTTTTAATCAAACACGCCTTATGTTATTGCATTTTTGCATTTTCCATCGAAATATAATGGACGTTTGTAAGAAAAGAAATTCTGGACGCAGTAAGTGCGTTATGGTAGCGAATTTTGATCAAATGCTTTATATTTGAATAGCTCAATTTGCTGTTAACCTATAAGGTTGACCAAGAAACGAGTTTTTTCAGGAACACTTTTAGTTTACTTTCGGAAATTTTTGTACATTTTCAAACAATAAAGTTATTTTGATGAAACATGGCACATTGTTTTTACTGTATAGGTTATACTGGTAACCAAATTTGATGCCTGCTTTCTTAAAAAAAAACACATTATTGCTATTAAAACATATTTTTATGAGAATTCTCTACCATAACGCACTTGCTGCGTCCAGAGTTTTTTGCTAATGGCTTGAATGAGTTCGTTCATCAAATCTTAACGGCCAATTTTTCTTAATAAAAAGTTAAAAAATATTTTTAAAAACGCCATATCTCATAAATTGTCTAAGTGAGTAAAACGAATATTTATAACTTAAAAGAACATAGACAGACATGGTTGTGTAGCAATTTTCAAATCGTTTGATCAAAGGAAAATAAAGTTATTCGAAATTAATAATAAAATAATCCTCGACATCACTTCAGATTCTGTAATGCAATATCTACAATGTTGGAGAAAGACAGATGACGTTATATGTGTTGCTATGCTACTTAAATAAATCGTAGAAAAAATGTAAACAATGGAGGTTGTCGCAGGTTATCAGCCTGCGAGAGATACGACAGGGACGCCACCTTGGTGCAGGACCAGCTAGTACGATAGCTCTAGTTTACACAAACTTTGGCAGGTATTTTTCCTTATTAATTGCTTGGATCGTTTTGTTTTAGTCAACTCATCCAGTTTTTGCAAACAATTAGCAACAAAAAAAACTTGGGAACGCAGCGAGTGCGTTATAGTAGTGAATTTTCATAAGAATTGTACACTATTAGTAAGATATACTATTAAAACTAATTCTTTAAATTTAAATGGACCTTTGAGATCAGTTTTAGAGTCCCAGTTAGCTATTATTTGAAAAAAGTTATGTTTTATATGGAGCTACAAAATTAAAATTTGGTCTTAGATATAATACGTAAATATTGCAAGTGTCTTTAAAAAGTTGTCTTACAAATTTCATTAAAGTTACAAAGAGAATGTACCTGTCACATTATAAATATGGCAGGTATTTTTCCTTATTAATTGCTTGGATCGTTTTTTTTTTAGTCATTCCATCCAGTTTTGCGAACAATAAACAACAAAAAAGGTTTTTTAAAACAAATTTGTAGGTATCCGTGAAGCTCGTTATGTTATTTTATTTAATTTATTACCCACGTGCGTTTACTATGGTTCAAGATTGAAGATGCTGGCTTAATGAGAAATTTATCGGATTTGAAATATTTTTACGAAAATTTTCTATCATAACATAAAAAACCTTTTTTGTTGTTTATTGTTTGCAAAAACTGGATGGGTTTACTAAAACAAAACCATCCAAGCAATTAATAAGAAAAAATACCTGCCATATTTATAATTTGACAGGTACATTCCCTTTGTAAATAATTAATTTTTTTTCTGAAAAACGTTTATAACTTTAATGAAATTTTTTTAAAGGCACTTGCAGACCTTACTTTTTCTTTCTTTCTTTAACGTCGGCCTATTTCCGCGACTATTGCCAATCACCGACGCCAGGGAGCAGTTTCACCTCACTATCCTGGAAATTTTGACGAACCCCTGCCTTTCTGTAAGGAGACATTTCTGATTTCTTCAGAATTCATTCTATTCTAACAATCTTAGCACAATGGTAAACACTTAACTGTTTGTCAAAGAATGCTCATGCACCGAGTGAAAACCATTGATCAATTATATCACAAATGAGTGTCCCCTTATTTGGAGACTATTTTACCTTTTGTTAAAAATGTGTCCTTTATTGAGGAAATTTATATGTTTAATTTGCGAAGTATGGTAGAATTTTTAGTGAATTAAGTTTTAACAGTTAAAACGCCCCCTTGCTTTCTTTTTTCAACCGACCAGGGCGTCTATAAAAGGCTCTGATTCCCGACTACAACTTACTGGTCCAACCAAAAACCCAAGTTGTTTAGTAACAGATGCTGAGTCCTGCGTGCTGAGAAGGCTCATTCGACGTCCTTAAGTTCATCGGTGGTACTTGCCATAAATATAAACTGCTGACAAAACATTACAAGTAAGGTCTATTTCAAATGCATTTTGCAAACATTTCAATTAAATCAAGTTCCAAAACTTCGTTTAAAAATCACAAATTTTAACCTTTAAAATCGCTACTTTGACATTTTAAGAACAACTAAAATTTTAATGAATGATATGAACCGTTTATGTTTATTTTTGGGAAGAACATATTTGTCTAAACTAACCGTCCTCAGTATGAGAGCGATTGCATGGAAACACACACACACACACACACACACACACACACACACACACACACACACACAAATATATATATATATATATATATATATATATATATATATATATATATATATATATATATATATATATATATATATATATATATATATATATATATATAGTGTAAAACACTTATGGTATAAAATTCATTATTCAGCAAAAAATAGTTTTTGTGGAAAACGCTGAGACACGTGAGGTTTAATTTGTCCAACATTATCTTCTAATCATAGTTAAAAAAAATAAACTCCCAGCATTTTACCCCCACCACTTTATCCATTTTTTAAAATAGCAACCCTACATTTTTTCATCACAGTTCGATGGATCACATTTTTCTGAATGCGGACATACCCCATATGTATGGTCTAATATTACAGTTTTCAATACGGGGTGGAAATTTAATACCGGAATATTAAAACTAAACGGTTTACCCTGAAATTCAAATTTCGAAAATAAACTTAATAAAAATGTTAAAAATTCACTTGCACACAACGAAATAATCTGCTCTGGAATTCTTCACTGACTCTTATCTTAAATTTCTTATCTTGTCTTTTATCTAAAACGTACTTGGTATCATTAATAGTTTCTTATTAACTACCAATTTTTGCAGAGTGAAAGGTGAAATTTAACAGTTCTGTTTTATATTGTGGTGTATTGTGTTGAATGCACGGTCTCCTAATAAGTTAGTCGTAATTTTGTTCTGATAATGTCAATTAATTTTTGGTCTAATAATGCGATACTTAACTGAAACTCTGCGAACAGAAATATTAATGAGGATTGGATATGGTGAAATGTGTAGAACACAGCCACAAGCTGTTAACATATTTAATGAAAAACATCCAGATTTGCCCCCACTAACCCAGGGAACTGTGTCTAAGATACATTCACAGTTTCGTGATTGTGGACACGTTAAACCACTGCCTAGGCGATCCAAGTTTGTTGAAGAAGATGTAAAAGTCAATATTTTATTGGCTTTTCAAGAAGAACCACCAACTTCTACCCGTCAAGTAGCACGTGAAAATGATGTTAGTCAATCAACAGTTTTACGGTGTCTCAAAAACGAACAAATGCACCCCTATAAACTACAACACGTTCAAGAGTTGATTGACGGTGATTCTGATAGAAGACTGCAATTTTGTGAACAACTTCTGGACATGTTACATAGAGATGTAATTTCGTCGGCTGACGTTCTGTTTTCCGATTAAGCAACATTTCTTTTGAATGTCGATGTAAACAGGCAAAATTGCAGATACTGGGCTGCCGAAAACCCCCACTGGATGCGATAAACACACACTCAGCGTCCTCAGAAGTTGAAGGTTTGGGCCGGTATCATTGGTGATCACGTAGTTGGGCCTGTTTTTATAGAAAATCTAAACGGTCCAAGATATTTAGAAATGCTAAGAGAACAGGTTGTCCCAATGTTAGCAGAATTGTATCCAAATATAATAGAACCTAATATTCTCAATGAAAGAATATGGTTTTAACAAGACGGTGCACTGCCCCACTTTGCTTTTCAAGTACGGAAGTATTTACACGAAGTCTTTCCGCAAAAATGGATTGGACGAAGAGGTTTCGTAGAATGGCCCGCTAAATCACCAGATCTTACACCTCTTGATTTCTTTTCAATGGGATACCTGAAAAACAGAATGTATAAAACGCAACATGCTGATTTAGATGATTTGAAAATGAAAATAACAGAAATTAGGAACGTAACGCCTGACGTGTTGAACAGAGTTAGGGAAGAATTCCTGAGCAGATTATTTCGTTGTGTGCAAGTAAATGGAGAACATTTTGAACATTTATTATAAGAAAAGGACTTTTTTATTAAGTTTATTTTCGAAAATTGAATTTCAGGGTAAATGTTAAGTTCTAATATTCCGGTATTAAATTTCCACACTGTATTGAAAACTCTAATATCAGACCACATATAGGGTATCTCCGCATTCAGAAAAATGTGATCCATCGAATTGTGATGCAAAAATCTAGGGTTGCTATTTTTTAAAAATGGATAAAGTGGTGGGGGTAAAATGGTGGGAGTTTAATTTTTTTAACTATGATTATAAGATAATGTTCGAGAAATTAAACTTCACGTGTCTTAGCGTTTTCCACACAAACTATTTTTCGCTGAATAATTAATTTTATTCCATAAGTGGTGTGTTTCACACTATATATATATATATATATATATATATATATATATATATATATATATATATATATATATATATATATATATATATATATATATATATATATATATATATATATATATATATATATATATATATATATGGACCTTGTATCCAAATTTAATCAAGAAAATGAGATGCTATAAATATCTCTCCATCAAAACAAGCCATAAATAGCAAAGAGGAGACTTCTTTTTTTACATGTGTTTTCTTAAATTTTATCTCCGATAAAAGCAGACTTCTAAATTTACTTCCTTCAATCAATATACCCTCCGTGACCTTTGCGGATGTAGTGAATATGAGAAAAAAATCAATAGCACATGTACTTGACCTTTCACAAGTCCTTGCTGTTAACCCTCAGGCCTGAATTCAGACGGCAATTTATTTTAGGCTGCGTTCAAATCAAAGAGTATAACGAACGAACACTATTCAAAGTTATATCTGACCAATCATAATAATAATAATATATTTGACCAACGTGATACAAAATATATACACAATAAATGTACACAATGTATGTATGGCATGTCGAAAATAATATACAAAAGTAAACACACATATAAACTTCATTATAAAGCATATATATATATATATATATATATATATATATATATATATATATATATATATATATATATATATATATATATATATATATATATATATACATGGATATATAAACTCTCAAATGAATAAAAGTGACAGTTTAAAATATAATTTGGCTAAAAATAACACATTTAATCTCAGCATGGGCTAAATAAAAAGAAGACTGACAACAAGCAAACATTAAATATCATCTTTTAATAAGTACACTTTGCGAATACCCAAATCACCACAACACATATTTTTAAGGACCTAACGATCGTCTCGCTAACAACGTTAGCTTCAACAGAGGATGAAATATTAGATAGTTTCGTTAACAGCCTTAGCTTCATCAGACGATGAAATATCATAATATTTAGCCTCTGATGAAGCTAACATTGTTAGCGAAACGATCGTTAGGTCTTTAAAAAGATGCGTTGTGGTGATATGGATTTTCTCAAAGTGTACTTATCAGTGCTCATCAGAGGTTGCAATTCTTCATTTAGTGAATCATCTTTTTAAAATTCTACAATGCCATAGTAAGGTTTTGTCTTTAAAAATGCTTGAATTTAATTTTTAGTGAATTTTCATTAAGAAAATTCACTAATAGAGAGGTATCGATGGTAAGACTTTTGGAAATTTTCTTCAAATGAGCGCGAATTAGGGCCCGTAGAACCCAAATCCAAGGTTAGTTAAAAAGTTTATATATATATATATATATATATATATATATATATATATATGTATATATGTATATATGTATATGTATGTATCCAACCGAGAACTCAAAAATATGTCACCAATCGAAACCAAATTTGGTAATTCCCTTCATTTTGTTAGCAGCTTGGATGAGTTCGTTAGACAGTTTGGACACTCAAATACTTTTAGAAAAAAATGGGGAAAACAACTGCTTGAACACGAAATATCGTTTTAATTACTATAAATCTTAATCTAAAACTTGACAAGCACGTACAAATTGTACAAGTGGTCCTACCTACCAAATTTGAACTCAATTGGTTCAGTAGATCTTGAATTCTAACTAAATAAAAAATCAATAATCTACTATATGACCTGAAATTACCTCTAAATGGATGCCTATAATGTTAGACAAGGTCAGACAGAAAAAATCAGGGTTCCGCTGCCATGGCAAACAAAATTTCCAAATTAAGTTTTAAACGGACAGGCTACGAAAATATATCACAATAAACAATCGGCGGGGTTGCCATTTACGACAACTCTCATCTAAATCTTTAGATATCTGAAAAATGTAAATAATTAGAAATTTAAATGAAAGTGATTCAATTTGTTTAAAAGCAATCTAGAGCTACGTTTTATTATGTATAAATATTAAAAGCCATCTCCATCTCTCTAGTTTAATCTGCCAACATTATTTGTCATTTGTTAAGTGGCAGGAGCCATGAAAGACACATGTACGTTCTGCGCATAACCTCGAAATCGAAACCATAGAATCTCACAATATAAAACAATTACCTAGAATACGAATAGTAGGTAAATAATAACCCAACTTTTAATTTTAACATAACTTTAACAAATACCTTCCACTGTGACTGTAGTATATTATGATTCTATCATCCAGTCAAACAAATAAGAAAGTGGTTGTGTACGTCAGATTCAGGTTCTTAATCAATGCATGTAGGTACTGTATTTCCAAGACAAAACAAAATTATTTCAAGATAATTTCTACCGCAAACTAATATAAGTATAATACCCAGACTACCTAGCTACTTATGGTTTTCTTTACTCTTAGCCTTTACTCTTTATGGAACATTTGAAGTAAATGAAACTCCATAATATATTACAGTTTAAATTACATATACAGGATGTTTCAAAAATGATGGTCTATGTTACAGGTGCACATTCAGCACAAAAAATAAGACTATTTTTTCATATAAACATGGGTCCGCAAATGCTTAGTTTTTTAAATACAGCGTGTTAAAGTTATTTGTTTTTGTCAGTTTTTCACGTATAAGTCCGAGTCAAATTAAAATTTTGACGTGAAAATTGGCACGTGGGGTTTTTAGAGGGCAAGAAATTTAAATATGTTATTGTTATTAACACTGCTGGCAGAGGGCGCCACCTGTAAGACATGGCTTGCATTCAATAGGCTATAATTTTTTGACACCCAGTAATATCGACCTACCGTATAGCTACATTGCAGCCCTTATCAATTGTAAGCAAGAAATGTATACTTTATTTAAATCTCTCAGACACACCAATTTAGAGATATTTCAATTTTTGTATGTCGATGACGCTCAAAAATTAATTCTGCGATAAATCACAGGAATACATTTTTCACCTTTTAATTGCTATCAGTATGTATAAACTTAATTTTCTTATTCTTTAGTTAAAAATTAAAATCTTACCAGAAAAAAGAACGGACAAGACACAATCATGAAGATAAAATAAAAGCCATGATAACAAACTTTGAGCAAGCCATTTAACAAAGTGGTTTCCATCGTTCCGGGACTTGACTTTTGCGTTTTCGTCGTGACATATACTACATTTGATATTTACGTTTGAGACTACTCACTATTTTTAAGTAATTAATTGTATTGTCCGTAATTTTTCTAATTAAATATGGAAGTCTTTACCAACAATGAGCTAACAGACATGCATGGTATGTATTCACGGGCTTTTGGTAACTGTTATGAGGCGAAACGACTGTATGAAAAAGCCTTCCCAAAGCGAAGAATTCCAGACAGAAAGATATTTCAACGGATTGACATCCGTCTGCGAGAAACAGGTACATACTTACATTATCTAATACATCGATCTGTATCTTTCGAATATATATTTTTTTACCAGGTACCCTTAATAAAGTTACTGCTGATTGAGGCAGACCACGAAGTGCAAGAAGTCCTGATTTTGAAGAGGCTGTTCTGGATGAAATTGAACAAAATCCAAAAATAAGTACTAGCGAAATGGCCAATCATCTGGGAGCATCCAATGCAACAATATGGTGAGTTCTTCACGAGCAACAATTGCGTCCATATCACATCCAACGTGTGCAGGCACTATCGCCTGAAATATATTTCATACCTCGCCTACAATTTTGCCAATGGTTTCTTCAACATAATAATGTAGAGAACTTGTTGAATTGTGTATTGTTCACTGACGAGTCTGGATTTAGGCGCGACGGGATCTTCAATTTTCGTAACAGCCATATTTGGGCTGACGAAAATTCCCACGCAGTTTTTGAAAGACATCATCAACAGCAATTTTCCTTAAATGTATGAGCTGGAATTGTAGAGTGTACTTTGATAGGACCAATTTTTTTATCTCACAAACTTAATGCTATAACTTCCGAGAAAACCAACTAAATGGGTTATTAGAAAATGTACCTCTTGACATAAGACATAACCTGTGGTTCATGCATGACGGAGCCCCCCCCCCCACATTTCGCCCTAAATGTCAAAAATACCTAAGCAATACTTTGGACGCAGATGGATCAGACGCGGTGGACCTCCCCTGATTTAAATCCTATGGACTTTTATGTATGGGGGCATCTCAAAAGTATTGCTTATGAAGCAAATGTGTTGATGATCTGCAGCAAAGAATTGTACTTGGATGCGAACAAATTAGAAATGCACCACAAATATTTCACAGAGTACGACGTTGTATACTCCGCAGAATACGAAATTGTATTGAAGTGGAGGGTGGCCATTTTGAACATTTATTGTAGTCAGGTGTCATAAAATGTTATAAACTTTTTTATTTGTTGTTTTATTTGTTGTTAAAATTTGCAGACAATACAATTAATTACTTGAGAAAAATTAATTTTTGAGCGACATCGACATACAAAAATTGAAATATCTCGAAAATAGTGTGTCTGAGAGATTTGGATCAAATATACATTTTTTGCTTACAATTGATAAGGGCTGTAATGTAGCTATACGGTAGGTCGATCTTAGTGGGTGTCAAAAAATTATAGCCAATTGAATCCAAGCCATGTCTTACAGGTGGCGCCCTCTGCCAGCATTGTTATTAACAATAACATATTTAAATTTCTTGCCCTAGAAAACCCTCACATGCCAATTTTCACGTCAAAATTTTAATTTCACTCGGACTTATTCGTGAAAAACTGACAAAAACCAATAATTTTAACATGTTGTATTTAAAAAACTAAGCATTTGCGGACCCATGTTTATATGAAAAAATAGTCTTATTTTTTTGTGCTGAATGTGAACTTGTAACATAGACCATCATTTTTGAAACATATACAGGGTATATGTATCACCAATTATCGATTATCTATTTATGTAATTCCCGTAAGATAACTAAAAATGAACATTCGCTTAGCCCCTGCTAAAGCATCATCATCAGGTTAAAGATATAATATTTTGATGAGAGCTGTATCTTGTCTGTTGAATACTTGCTTTGACACCTCAATCTTCCTTCTCAGGTCTTTGCTATATTTACCATAACGCTCGATACTTCTAAACGTTTCTATTTATTTAAGAGATTGGTCAATTAGTATACGCTTTTGGAGTTCTCTTCATAGTTCTATTCATTACTTTTGCTTCAGTTCTATTAAAATGTAGTTTCATTATTTTGAAGAACATAGTAAATTTTTTTAGCAGCAGACTGCTTACCATAAATTATACTAAAACAAAGTTTATTCCATTCTCGTGTTACAGAAATAACCAACCTGAGTACGAATATATAGATGTAATACAGGGTTCTGATACTTTTAGTATATCGTCTTGTAGGACGGTAAGGTATCTCGGAGTTGTAGTTGATTGCCATCTGAGGTGGGACCATCACATGGAGTATCTTGTAAAAAAATTGAGGAGTATCTTGTTTAGCGTGAGGACTTTGAAAAAGGTATTTATATGTGATTATTTACGGATTATCTACTGCGCTCTTGTGGAGTCACATCTCAGGTACGGAATTGCGGTATGGGGAGGAGTCGCGGATGCTCACCTTCGGCGTCTGGAAGTCGTACAGAGGTATATACTGAAGGTGATGTATGAAAAACCACGACTATATTCGTCAGACCAGTTATACCGGGACGTTAAACATTTTGACGTGAAACAGTTGTATCTGGGCTCTATTCTGACATGGCAGTTCAAAAATAGAAATGTCTTAAACACAGTGGATCATCCTTATAGTACAAGGTTAAAGGAAACCTCGGGAATTATACCGAGAAGCAAGAAATCTATAGGGCAGAGATCGCTGACTTACCTTGCTCCAAGATTGTACTTCAGAATTCCACCTGAGATTAGAGAATTACACTCCGTCAAGCTCTTCAAGGCAAGAATCAGGCGGTGGATAGCATCACTACCTAGAGGCGAAGTCCGTGGGTTGATTGATTTGAGTATTTTGAATTTGGTTTAGAATCGGTTGTTGCTTATGTGGAAGATCGGTTGACGGGCTCGATCAGTTCAGAGGTGTTTGCAATGAGTGTAGATGGGTGAATTCAGGTAATGTATGTGCGCATCTGTGCTTACATGTGTGTGGGTATATATGTGATGGTGTGTGTGGGTTTGTGACTGTGTACATGTGTGTGTGTGTGTGTGTGTTTGAGACTGTATGTGTGTGTGTGTATTTTCGCGTGAGTATGATTGTGCAACTGTAAGCTTGTCTGTGCGCTTTCAGGTGCATTTATATCTGCAAAGGGATGTTCATTGTGCACGCCGCCTTTGGCAAACTGATATGTGTGAGACATGTACGGCTGACGGCGGGGTCAAGCGAACGAAACAGGTGACAACGGTGTCAAATTTTAAGTATTTCCACTAACAAGGCTCGCCTTCAGTGGATTGTTTAAATTATGTATTGTTGTGACTCATTTTACTAAGAATTATTTGTCCTATTTAATTTAATTAACATACTGAAGACTCTAGAAGAACTGCTTGATAGACACATTAAAACTGGGGCACTAACGAATAACCCGCTATATCTAGTAGAGTGTATTTTCAGAACAGGTCTTTCAATAGAAACGGCACTCCATGAGCTTATCAGTAAGGAGGAAAATCCCCTGGATTATAAACAGATTTGTTTGTGGCGCTTCTGTACATAGAAAGAGCTTTCAGCCATGCAGCCTTCGGTTTAATCATCAGGGCAACAAGGAACCCTGGCTTGAAGAAGATCTGTTGCAAATGTAGAGATTGTATGCGGAAAGGGAGAAAACTTGACACCTCGGGTTATGGGAGGTTGCCTCCGAGGAGGGTGGCTTGTACCCTTTTCTATGGTATGTAATAAGGGGGCTGCTAAGGCGACTTAATAGCTTGGGTTGATGCTTGGGATATGCAGCCGATCTGGTAAGTACCGTCGGAAGAAAATTTATAAGGACAATCTAATAGAGCACGCAATGCGTTGTAAACCTGGTAGATATGTGGGCTACCGAGGAAGGTTTTAGGGTCTGTCCTAAAAAAATCCACAATAGTTTCTATTATTTTTGTCACTGAAATGGCTACCGCAATGGTCCTTTTTTAAGTTTGCAAATGGGTAGTAGTCACTGAGGGCTATATCTAGACTACATGGAGCGTTACACCAATTTGTTCGAAAACGCAGTAACGAATTGCGGCTTGTGCAGTTCCACCAGTGTCCACCGGTGCATTGTCATGGAGCAAATGCACGCATCTGGTCAGTTTCCCACCTCTTTTTCCCAAATATTTCCTCGTAATTTATGCAGGATTGTTACATAATATCTCACGTTGACTGTGGTGTTGCGCATTTAGTGAATTTTCGTAGAAAAAATTTACTATTGGGGAGATCTCGACTTTGGAATTTTGAATTTTTTTTTGCAAATGAGCGCGAACCAGGACCCCTAAAACCCATAAAGCTGTAATATTTTATGATTTTAAAAAATGCACTAATGAGGCGACCCCGAGACGAGTACCTTCCTTTTTTAAGTGGCTTGGATAAGTTTCTTAGCCAGGAAATTCGGCCCGGGTTTTCCCGGTAAATTTTGTGTTTTCTTTCGAAAAAATTTTATATCTCCGGAAATAACAAAGTAAGGGCCACCAAATTGGTACGCATGTTTGTATTATAAAGAGTTAACCATGTACCAAAATTTAGGTCTGTAAGTTTAAAGACAAAAAAGCAATGGGCATTTAAAGAAAAAAAAAAAAGGGGTTTTCCTCGAAACGTCAAAGTCGCGCTTTGGAACGTTAAAATTGGCAACATTTAGGCAAAGAACCTGAAACAAATACGGATTAGGTAAAGAAAATGCCACAAGAAGAGTGTTATGCAAACCCTTAAGTTTCAGCTTCAACCGTCACTGTCCTTCATTTTACTAAAATGTTTCCAGAAATTTCATTTAAAATCGACTCTTTCTCTGATGCTTTGGCGGTAGTTTTAGTTAAGTTTATGGTCTAATGGTCTATAAGTTTTAGCTTATTTTCGTAGAAAAAATGCGTTAATGAGGAGACCGCGACTTTTGAATTTGCAAAAGATTTCTTCAAATGAGCGCAAACTAGTCCCCCTAGAATCCATATTCGGGGTTAGCTTCAGTTTTGTGACGCATTTCTACGATAAATTTCCATATAATTGTTGTTGTACAAGATACGAGAAAAAATTGTATACATTAGCTATAGGGTGTTTTGAGCTACATCTTATAAAATTATTTTGACAATCACAGGTGGCCCATAACTCGTTGGTGATAGCTACAATTTTTTTTCGAACACCCTTATAGTATTGCATTTTTGCATTTCGAAATATGATCCATGTTTTTAAGAAAGAAAATTGAGAGGCAGTAAGTGCGTTTTGGTAGCGAATTTTCATTAAATGCTTCACATTTCAATCTCGATGTGCTATTAACCTAAGGTTTGTTGGCTAGGAAACCAGTATTCTGGAAAATATTTTAGTTTATTTTCGGAAAACAATAAGTTATTTTGATAAAATATGGTACATTGTTTCTAATACATAGACTATACCGGTAACCAGATTTATGCCTGCTTGCATTAGAGAGACATTTGCTATTAAAAATATTTTAATGAAAATTCACTTCCATAACGCACTTGCTGCGTCCAGACCTAATATATATGTTTTAGTATAATTAACACTCTTCTCGTTATCATTAATATTCTCAAAGGTGGCCGCTTGAACGGCCGGATTTTCAGATTTCCCTACAAAAGTATCCATTGGATACATTTTATCAACGAACCATTTTATAGTCCTTCCAGGAGATTCGTTTTTGTATGGGAACGCACCATTTAGGCTTAGCTGTGAAAGATATGTGTCTGTAAAATAGAGATATCACAGACCGCCTCAATCTCTTTAGAGACAATAGCAACCCAGGCGAATTCCAACATAATAAATTATCAAGTCTATGCTATCTCCTCTTCATCGTTTTCATATTTGTAGATATCAAATGGTCTAGAATCTACAGGAAGGCGACTTTGCACACAAATCTTCAACTTACGTCAAGTCACTTATGATTTGCAAGAAAATAATAAAAGATGCAAGTTTTTTTTTTACAATTATAAGCTTTTTATTCATATATCAAAACCTTAGAATTACTTATCCACAAAGCTTCTCACAAGCTATACAAGGGGCAATTTCAAAAAGCTTTTTTCCTGGCTTCCTTACTGCCATATTTTAAAATGCTGTTTTCTAGATACGATAGGTGTTCCACGAGTGTACTTTTTAAAATTGATTTCATTTATACAGGTGGCTATATACACAGAGTGTTGCACCAAACTTATTTTTTTTTTAAATTAATGAACACTGCATTTTATTGCAGATTTGGATTCTCCTCGCTTCATACATTGCCTGAGAGAAATTTCAGCCCTTTATACAGGGTACGTTTAAAGATATGGCCATTTGTTTATCTGAATCGACATGTATTGATCACCTGGAATCTCCCAAGAATTAACGTAACCAATTATTTTTTATGGCGATAGACTTTCGACATGTGGTCTATTAGCGATTTTTTTTAAATTCGCTAATAAGGAGATCTGTGTTTATATATATATATATATATATATATATATATATATATATATATATATATATATATATATATATATATCCCACCGATAACTCAAAAAATAATGGACCGGTCTTGATCACATTTAGTGAGTACCTTCCTTTTACAAGTGGATATATATATATATATATATATATATATATATATATATATATATATATATATATCCGACCGATAACTCAAAAAATAATGGACCGGTCTTGATCACATTTGGTGAGTACCTTCCTTTTGCAAGTGGCTTGGATAAGTTTGTTATCCAGGAAAATCAGACCCGGTTTTCCCGGAAAATTTTGTGTTTTCTTTCTAAAAAATTCATATCTTTGTAAATAACAAAGTAAGGGCAATCAAATTGGTACGCGTGTTTGTATTATAAAGAGTGGACTCTGTACCAAAATTTAGGTTTCTAGCTTTAAAGACAACGAAGTTATGGGCAGTGAAAGAAACAAATTTTGGAGTTTTCCTCAAAACGTCAAACTTTCAATTTTAAACGTCAAAATTGGCAATGTTTAGGCAAAGAACGTCAAACAAATACCGATTATGAAAAGAAAATGTTGCAAGAAGAGTGTTCTGAAAACCCTTAAGTTTCATATTCAACCGTCATTGCCCTTCATTTTACTAAAATATTTACAAAATATTCATTTCAAATAGACCCTTTCTTTGATGCTTTGGCTGTCACTTTAGTTAAGTTGATGCTTTTTAGTGAATTTTCTTAAAAAAAATTCACTATTGAGGAGATCCCGACTTTTGAATTTTGAAAAAATTTCTTCAATTGAGCGCTAATTAGGCCCCCCAGAACACATATCCGGGGTCAGTTAAAATTTATATATATATATATATATATATATATATATATATATATATATATATATATATATATATATATATATATATATATATATATATATATATATGTATCACACCGATAACTCAAAAAATAATGGGCCGATTTTGATTAAATTTGGTGAATAAATTCCTTTTGCAAATGGCTTGGATAAGTTCGTTAGCCATGAAAATCGGTCCAGGTTTTCCCGGAAAATTTTGTGTTTTCTTTCGAAAAAAAATTATATCTCCGGAATTAACAAAGTAAGGGCAACCAAATTTAGTACGCGGGTTTATATCCTTATAGGTAAGCTACATACCAAAATTTAGCTTTGTAGGTTAAAAGACTAAAAGTTATAGGCATTTAAAGAAAACTAAATTGGGGTTTTTCACAAAACGTCAAAGTTGCGATTTAAACGTCAAAATTGGCAACATTTAGGAAAAGAAAGAAAGAATCTAATACGGGCTATGGAAATAAAATGTCTCAAGAAAAATGTTTTACAAACCCTGAAGTGTTAGTTTCAACCGTCATTGTCCTTCATTTTAATAAAATGTTTCCAGAAAATTCATTTCAAATAGACCCTTTCTCTGACGCTTGACAGTAGTCTTAGCTATAGAGTTTATCGTTTAATGGTATATAATTTTTGTAGAATTTTCGTAAAAAAAATCAATTAAGCTCAATATATCTGTTATTATACAAGATATGAAAAAATGTGTATATATTAATTATAGGGTGTCTTAAGCTACATCTTAAAAAATTATTTATACAATCACAGGATGGCCCATAAGTCGTTGGTGATACAAATTTTCTTTTTTTTTAATCAAACACGCCTTATGTTATTGCATTTTTGCATTTTCCATCGAAATGTAATGCATGTTTGTAAGAAAAAAAATTCTGGACGCAGTAAGTGCGTTATGGTAGTGAATTTTGATCAAATGCTTAATATTTGAATAGCCCAATTTGCTATTAACCTATAAGGTTGACCAAGAAACTAGTTTTTTCGGGAACACTTTAAGTTTACTTTCGGAAATTTTTGTACATTTTCAAACAATAAAGTTATTTTGATGAAACATGGCACATTGTTTTTACTATATAGATTATATTGGTAACCATATTTGATGCCTGCTTTCATAAAAAAAAAACACACATTATTGCTATTAAAAAATAGTTTTATGAAAATTCACTACCATAACGCACTTGCTGCGTCCACAGTTTTTATTTCTTTGTGTTGACTAGCCAGATAAGTTGTTTATTACTTGATTGGTGAATAAAGTTTGATTCGATTTAATTTGTTGCCAAGAATCTACTGCCGATCTGTGTACCTTTACTTTTGGACCACCTCTATTTACTAAAACATCTTTATTCTTTTTTCATAGAAACTGCGTTTCCTAATAATTGTGGAAACTTTTTCTATTGAAACCAGATACTACTAACTTGTCATAATTCTTCTTGTTTCTTAATAATAGTATGACTTAGATCCATAAAACACTTTGCTGCTGTATTGTATAACGTATCTCTGTGAAGTGCAAGATGAAGATATCTCATTATCCGACTGTAATCTGGACAGTAGCCACCCACCAGGCAGATTCCATCACCGTAATATATATCAAAGCTGCTATCTTTATGTCATCATTCACAGATGCGTATAATGGCTAACAAGCCTTTACATTTTATATTGCTCCTGGCTTTGCTTCGCACTACAACATGTTTATTATCAATGGTAAATCTCTAGGTTGAAGGTTATCTTTGCTGATGCAATTTGCAAACAAAACAACTGGCTCAGGCTTCTAAAAACAATTAGTTAATTAAAAATTAGCCACATTTTTTTAATGAAATAGTTTATAAATGTGTCTCAAAGAACTCATAAAGTTTCGTCACGGTTGATTTCTGAAGCAGTTACATTGCAGAGCCACCTAACCAGAAAATGAACTAAATAGAGCATATGGGGTGGAATAAATTCAATAATTAATTGTTGTGCATATCTACAAAAAGTCCCGAAACACGTCAATTTTGGATTAGAAACTGATACCCTGCAACGTGAAAACTTCAGCCCTACATTCAACCCCCTTCGAGTGACGTTGCAACGTGTTACCTCCTTCGAACAAAAAGCTTTAGGGGACGAGATGTGTGATTGACCTCAGGTGGATATAGATCTGCTCTATGGTGAGGTCACAATTGCCTATAACACCCTACCCTAAAGTAGCTATTTAACAGATTATCAAATTTATTAAGATTAGCAGCACTTCTTAGGAGGCTGACAGATCTGAACATAGTTGGATACTCACGTTCTCTTTCTTTGCTTTCTTCGCACTGTCACGAGTCCTAGATTTGTGGGCTCTCCAGACTAGTGCTAAGTAACATATTAATTTAGATATCTAGAGAATAGTTAACAAGAAATAATTTGTTTAGGTTGAGACCAAAATAAATGAGAAGTTTGGGAGGAATTTCTCTTCAATTAAACAGATACTTTAATATAACAAAATATATAAATTTATTCATATAAATTAAATTTGAAATAACAAAATAAAGTTAAAAAAAGGTTGGTAAATCTCCGATAAACATTAATTGCACACAAATAACAATTAGATAAACAGCAAGAATTTCAAGAGCAAGAAATGATTAATTTACATACATGTGTCAAAACAATAAGATAAAAACCTGGACGCAGCAAGTGCGTTATGGTAGTGAATTTTCATAGAAATGATCTGGCACAAAATATTTTATTATAACTTTTTTTTCTTGTAACATAAAAATCTAAATTTTGGTTATAGTTTACTTTTTATATCGTAAACCTACCTACCAAATTTGGTTATTATAGATTTTTTATTTTTTAAGATAAAAATTTTTTTCAAATAAAAACTAAAAATTTTCCCGGAAAACCTCGTCCGATTTTTCTGATTAACGAACTTGTCAAAGCCATTTACAAAAGGAAGGTACGTGCCAAATTTTATCAAAATCGGCCCATTATTCTTTGAGATAGAAATTTTTTTCGAATGAAAACTCAAAATTTTCCCGGAAAACCTCGTCCGATTTTCCTGAATAACAAACTTATCAAAGCCATTTACAAAGGGAAGGTAGATGCCAAATTTTATTAAAATCGGCTTATTACTTTTTGAGATAAGAATTTTTTTCGAATAAAAACTAAAAATTTTCCCGGAAAACCTCGTCCGATTTTCCTGACTAACGAACTTATCCAAGCCATTTACAAAAGAAAGGTACATGCCAAATTTAGCAAAATCGGCCCATTATTTTTTGAGTTATCGGTGTGATACATATATATATATATATATATATATATATATATATATATATATATATATATATATATATAAATATATATATATATATATATATATATATATATATATATATATATATATATATATATATATATATATATATATATATATATATATATATACATACATATATATATATATATATATATATATATATATATATATATATATATATATATATATATATATATATATATATATATATATAAATATATATATGATATTAAGGGCAATTACGACCAACAATTGAGGGCTATATCTTAAAGAAAGTCACTCTGTACTAAAACTCAAATATATTTCGCCAGGAGTTCCTGGCATCTTCAGGAGCACTAAAAATGAACAGAATCAGCACAAACATCTAGATTATGCATTAAAAAACACTTACAGCACTGTAACTAATTATAAAAGCAAGGCCTAAACATTGAAAACAGGACAGTTCTGCCACAAGACATGCTAAAAAACAACAATGCAAAAAACATCCTTAAAATACATGTGAAACTCACGCGAACATTTCTACTTTCAAAACATTCAAAGCTAGTCACGAAAAAGTATAAAAAAAGTTGTCATTAATGTTAAAAAACTAAAAAATCTTTGAAAAATTCGCGTGTAACAAAATGGACACCTAACCCCATTTTTTCACGTTGGAAATGTCAACCAAAATATATAAATGACAGTGGAAGACCTCAATGATCATAGACTATTATGTTTCTCTATTGGTGAATTATGTGAACAAATATTCTTATTTTAAGTTATGGAACCGGCCAACACAGAGGCGCCATCAGACCTATCAAAAAGTATTACATAGCTGTAAATGCTACTGAGATTTTGAACATCTGTTTTTGAGTTCATAGTGTCATTTTCGAGAATGTGACACATTTCAAGAAGGGAACGTTTTTTTTTAATTTTTCTCCCTGTCTAATATTTTGACATTTTCAAAATCCATATTATGGCCTAAAGTAGACACATGATGTGCCAATGCACACTTGTCAGGTCTCAGTCTGGAGTTACTCTTATGTTGGCTGATCCTCCTACCAACAGACTGTGAAGTCTGACCTATATAAGAAAGAGAACAATTTTTACAATCTAGTTTATAGACCACATCACGTAGTTTATGAACCGAAATTTTGTCCTTATTGCTGGTGAAAAAATGCTTGTTAGTCAAAACATTGTATTTTGCCACTTTGATGTCTGTGAAAACTTTGAAGAGGTTCAATAGTCTATGTGTTAGGCCACTGATGTAAGGTAAAACTGCATACTTGGTATCCAAAACTGGGTCGGAAGCGTCCGTAGCATCCTGTACAGGTGGGGAGAGCCTGACAGCCGATCGATGAGGTGCAATTTCGGAGGGAAAAGTAGCTTCATCATGTAGCTTCTTTCATAGCCATTCCTAATCATCATATCTGCAAAACGACGTAGAGACCCATGTTTAAATGAGGGGTGAGCAATGTCCAGAATTCGTTTTCTCATGCCCATTATGACATTTAATTTCATTTTCTTATCATGATATGACAGACTATTTATGTATCTTCCGGAACTGGAAGGTTTGCTGTACCAGTCCAACATGATGGTATTGTCGATGCTTCTATAGACTCTGGTGTCCAAGAACGGAACACTTCTGTCTGTTTCTCTTTCGATTGTGAATTTGATGTTGTCATCAAAACTGTCGAAAATCCGCAACACTTCTTCCTCAGTGTTTGTCGGGATGGCAAGAATCAAATCATCCATATACTGGTAGATGAAAGGTAATCTGAAAGGCAGACGTTGTATCACATATTTCAGCAACGAAGACATAACCATATTTGCAAGGACAGGGCTAAGGTGACTACCCATTGGACATCCAAAGGACTGTCGATAATAAACCCCATTAAACAGGAAGTAATTGGAATTGAAGAGAAATTCTATTATTTGAATGAAGTTTTCTTTTGGAATATTAGTGTTAGGTTCAATGAGCTCCCAGTTTTCGTCAATGATATGTAGTGCAAGTTGTAGTGAAATGTTCGTGAACAAGGAGACAACATCTAGAGAGACCACCATGTAACCTTCATCCAGTTTGAACCCGTTCATCTGCTCGGCGTAAACTTTGGAGTTCTTAATTGCAAACTCGTTGTAGTCAACAAACGACACACTCAAAATGGATGCTATGAAACCACTCAATTTGGAAGTGGGTGATGAGATTGTGGAAACTATTGGCCGAAGTGGGATGCCTTGTTTGTGGACTTTATGGAGTCCTTACATCCTGGGTGCGATAGGATCATACATGGAAAGTTTCTTGGCCTGTTCGGGACTGATAAAACCAGCTAGTTTCAGTGCCCTAACTATTTCATTGTTTTTTCTTTCAAGTTTCGATGTCGGATCTCTGGTAAGTCTGCTATATACTGACTCGTCGTTGACCAGCACGTCCATCTTCTCCATGTACATGTCCTTGTCCATCACCACCGACACATTGCCCTTGTCGGACCTCATCACCAACAGTTCACAATGTTCCCTAAGGAAATATCTCGTCTCAGCATACAACTGGTTTGAAATGTTGTTACTATACACATTATCTCGATAAAAATTAGTAACAATATTAGTAGCTTGCGCTCTAACTACATTCTGACTCTCAACAGAGATATCTTGAACTATATATATATATATATATATATATATATATATATATATATATATATATATATATATATATATATATATATATATATATATATATATATATAAACATATAAAAATTGAAACTGACCCCGGATATGGGTTCTAGGGGTCCTAATTCCTGCTCATTTGTAAAAATTTTTTGAAAATTTAAAAGTCGGGATCTCCCCATTAGTGAATTTTTTCTACGAAAATTCACTAAAAATGGTTGCATATTACAAAAATGTTACTGTTAATTACTTAGGATACCGCTCAAAAATAAACACAAATGATTAGGTAAACTATTTGACGTTTGTCAATCAATTACTAGGTTTTCAAGTGAACTACTGGCCAGTTCTTGAGTGAGGCTGCAAAGAAAGAAAATCTATTAGTATTTCCCTACGTGAAATTTATATATTAATTATGAAAACTAAGAAATATTAAAGAGAATATATATGTTAGATATTTTACAGACAAAATTTGCTAATTACAATTTAAAAGAAATTAATAAGAACTGTGTGTTTAAATTTATAAAAAAATTGCCAAAATCTTAGGGACAGGAAAATGTTTACATGTGCGGTCAGAACCTCTCTGACATAGTGTTTAAGCTCAAACTTGATCACGTGATTTTGAAAGTTCGGGTTATTAAAACTTCAGATATTAAATTTCTGCATGAAAGTTCTGCTGATCCAGACAAAAGATTTTGTTCAGACTCACCAATCTTTCGGTGCTAATGTTACCTAGCGATCCTGTGAAGATGCTCTCCAGGTGGCATCAATTATGAGTGCCTGACACAGATTTCAGACTTCGACAAGAGCAAAAAAATTGGGGGAAACGACTAGGACTTCCCATCAGAGATTATTAGGCCGGTGGGTGTTACTATTCCCATATCACCCGACCATTTGACACCTATGTCGATGCTTGATGAAAACTTTGCGAATCGCAGTTGAAACGTGAATTTGCTTCAATAAATTTCACTACCAATTGACTTAAGGTACGATAATAACCAGGAATTCTTCCTGATCACGACAAGAAATCTACAATTCGACACAGAGAAACACAAGTGAGATCCCGTTTTTAGGCTGAATTCTATGTTTATTTATACTCGAAAATCATATAAGTTACTTTAAATAATTACTGACAATAGTTATTAAGTAGCACAGATAACAGAAAGAACATTACTACCCCGTTCCAAGATAATCTAATAGCCACCGAAGCGGACGGTGTTCACTCGGCAAGCGCCAGGCAGAGAGTCCTCTCGGCGAATGTTTAGTCGCTGCACGAAACATCTTGAATTCTGACCGTTACAAGCCGTGCGCGTGCTCTTTCTATCCTCCGTTTTTCGAATGAGATAAAGCGAGACCTTCTTCGGTGGCGTTGCAGCCAATTTTCTGCCTGCACGCAAACGTTTTCAAACCGTCGCTGGCTTATGTCATCGATTACGGAAAAACAATATTATGTTCTCGAATATTTCCAACGTATATTTTAAGTGCCTATTTCGTTCCTGGAATTATTTGTTCAGTAATAATGCGTGGTAGTTTTCCATGGCAAACATATAATGAATTTTAACGTACCAATTAGAAATGCAGTAAAGGTGTTTACGGTACTTGAAGATTTAGCGACTTTTCAAAAAATAATTTTGAAATCAAAACATGAATTGCCTTGCAGTTATTGGATTGTCGGCTATCAATTTAGGTCTCTTACGGTTTTATTCTGGATAATTAAAGTAGTAACGAAACACAAGCGTTACAAACGCCTACGTTTTTAAGTAGAAAGTAGTGTCCTGTGATGCCTCATTTGAAAGATTTCTTCATCCTCTATTCAGAAATGCTATGGTTTTACAATGTATTGCAAAATTTAACAAACAAAAGAGAAAATTCATCTGATCGACGAACTTTGCCTCAACGCATTAAAAATCAATAATCGATCGCGTTTCATTCTTGGTAATGAAAAAAAAATTGCTGCAAATTGAATCATAACTTCCACATAGCTGTGATAGTTCATATTATCTTCAGAAAGACATTCTCATGGAACGAATTTAGGGCCCATGACTTGACCACACAGAAAATATTTGTATTCGTGTACCCATAAACTTTTGAAACGTTATCTTACTCGAAATGTAAATTTTCACCAACCCCTTATTTATCCCCTACCGCCTGATATAATCTTACCCAAAATCAATTCGAAGCATTCCTTTGTCGGGTGCTAACTGGATACTAAATTTGAATGTGATATCTCAATTAGTTCGAGAGATATTTATTGCGCCTATTAACTGAAAAAACCGACCATCTGATTTCTGAATATCCTTCCTCCGAGGTCACTATTCTTGGTGACTTCAATGTCCATAATAAGGAATGGCTAGGATCTTCAAAAACCGATCCACAAGGAAGAGCAGCGGAGGCCTTTGCAGTCAGCAATTCTTAAGCCAATATGGTTCAGCAACCTACTTATTTTCCTCGCATCCCAACACACAGCTCAAATCCCTTGCATCTCCTTCTTACTACAAATTCTGACTGCTATAAGATATCAGTCACCGCCCCCCTGGGTCGCTCAGACCACGGCATGGTCACTGCTTCCTGCGCAATGCAACCCGACGTCACACAGTCATCACACCCTCGTATCGTTTGGCACTACAACTCCGCGAACTGGGACGAAAAGCGAGATTACTTTTCCTCATTTCCATGGGCGTCTGTCTGCTTCTCTCATCCTGACCCCTCTGATATCTCACAAAACGTCACCGAAATTATCCAAGCTGGCATGGAATTATTTATTCCACGTACACAGAAAACCTCTGCAGCCACTCAAAAGCCCTGGTTCTCTTAATCCTGTGACAAGGCCAAACTTGAAAAGGTCAAAGCTCACAAAAAGCTTCTACACAATCCCAGTCAAGAAAACCGTCAAGCATTTAACGACTCAAGAAACCGCTATATCCGAATTCTTTCTGAGGCAAAAAACTCGTTTAATAACCACATCAAAAACAAAGTCCTCTTAAGCTCCAGCGGCAGCAAACCCTTCTGGACTCTTGCTGAATCTATTGGGAATAATTTCTGCAAGAGCACGTTCCCACCTCTTGTCTCAGGGGATGAAATTGTTTCTACCGCCCTGGGCAAGGCTGAACTTTTTGCCTCGTTGTTCGCCGGCAATTCTACTCTCAGCCCACCTCCAAATGTTCCACCACCAACAGTCACCAATATCGCGCATAAAATGACGGATATCATTTTCAAAACTAAAAAGGTACGAAAGATGCTCTCTTCTCTTAATACCAGGAAAGCCTCTGGCCTTGACGAGATCCCAGCAATTGTTCTCAAAAAATGCGCACCAGAACTTGCTCCTGTCCTGACTCGTCTGTTTCAAACATCTTACAATAGAGACATATTCCCTTGTAACTGGAAAACTGCTCGAGTACAACCCGTCCCCACGAAATGATCGAAAGCGCTTCCTAGCAACTACATGCCTATTTCTCTCCTTTCAGTCGTCTCTAAAGTGATGGAAAAGTATATAAACACTGAATTACTAAAATTTCTTGAAAAACACAGTCTAATCCACGACAGACAGTATGGATTCCGTCAGCGCAGATCAACTGCCGACCTCCTTCTTGGAACAAGTCTATGGAACTACACGGCGAATCCCAGATTGCCGCTGTAGACATATCCAAAGCATTCGACCAGGTCTGATACGCAGCACTGCTTAATAAACTACCGGCATATGGCATACTACCAAAACTCTGTACGTGGACAGCAAATTTCCTCTCCAACCGGAGCATTTCTGTTGTCGTGGATGGCCATTCCTCTAAACTGTATCCAATTAATGCAGGAGTTCCTCAAGGTTCAGTTTTAGCCCCTAAAAAATTTTTTTTCGTTTCAGATTCAATTCTTCTATGTTTTTAGACTTTGTACGGTGTTATAGCAAAAAAAATAATCGAAATCTTTGTCAACAATGTTCCACCCCCACATATTCAACCCGTAATTTAATTTCAGCAGAAAACAACAGATGTTTGATGAAATTATAAGTTTTCTAATAAATCCTAAAACGTCATATTATTAGAGTTTTAACGAAAAAATATAAATTTTCCCCAAATCACCCCTCATTCATCCCCTACCTGCTTAAGCAATTTTACCCAAAAACAATCCGAACTGTTCGTTTGTCGAGTGCTAACTGTACACCAAATTTAAAGATGTTATCTCAATTCATTCTAAAGTTATCGTGGCTACAAACAGACAGACATACAGACCGATAGATAAAAAACAATTTCAAGCTCAATCATGTTTTATATATGTTCTGATGCTTTTTACGGCGTTTAAGAGAAAAAAGATTTTTGAAATTTTTGTCACTGATACGATATTTCCACGTTGTGACGATGGGGAAGTAAAATATATAAAAAATTCGGGACGCAGCAAGTTCGTTATAGTAGCGAATTTTCATAAGCATTTTACGCTATTATTATACGACATATTAGTAAAGTTAATACTTTACACTTACACAGTACCTTCAAGATCGATTTTAGAGGTCCTACTGCTTTTTTAACACTTTTTTTGTCATTTGTTTTTTGGTATTGGATTTCATAGCCTATTATCCTCAAAACGGGTTTTCTCAAAATTGTCAGTGCAATTACAAGATTTTTCATGCATATTGTACATCATTGGAAAGCTCTATTCACAGGCTAACACATGGGCAAAAAATCCAATATGGCTGCCATAATAAAAACAAACGTTGATACCTGTAACCCAAAAACAAATGACAATCCAAAGTTGAGAATAGCACAAAAATTTTACTCTGTATAAAGTGTCCTAATAATGTGCAAGTCCTAGACATGTCAGATCAACGCCTACTTAGATATTGAAGAAAAAAGAAATCGACAAATTTTTTTTTTCAAAATAACTCAAAAACGAAAAGAGGCAGGGCATACAAGTCATATTTGGAACGAGCATGTAATTCTACAAAACATTGCTATATTAACCGTCTCCCTATCTCTAATAATAACGAAGATAGCAATACATTCCCATCCAGTTTGGGACACACTGTCTATATATATATATATATATATATATATATATATATATATATATATATATATATATATATATATATATACATATATATATATATATATATATATATATATATATATATATATATATATACATATATATATATATATATATATATATATATATATATATATATATATATATATATATATATATATATATATATATATATATATATATATATAGGGTGGCGCATTGAAAACGAAACAGTCCGATTTGCGTCCAGAGAATTTTTTTTTAAATCGCTGAAACACGTCAATTTTAATAATGAGGGGGACATGTTTGACATAAAGCTCAACTTTGTCGCAACAACCCCTTAAGGGTGGTGATAACAAGCCTTATATTTTAAATAGGGAAAATGGGTCGAGTGTTACATCATTTGAAAGCTCTTTCTTTATTGAATTCAGCAGACTAATTTTTTTGGAAGTTTTATAAATTCGTTAAAAAATTATTCTCAGTTGAAGATGCAAAAACGCATTTCACTCATTCCGATAATAAATGTGCTAATAGTCAATGTTTTGTTGGTTTGTAAACAAAAAATTGACTATCGGAAGATTTTTTATCGGAATGACAGAAATGCGGTTTATTATTTCAGTTTATCGGTTGGTTTGATACTTGATAGTAGTACCGAAAATTAATTTCACAATGATGTATTCTGTAGAAGGAAGAGTTGAAATTTGTTTAATGAACGACATCCGAACAGACATGTTAACAGAAAATACATTTTGGAGTTAGTTGCAAAGTTTCGACAAAGTGGTTCAGTAGCCAACAAAAAACGGGATCCAGAACGTGAATTTCCGGTTAGAAATGAGACTACTGAGATTGAAGTTTTAGGACAAATTGCAGCAGACCCAAGTTTGAGCACGAGAAAATTGGCCACTGTTTCAAACATCAAAAGAAGAACTATTCAGAGAATATTGAAGCATCATAAAATTCATCTTGTACAACAACTGAATGAAGATGATTTTGATCGGCGGCTGGAGTTATGTGAAGTTATGACTGCACGAATAGCTGATAACGGGAACTATCTGTTCAATATCTGTTTTTCAGACGAGTGTACGTTTTTATTAAACTCTACAGTCAATCGTCATAATTGTCGTTATTGGTCACATAATAATCCAAAAAAATCCACACTCAAACTCCACAGAAATTGAATGTCTGGACTGGCATTTTTGGAGACCGTTTAATCCGACCAATTTTTCTTGATGGCGATTTAAGTGGCGAAACGTATTTGAAGTTACTAGAAGATATCGTTTACCCTCTACTAATTGACATTGTTGAAAATGATGATCGCTATGAAGAAAATCAATTAGTGTTTCAACAAGATGGAGCTCCTCCGCATTTTCACAACGTGTTAGGGGGTTTTTAACAGAGAGTTTCCAGGACAATGGATTGGGCGTAGATGTGCTATTGAGTGGCCCCCTAGATCACTGGATTTAACTCCTTTGGACATATTTCTATGGGGCTATTTAAAAGTGTAGAATTTACGCAACAGAACCGGAGTCTCTGGAAGAATTACGACGACGAATTGTTGAAGAATGCCGTCTAATAACTCCACAAATGCCCCAGAATGTCAGAGCTCGTTCTGAACAAAATTTGTACTTTTGTATGAAAGATGGTGGTCAACAATTTGAACACTTAGTTAACTGAATAAACATTTTTGAACGTTTGGTTTTGTTAGTTAGTTTTTTTAACGAAAAATTGACTAACTAGTGCATTTCTTATCACAATGAATGAAATATGTTCTTGCAACCTCAACTGTGAATAATTTTTAAACGAGTTAATAAATCTTAAAAAAGTTAGTGTGCTGAATTGAGAAAAGAAAGAGTTTTCAAATGATGTAACACTCGACCCATGTTCCCTATTTAAAATATAAGGGTTGTTATCACCACCCTTAAGGGGCTGATGTGACAAAGTTGAGTTTTATGTCAAAACATGTCCCCCTCAATATTAAAATTGACCTGTTTAAGTGTTTCTTAAAAAAAATTCTCTGGACGCAAATCGGTCTGTTTCGTTTTCAATGCGCTGTATATATTTAATTTGTTAAAAAAGTGTTCTGAGAACTAAGCCAAAACAAAACAATTATTCTAGGTTAACGTGATATACAAACTTCACGGATGTGCAGTAAATATTGGTTGCAGCAAGAAATAATGGACAGTTGGTAAATTTTGAAAAATTCAATTATGAAGTATTGTCACTGTCAAGATCTCGAACTGTTTCTATTTTGTTTTTCCTTTCAGCCAAAATTGAATCAATTGCAGTCACAAGTTTAATATTTCTTTGTAAGATGCATTGGAAAATTTATAATCTAATAAAGTAACTAACTAACATAAATCTTTCTGATGCCATCTTGTTTGAGTGACACTGACGCACATGTTGACAGTGGCAACAAAATAAGAAGAATAATAGAAATAATTGAATTTAAAATCGAAGCACTTCAGGAATCCATTATAGCCTTCAATCATTATTAGACATGAAGAATAACAACACGGGACACATCACTGATTTATTGGCCGGCGCCTGACTGACAAGTGTGACAGTATCATTAAACGTCATGGGAGTGGTTCGCTGTCAGCTTGTCAGCAAACAGCTATACATGCTGGAAAGTAATCGAGAATGCCTGTTTACAATACATTTGAGAGAAGAGTACATAGAATGTTATATTAGCGAATTTTTCGTGAAACGAAAAATTCACTGATGAGGAGACCTGAGTTTATATATATATATATATATATATATATATATATATATATATATATATATATATATATATATATATATATATATATATATATATATATATATATACAGGGTCATTGATGGTGGATGGTAGGTTAGACGTTTATGGAAAACGGGACATAGGATTAATCTGAAAATTTGGATACTGCCATAAATAAGCACGATCTGTCTTTCTAAAATATTTTTATTTTGGCGGTGTTGCCGCTTCTACTCAAAAGTAGTAACAACTTTCTTATTTTTAATGAGACACCCTGTATATTACTTTGTTTTTAGAATTGAAATTTCTTTATGATACTTTTTTATTAATAGTTTTCTATACCTATCTAGATCGGTTTTCGAGATAATACTTATTCAATTATTTTTTTCTCAGAAAACTGGTCCCACTAAAATTTTAATTTAGCTGCTATTTGAATCCATAGAAGGCTGAAATTTTGCCCACAGTTTGGAAAGTCTGGTATTTAATAATTACCTGAATAAATTCATTTTATGTTATACAGGGCGGTTTAAAATTGATGATTTTAACGTGACACACAAAAAAGGCCAAAACTTTATTTTTTCAAATAGGACAGCCTGTATATTAGTTGAAATTCTGAAAGGCAATTAAATTTCCTTCAAATTGCTGTAACATAGTGGTATACCTAGCTCGTCAAGTTTTGGAAATAATCGCAATAATTACTAAAAAAACACATGATCTTCACATAAGTTGAATTAGTTGGTCATGGAACGCCAGGTGATTTGACAATTGCTTAATTGTTTACTGTGTTTGACAGACGCCGAAGTTTCAAGATTCATTTGCTATTTTCCACTTAATATTTATTTGAAAACAAGTTAAGATGGAGCGAAATAGTTACTCAAATGAAGTTTTAATGACACTATTTATTCTTCATGGACAATGTGACAAAATTGTAGCAAGAACATGTAGAAAATTCAATGAAATGTATCCTGAATTGCAACCAATGAACGAAAGAAAGTTTATGCAAATACAAGATAATTTTATCAATTATGGTTCAAAACTGGGGGCAACTCGAAGTTTGCCAAGGCCTGTAACGTCGAATGAAGAAAATATAGTGAACGACGTTTTAGCCTATTTCCACGCATATCCACAAACTTCCATCCAAAGTGCAGCATATAATTTAGGCGTAACTTATTATGCGGTGCAAAAGATTCTGGCCAATCACAATATGCATCCTTTTAAATTTATAACACTTCAACACCTGAAACCAGATGATTACCAACGTCGCATTCAACATTGTGAGACACTCCTAATACGCATTGAAGAGGAGCCTAACTTTTTGAGAAAAATAATATGGACAGACGAAGCCAAGTTTTCGAGAGAAGGCATTATCAATAGAAAGAATCTACATTTTTGGGCCGATCAAAATCCACGCATGGTCAAGCAGAGGGGCTTTCAAGAAAAAAATATTTTTAATGTTTTTTGCCTTTTAAAAGACAACCAAATAATATTTTTCATTTACAATGAGCCATTAAATAGCAATCAATATCTTCACATTTTAAGGACAGTAGTATCAAATTTTTTGGAAAATTTAACATTAGAAGATTTCCGTACTTCTTGGTTCCAGTTGGACGGAGCACCCGCACATTGCACACACGAGGTAACATGTGAGCTGTTTCAAATATTTGATGACCACTGGTTTAGGCGTTTGGGCCCATGGGATTGGCCTGCAAGGTCCCCCGACCTTACACCCCTCGATTTCTACCTTTGGGGTACTTTAAAACAAAAGGTATACCAGACACCCGTGGACAGTAAAGAGGTGATACGTCAACGTGTGATGAATTTCATCGACCAACTAGATGCTAATGAAATACATAAAGCGAGAACTGATGGTGTACATCGCCGAATTTTGAAGTGCTTAGAAGTCAATGGGGGATATTTTGAGAATTTGTTGTAAAATGTTTAGAATCTAATAATAAATAATAATTGAAAAAAATATCTTGTATTCGCATAACCTATCTTTCGCTCATTGGTTGCAATTCATGATACATTTCATTGAATTTCTTACATGTTCTTGCTACAATTTTGTCACATTGTCTATGAAGAATAAATAGTGTCATCAAAACTTCATTTGAGTAATTATTTCGCTCCACCTTAACTTGTTTTCAAATAAATATTAAGTGGAAAATCGCAAGTGAATCTTAAAACTTCGGCGTCTGTCAAACACAGTAAACAATTAAGCAATTGTTAAATCAGATGGCGTTCCATGACCAACTAATGCAAATTATGTAAAGATCATGTGTTTTTCATTAATTATTGCGATTATTTCCAAAACTTGACGAGCTAGGTATACCACTATGGTACATCAATTTGGAGGAAATTTAATTGCCTTTCAGAATTTTAAAGAATATATATGGTGTCCTATTTGAAAAAATAAGGTGTCGGCCTTTTTTGTGTGTCACGTTAAAATCATCAATTTTAAACCGCCCTGTATAACATAAAAAGAATTTATTCAGGTAACTATTAAATACCAGGCTTTCCAAACTGTGGGCGACATTTCAGCCTTCTATGGATTCAAATAGCAGCTAAATTAAAATTTTAGTGGGACCATTTTTCTGAGAAAAAAATAATTCAATAAGTATTATCTCGAAAACCGATCTAGATAGGTATAGAAAACTATTAATAAAAAATTATCATAAAGAAATTTCAATTCTAAAAACAAAATAATATACAGGGTGTCTCATTAAAAATAAGAAAGTTGTTAGTACTTTTTAGCAGAAACGGCAACACCGCCAAAATAAAAATATTTTAGAAAGACAGGTCGTGCCTATTTATGGCAGTATCCAAATTTTCAGATTAATCCTATGTCCCGTTTGCCATAAACGTCTAACCTACCATCGACCATCAATGACCCTGTATATATATATATATATATATATATATATATATATATATATATATATATATATATATATATATATATATATTTATACAGGCTGGCGCACTGAAAACGAAATAGACCGATTTGCGTCCAGAGAAATTTTTTTTAAGAAACATTGCAACACGTCAATTTTAATATTGAGGGGGACATGTTTTGACATAAAACTCAACTTTGTCACATCAACCCCTTAAGGGTGGTGATAACAACCTTTATATTTTAAATATGGAACATGGGTCGAGTGTTACATCATTTGAAAGTTCTTTCTCTTCTGAATTTAGCACACTAATTTTTTTGTAGGCTTTATTAACTAGTTTAAAAATTATTCACAGTTGGAGTTGCAAGAACGTATTTAATTCATTGTGATAAGAAATGCAGTAATTAGTCAATTTTTCGTTAAAAAAAAACGAAAAAACAAAACCAAACGTTCAAAAATGCTTATTCAGTTAAGTATGTGTTCAAATTGTTGACCACCAGCTTCCACAAAAAAGTACAAATTTTGTTCAAAACGAGCTCTGACATTCTGAAGCATTTGTGGAGTTATTAGACGGCATTCTTCAACAATGCGTCGTCGTAATTCTTCCAGAGACTCCGGTTCTGTTGCGAAAATTCTACTCCTTAAATGGCCTAATAGAGAGAAGTCTAAAGGAGTTAAATCCGGTGATCTAGGGAGCCACCCAATAGCACCTTTACGCCCAATCCATTGCTCTGGAAACTTTATGTTCAAAAACTCCCTAACACGTTGTGAAAAATGCGGAGGAGCTCCATCTTGTTGAAACGCTAATTGATTTTCTTGATAGCGATCATCAGTTTTAACAATGTCAATTAGAAGAGGGTAAACGATATCTTCTAGTAACTCCAAATACGTTTCGCCACTCAAATTGCCATCAAGAAAAATTGGTCCGATTAAACGGTCTCCAAAAATGCCAGTCCAGACATTCAATTTCTGTGGAGTTTGAGTGTGGACTTCGTGAAAATCTCTTGGATTATTATCTGCCCAATAACGACAATTATGACGATTGACTGTAGAGTTTAATAAAAACGTACACTCGTCTAAAAAACAGATATTGAACATAAAGTTCCCGTTATCAGTTATGCGTGCAGTCATAACTTCACAAAACTCCAGCCGCCGATCAAAATCATCTTCATTCAGTTGTTGTACAAGATGAATTTTGTACGGGTGAAATTTATGATGCTTCAATATTCGCTGAATAGTTCTTCTTTTGATGTTTGAAACAGTGGCCAATTTTCTCGTGCTCAAAGTTGGGTCTGCAGCAATTTGTCCTAAAACTTCAATCTCAGTAGTCTCATTTCTAACCGGAAATTCACGTTCAGGATCCCGTTTTTTGTTGGCTACTGAACCACTTTGTCGAAACTTTGCAACTAACTCCAAAATGTATTTTCTGTTAACATGTCTGTTCGGATGTCGTTCATTAAACAAATTTGCGGTACGGTTGGCACAGTCATCGTTTTTGAAAAAAAAAGAGTAATTATTTCAACTTTTTCCTCTACAGAATACACCATTGTGAAATTAATTTTCGGTAGTACTGTTGAGTATCAAACCAACCAATAAACTGAAATAATAAACCGCATTTCTCTCCTTCCGATAAGAAATATTCTGATAGTCATTTTTTTGTTTACAAACCAACAAAACATTGACTATCAGCACATTTCTTGTCGGAATGAGTGAAATGCGTTTTTGCATCTTCAACTGTGAATAATTTTTAAACGAGTTGATAAAACTTCAAAAAAAATTTGTGTGCTGAATTTAGAAAAGAAAGAGCTTTCAAATGATGTAACACTCGACCCATGTTCCCTGTTTGAAATATAAGGGTTGTTATCACCACCCTTAAGGGGTTGATGTGACAAAGTTGAGTTTTATGTCAAAACATATCCCCCTCAATATTAAAATTGACGTGTTTCAGCGTTTCTTGAAATTTTTTTTTTCTAGACGCAAATCGGTCTGTTTCGTTTTCAATGCGCCACCCTATATATATATATATATATATATATATATATATATATATATATATATATATATATATATATATATATATATATATATATATATCGCACCGATAACTCAAAAAATAATGGGCCAATTCTTATTAAATTTGGTATGTACCTTTCTTTGCAAGTGGCTTGGATAAGTTCCTTAGCCAGGAAAATCGGACCAGTTTTTCCTGGAAAATTGTGTTTTTTTTTTCGGAAAATCTTTGTATCTCCGAAAATAGCAGCGTGATGACAACCGGATTTTACATGTACGTTTGTACTATCAAGCTTACCCTACACACCAAAATTCAGATCTCTAAGTTAAAACAAGAAAAAGTTATAGGTATTTAAAGAAAAAAAAATTGGGTGCCACTGGTGATCAGAGGAAAGCACAAGAACAAAATATTTTGTGTAATTAACAAAACCAATTGAATATTACATACAACGGTTAAGTTATGTTGGCGCAAAAGTGTCAAGAAGTAGCATAAAAAATATTTTGAAAATTTTATAATTTTTCTTCTTGAAACGTCAAAGTCGCGATTTGAAACGTCAAAATTAGTAATTTTCAGACAACTAATTTAAAGCAAATACGGTTTATGTCGAAAAAATCTCTTAATAAGTGTGTTTCACAAAGCCCCAAGTTTCAGCTTCAACCATCACTGTCCTTCATTTTACTAAAATATTTTCGGAAAATCCATTTCAATAGACTCTCTGATGCTTCGGCAATAGTTCCCGCTATAGAGTTTATGGTTTAATAGTCTATATTTTAGAAAATTTTTGTAGAAAAAATTCGTTATTAAGAAGACCGCGACTTATTAATTTAAAAAAGATTTCTTCAAATGAGCGCGAACTAGAACCCCTAAAACCCATATCAGTTTCAGTTTTTGCCTGTTTACACATACACAGGGTGACGCATTTTTAGGGTTAAGCTCAACATATCCGTTATTATACAAGATATGAGGAAAAAGTATATACGTTAATTATAGGGTGTCTCGAGCTGTATCTTGTCAAACTATTTTGACAATTCCAGAGGGTGGCCCATAAGTCGTTGGTGATACACGCTTTATTTTTTTAATAGAACACCCCTTATGTTGTTGCATTTTTGTGTTTTCTATCAAATTATAATGCATGTTTGTAAGGAAAAAAAATGATATCGTTCATCGTTTTTGAGTTATTTCAATTGTTTTGCAACTTTTCACGTTTTTGGCACATATTTCAAACGCATATGACAAATTGTGATATGGCGTTTTTATTAATAGATAGCGAAGCCCCATGGAAATTACGCATCGAAAGAGCTTTTTCTTTGTATCACTCGTCGAAAAAACCGAGCTTCGCTATACAGGTACTCTCAAATAGTAGCTGCATTTGAAAAGTTTTCGCTGAAATGTTTTTAGTGTTTCCGTAGAAACATTTTTTGTAAGATTTTTGTGATATGTTGGTAATGAATAATCAATGTTTAGTAAGTTATTGTAAAAAAAGTTGTTGAATTTTTGTGAAAAATATAATTTAGTGTAACATTACTGAAGGCAATTGATGTAAAAGAAATTATCATAATTTTTTTTCAATTTGGGTCCTAAAGCTGTTTGTGAAAAATTATATCTTGGCAGGTGTGCAAATAGCTTAAAGAGGTTGGCTAGGAAAATCGGACCTATTTTTCTGGAACTTTTAAAGTTTATTTTGGAAAAGTTTTTGTACTTTCTGAAACAACAGAGCTATTTTAATGAAATATAGTACATTGTTAGTAATATATAGGTAATACTATCAAGCAAATGTTCTTCTTGTAAAAACGAAACATATTTTCCATTAAAAACAGTTTTATGAAAATTCGCTACCATAACGCATTTGCTGCGTCCCGAACTTTTATTTATTTACAAAAAACAATACATTTTAACAGGATTACTACAAGCCTTTATGATTTAGTAAAAACCTATAATAATATTTATTAACTATAAACAACAATAGCACGTAAGTTCAAAAGAACTTGGCTGTGCTGAACCTCTTAAGCTACACATTACATGGAGCTGTCGGAATCAGGATCACCACACCTGTTTCAGGTTATGTCATACTCGGGTGATTCAATTGATCCCACTACATCCCTGCAGAATAGAGTCTACATAAAGCCGTGGATAAAATAAGAAGAAAACAAATTAAATTAAAAAAAAAAGGTAAATTTATTCAATTTAATAATATAAATATAAATCTTTTTAATATTGGTTATAATTCCTAAAATTAACAAAAATTTTACTTACATATATACATATAGGTGTTCTAAAAGTGTCAGAATTTGAGTTACGAATTAAATTAAATAATATAGTAAACCCTATAATCAATAAATAAATTAATTTAAAGGCGCCCAACTATATAAAATTTGAGCTTTACAAATATATATATATATATATATATATATATATATATATATATATATATATATATATATATATATATATATATAATATCCATTGCAAAATCAGGTATACAAGTATAGGAGTCTAATACATCTAAAAACTTTACAAAACATACATACAATTTCACAAAATATACTCAAACTACTACACTTAATACACAAAAATATATATAAACGTGGGCATATAAATCGTAATAATTGTCACCCGTGCGTTGAGCCCGAAAATTCTTACACGAATTACGATTCACGAGCTAAAAATCACACGCACGCGTAAATCATAATTATATATATATATATATATATATATATATATATATATATATATATATATATATATATATATATATATATATATATATATATATATATATATATATATATACAGGCTGGCGCATTGAAAACGAAACAGACCGATTTGCGTCCAGAATTTTTTTTAAGAAACGCTGAAACACGTCAATTTTAATATTGAGGGGGACATGTTTTGACATAAAACTCAACTTTGTCACATCCACTTCTTAAGGGTGGTGATAACAACCCTTATATTTTAAATAGGAACATGGGTCGAGTGTTACATCATTTGAAAGCTCTTTCTTTTCTGAATTAAGCACACTAATTTTTTGGAAGTTTTATCAACTCGTTTAAAAATTATTCACAGTTGGAGTTGCAAGAACGTATTTCATTCATTGTGATAAGAAATGCACTAATTAGTCAATTTTTCGTTAAAAAAAAACTAAAAAACAAAACTAAACGTTCAAAAAGGTTTATTCAGTTAAGTAAGTGTTCAAATTGTTGACCACCAGCTTCCATACAAAAGTACAAATTTTGTTCAAAACGAGCTCGACATTCTGGAGCATTTGTTGACTTATTAGACGGCATTATTCAACAACACGTCGTCGTAATTCTTACAGAGACGCCGGTTCTGTTGCGTAAATTCTACTCTTTAAATGGTCCCATAGAAAGAAGTCTAAAGGAGTTCAATCCAGTGATCTAGGGGGCCACTCAATAGCACCTCTACGCCCAATCCATTGTCTTGGAAACCCTCTGTTCAAAAACTCCCTAACACGTTGTGAAAAATGCAGAAGAGCTCCATCTTGTTGACACACTAATTGATTTTCTTGATAGCGATCATCATTTTCAACAATGTCAATTAGTAGAGAGTAAACGATATCTTCTAGTAACTCCAAATACGTTTCGCCACTCAAATTGCCATAAAGAAAAATTGGTCCGATTAAATGGTCTCCAAAAATGCCAGTTCAGACATTCATTTTTTTTGGAGTTTGAGTGTGGACTTTGTGAAAATTTCTTTGATCATTATCTGCCCAATAACGACAATTATGACGATTGATTATAGAGTTTAATAAAAACGTACACTCATCTAAAAACCATATATTGAACAAAAAGTCCCCGTTATCAGCTATTCGTGCAGTCATAACTTCACAAAACTCCAGTCGCCGATCAAAATCATCTTCATTCAGTTGTTGTACAAGATGAATTTTATACGGGTGAAATTTATGATGCTGAATAGTTATTCTTTTGATGTTTGAAGCAGTGGCCAATTTTCACGTGCTCAAAGTTGGGTCTGCAGCAATTTGTCCTAAAACTTCAATTTCAGTAGTCTTATTTCTAACCGGAAATTCATGTTCAGGATCCCGTTTTTTTGTTGGCTACTGAACCACTTTGTCGAAACTTTGCAACTAACTCCAAAATTTATTTTCTGTTAACAAATTTTCGGTACGGTTGGCACAGTCATTGTTTTTGAAAAAAAGAGTAATTATTTCAACTCTTTCTTCTACAGCATACACCATTGTGAAATTAATTTTCGGTAGTACTATCAAGTATCAAACCGACCGATAAACTGAAATAATAAACCGTATTTCTCTCATTCCGATAAGAAATGTTCTGATAGTCAATTTTTTGTTTACAAACTAACAAAACATTGACCATCAGCACATTTCTTATCGGAATGAGTGAAATGCGTTTTTGCATCTTCAACTGTGAATAATTTTTAAACGAGTTGATAAAACTTCCAGAAAAATTAGTGTGCTGAAATCAGAAAAGAAAGGGTCGAGTATCATTTCTTTCAAATGATGTAACACTCATGTTCCCTATTCAAAATATAAGGGTTGTTATCACCACACTTAAGGGGTTGATGTGACAAAGTTGAGTTTTATGTCAAAACATGTCGCCATCAATATTAAAATTGACCTGTTCCAGCGTTTCTTAAAAAGAAAACTTCTCTGGACGCAAATCGGTCTATTTCGTTTTCAATGCGCCGCCCTATATATATATATATATATATATATATATATATATATATATATATGTATATGTATATATATATATATATATATATATATATATATATATATATATATATATATCCATAAAGGTTAATAAATAAGTGTGTTACTCAGATCCTGGCGTGATAATAATACTAGTATGTATCTCAAGTCTAATTTAAATGTAAAGAATTTAAAAACCAATTAGAATTATAGTAAAGAGACAGAGACACACTTTACACCAATGGGGCCTATCATGGTGACTTTAAGACGCGCAAGAATACTTATAAGGAAGAGCAGTTGCCTGATTCACATCTGATGTTGTATTCATTGCCTACCTATTGCGATTATCTTCGAGTCGATTATATTTAACAGCAACAAGCACAAAAGCATCAAGAGAGCGTTGATGAGATAGGGGCATAGCAGAGCAGTTTTGATTGATGTGTGGAATGTGTGTCCACCAAACAGGAGGGGTATCAGTCAACCAGTGTGGTCTCGTGGCGCAGTCCTGGACAATCTCGATAGGAGGCTTTGATACACATATTATTGTTTCCTTCAGTGTTGCCATATAGTAGTACCAAAAACACAACATAAGTTTCTTATGCTGTGCTATAAACAAACAAAATGGTCGGGACGCAGCAAGTGCGTTATAGTAGCTAATTTTCTTAAGTTTTAAAATGATATACCGCAAGTGAAGAGAAGTCAAAAATGCAAGTTGTACTAACAAAAGTGAGCAGAAGTATTTGTGAAGTAGGACCGTACTAAAAAAATCGTGGACGCAGCATATGCGTTATGGTAGTGCATTTTCATAAAAATGTTTTTAATGTCAAATATGTCTTTTTTTAATGAAAGATATATCTAAATCTTGGTACATAGTTTACTTTTTAGTGAATTTTCATTAAAAAAGCTCAACAATAGAGAGCTAACGATGGTGCGACTTTCGGATTTTTTTTGGGATGAGCACGAATTAGGGCCCATACACAAGGTCCATTTGAATTTTTATTTGCCTATACATATGTATATATATATATATATATATATATATATATATATATATATATATATATATATATATATATATATATCTTTAGGAATATTGCACTACACTGTAATCACTTTTAAATATACACTTTATTTGTTTGCTGTACGATTGTGATTTCTTATTGGTTTGCGCGGACTGCAGTTTCGAACCGTCCCGGTTCATCATCAGCACGCGTCAGTAGCGTGTTGATGATGAACCGGGACGGTTCGAAACTGCAGTCCGCGCAAACCAATAAGAAATCACAAACGTACAGCAAACAAATAAAGTATATATATATATATATATATATATATATATATATATATATATATATATATATATATATATATATATATATATTCAGAAAGATTTCCGCGGTCTTTAATGTGAGACATACTTGGTTCTTGGGTTGAACTGCGTCCAGAATTTATGAAAAGTCGACGTTTCGGCTCCTGTTTTGAAGCCATTTTCAAGAGGTAATATGTAAGGACACTCTAAGGCCTCAATCTGCCTACTCCTTAGAGCGGTGGACAAGGTGGGTTGAGTGGTTGCTGTAGCTCGATTACGGGGCCTCAATCTTTCTACTCCCCAAATCTCGCCGGAGATCGTCTGTGAGGTCTCAGTGTGTTCAACCCTAGACCTCAGAGAGATCTGGCAGTTTGTTGCAAGTCCCGTCTTATATATGTCGTTCCGTCTACCTGCTTCGTTATCAGTGAAAGTAGTAGGGTCACGGTCAATTAAGTGGGGGGCTTTGGTCACGGTACTTAGAGGACAAGGAGGATTAAGAGAGTCACAGGCATTTGTTGAGACAGATAGTGGGGCAACAAAATTGTCTGGAATTTATTTTCTTTTTGTGTGTTTGTAGTGAAGATATAATAGGTTTACAAGTAATCGGAAGACGAATACCATCATATCTTATTTAAACAATCGGCACGTTTTTCAATCTGGATTGCTTCGCGGATAATTCTCGTTTTGAAGTTGTAAACCAGTGCTATTATTTTGGCATTATCGAAGTCTATTTTGTGTCCTGTATGAATATGACGCATGGCCAGCGCCGATGAGGGGTCGGATTTTCTAACTGCGAGGGTGTGTTCATATACTGTATTATGGATGCGTCTATTTGTTTGTCCTACATAAGTTCGGGAACAGTCGGCACAAGGAATTTCGTAAACTCCGTGGGATTCGTTTGGAATGGTATCCTTGGGAGTTTTTATCAGATTTGACAGTTTTTGCTCTGTTGTGAAACGGTTTTGATATTATGGGTTCTAAAAATTCGGCTGATTTTGTCGGTGACACCTTTAATGTATGGTAAAAACGCTGTGTGTTGTTGTGTGGACTCTGTTCTTGTTGTGGTGTAGTGGTTTGTTGTTGTGCGTTTCTAATGTTTCGTAGTATGTGATTGTTGTCGTATCCGTTTTCTAGCAATGTCTGTCTTAAGAACTTTAATTCTGTCTGTTTATTGTTGTTGTCCGTTTGTCTAAGGGATCGTGCTACTAGTGTTCGGACAACGGAATTTAGTTGCGATGGGTGATGGTGAGATTGGGCGTTAAGATAACGATTAGTTTGGGTTGGTTTTCGGTCGACAGTGTAAGAAAATCCTCTGACTGAATTGTAGTGATGCGTACATCTAAGAAAGGCAAAGGAAAATTATTTTCTATTTCCATGGTGAACTGGATTTGGGGGTTGATGTTATTTAGATAAAAAAGGAATTCGTCTAGAGATTCTTTACCGTGTGGCCAGACAGCGAAAATGTCGTCAACGTATCTGAACCAACAGGTTGGTTTAAGTTGGGATGAATTGAGGACTTGTGTCTCGAAGTTTTCCATGAAAATTTTATCCAATGCAGGAGAGAGTGGTGAATCCATTGGAGCACCTCGAACTTGTTTGTAAAATTTGTTTTGAAAAAGGAAATAAGTGTTAGTGTTCTAGAAGAGCTAAGGTATCGTGGGAAATATTATGTTTATTTCTGAGAATGTCAAGGGTTTCAGATAGAGGTACATTAGTGAATAAGGAAACTACATCAAAGCTAACTAGGTTGTCGTTTTGAGAAATGGTGTTGTTTTGAAGAAGGTCAATAAAACAGACACCCTCGCAGTTATAAAATCCGACCCCACATCGGCGCTGGCCATGCATCATATTCATATAGGACACAAAACAGACTTCGATAATGCCAAAACAATAGCACGGGTAACTCAAAAAAGACTAAAAGTTGGCACATATCTTCATTTCCTTAAGACAGCGGACGAGTTCGTTAGCCAGCTATAACGGAGAGTGTTTTCACCCAAAAATATACAAAAATATTTTTGAATGCGCTATATTTTTGAAAGCAAGAGTAACTGCAACGAGCCTTTACATATAGCTATAGATGATGCAAATAAACCTCTGTTGGGAATTTCAAAAAATTTGGTTCACAAAATTTTTAGTTTTTGCGAAATGGAAAATAAAATCTGAAAGACCTGAATTGAAACGACTTAAGTTGGTGAAATCCAATGCCCGACAAAGACGGAGTATTTAGTTGCAATGCGGTGATTGATACATACCACAGGAGCGAACAATAAAACATACTATCCGAACTGCCATTCGTGAAATCTCGGCCAGTAAAATTCCAAAACCGTTGTCAACACCATGTCAGTGGGCGAAAGTGAAAGTTAAATTAATACAGCAAGTTCTCCACGACGCCAGGATGGCAGAGGTATGAAACTTAAAATGGTGTGATTGTAAAAGTTATTTTTTTTAGGTGGGAGATGCACTACATTTTTAAAATACAGCTTGATGAACGGCCCCAATTAAATTTCCAAACTGAAAGTGTAGCATATACTGAAAAGAACGGCCCCAATTAAATTTTCAAACTGAAAATGTAGCATATACTGAAAAGATCAATGGTTTACCTCTACGCTACGGATATAACATCGCGCGAACAAACACTTCTTACGTAGTATCGTTGGCTGAACGGTAACGTGTTCAACGGATATGTTGCTGAGACGCGGGCAGTTGGGTTCTCAGTCCGGTTCTATTCTCGCGCGATCTATCTTTTTCTTCTGTAATTTTCCGATTTCATACGTTTCGACCTAGTTCTTATTTTTCTTTAAAACACCCGGATAACTTTGTCACCTTTGAATCTAAAATTATAATCTTTAGCAGATATTCTTTAATTGTTGATATTAGTGAATTTTTATTAAGAATATTCACTAACAGAGAATTTGTTTAAAAAAAACTTTTGTTGGAAAAACCGGTTCAATTAGGTTGACCAAAACGAAATCATCCAGGTGATCAAAAAGGAAAAATACCTGCCACGTTTACAGTTTGACAGATACTTTCCTTTTTAGAGTACCCAGATATACCAAATTTTACTTTTCTAGCTTCAGGAAAAAATGAGCTTGTCGATTGTTGAACACAGGATTAAAATATTTTTTGTAAATAGAAATATAACGACGGTAACATTTTCACAAAAATTCTCAAAAACTCTCTAAAATCATTCAACGTCTGTTTAAATTTAAAGTATAACTTGTAAAATCCTTATGGAAATTCACTACCACAATGCACTTGCTGCGTCTCGAAATTTTATAATATACGCCCGCATACCAATTTACGAACCCAGTATAATGAGTTAATAGTTATTTATGTACCAAGGGTATAACTAGATCTTTATGCCCTGAGAGCGACGATTTTACAAATACTCCACCAAATCTAAGTCTTGCTTTCTATCTCATAAGAGTTACACCAGCCCTAGACCCATCACAATGAACAACCAAGTTATTCAAAGTAATGGGTCCTTTTCACTTGTTGGCATTTCTGTGAATCTAAATCTCAATTGGCACCAACATGTCACATCAATTGCCGAAGCGGCTGCTAAGAAATTAGGTTTCCTCTTTAGGGCACGCAAATACTTTTCACCAGCTAATCTCTATACCTTATATACTTAGCAAATAAGGCCAAACCTCGAATACTGCTTCCAGATCTGGGGTGCCGCTGCCACTTTTACACTCGCTATCTTGGACTCCATTCAGAAGAGAGCTATACGTCTCATCGGTGACCCTACCCTCACCCAAAGGCTGCCATTCCTTATCTACCGACGTGTCGTTGGTGACCTCTCTCTCTTTTGTAGATATCTGCACGGGCACTGCTCAGAGGAGCTTTCTTCCATAGTTCCTCCATCTGCTGCCCCCAAAAGATCTACCAGAGGAACAGAGAGAATGCACTTTTTTACTGCCCAGGTCACCAGACATAGAACATCTTGTTATGTCCGCTCTTTTGTCCCGAGGACTTCCAAGTTGTGGAATTCCTTACCGGCACATATTTTTCCTTCTCCTTCGAACCTCCAGACCTTCAAGTCCAGTATTGACAAGTTGCCTATTTTCTCCTTGTCGACACCCTCGGTACGATAGTATTTAGGCTGCAAGCCGTCGTGGTGTGAATAGTTTAAAGCTAATAAGAGATTACGGGTCATTGCGGCTATGCGGTTGTTCAGGGAAAATGATTTTTCTGGCCTATAGATAAGGTCGATGTACTGAACAGCCAGTATGAAAAAAGACACTTGGGAAAATCCCGTTCATTATTGCGAAATATTTGGATTTGAGGCATCCTGACAGGGATACAAGTCACTGTATGCGTCGAACGTCGGCAACTCTTCTTGCAGAGGCTGGCGCCAATATGACCACGTTGAAGCGCCATGGTGGATGGAAGAGTACGTCGGTTGCTGAAGGATATTTACAGGACAGATTATCTTCAAAAAATGAGGTTTCAAGAATGCTGGCAGGCATACCTTCCGGATCTGGGTGTTCCGTACAGAAACTTGATACCGAAACAATGAAGCATGAATCAACGTTTGGTGAAGGCAACCTAACTATCAGCTGATCTCTTCAGAACTGCCAGTTTTATGTCAGTTCGACTAAATAATGTTAATTAAATATTTATATTTTGCTTTTCTTCCATTATTTGTGATTTCATTAATAAACGTCATTAAATAAGTTAGACAAAAAGTATTTGTTTTTATGTCACACTAGTTCATTATTGTGTTTTTATTGCTTAGTTACCAACTACATAATTGCCTACTTTATGCCCAAGGGCCATAAAGTGTACTTTACGGCCCACGCTGACGTCACGTACACTTTATAGCCCGCGTGCACATAAAGACACTGACTTCTTTATTAATGAAAATACAGATAATGGAATAAAAGCAATAGGTAAATATTTAATCAACATTATTTAGTCGAATTAACATAAAATTGACAGTTTTGAAAGGATCCGGTGATGGTTAGGTTGCCTTCACCAAACGGTGATTCATGTTTCATTGTTTGGGTATGACTAGTATGACATAAAATTTTGTATGCACCGCTGGTATAAATAGAGGTGTATGCCCTCGAGCGACTTACAAACCCTCGGGCCGGAGGCCCTCGGATTTGTAAAATCGTCGCTCTCGGGGCATAAACATCTATTTATACCCTTGGTACATAAATAACTATTATGCCATAAAGTGTACACCATTATGTAGTTGGTAACTAAGCAATAAAAACACAATAATGAACTAGTATGACATACAGGGTCGCTGATAAGTCTGGAAACGGTCGATTATCTGGGAAAATATACAAGGTGTCGAAAAAAGTTTTATACAAAAGTTTTTGGGTTCTTCAATGTCTACTAGGCGGTGATAATTTCATTTATACAGGGTTGGTCATACAGGCGTGGCACACCAATATTAATTTTTTTTAATGGAACACCCTATATATTATTCGATATTTCAATCCTTCTCTTAATTTTGAGCAACATTTATCAGAAGCATGATGTACATAAACTCAATCGTTTCCGGGTAAAAAAATAAATAAAAATAAACGCTATTGTTTTTAAAATCTATTGGATGAAGAACAAAAATAAATGAAAAGTAGAATATCTCTTGAAAACAATCTGTGAGTGTGAAAAGAACCGGTTGCGATGTTTTTAACATTGTTTGAAATCCTATTTTATAAGATGTTCAAAGTGTTCTCCATTGACCTCCTGACAATAATGAATTCGCTTAACAAAACATTGCACTGCATTTACAAGAGCGTTTTGAGGAATGTTATTAATTGCATGCACAATCCTTGCTTGCAACTCTTCAATATTCTGCGGTCTATTTTGGTAAATTAAATTTTTTACATGACCCCACAAAAAAAAGTCAAGCGGCGTCATGTCGGGAGACCTAGCTGGCCATTCAATAGTTCCCCTGCGCCCTATCCATCTGCCAGGAAAGGTTTGATTCAGATATTCCCGTACCTCAATTCCAAAATGAGGGGGTGCCCCATCCTGCTGAAACCATATTTCTTCCGCTGGTAGATTTGGGTCGTTATTGTTCGGAAATAATCGACTAACGTCTGGAACAATTGATTCTTGCAAAAGTGTTAAATATCGAGCAGAGTTCAAATTACCGTGTATAAAATAAGGTCCTATGATATGTCCACCAATAATAGCACACCAAACATTTACTTTTTGCGGTCTTTGGGTGTGAATTTGTTCCATCCAATGTGGGTTTTCGTCTGACCAGTACCTACAGTTGTGTCGGTTGACTTGTCCATTCAAACAAAATGTAGATTCGTCGGAAAACAAAATGTGGTTGGCAAAGTTAAAATTTTGGCGTAACTTCTCCATAATAAGTTCACAGAACTCGATTCTGCGATCAAAATCGTCTTCACTCAGTTCTTGCAATAAATGAATTTTATATGGACGGAACTTTTCCCGCTTCGTAATCTTTTGAATTGAATATCGACTCATATTGTGATTTAAAGCCAATTGCTGTGCCGAAGTTTTCGGATTTTCCACCACATCCAATATTACATTCAAAGAATTTTCTTCATTTGTAACGGTTACTGGCCTTCCAGTTCTAGGTTTATCCTTGATACCGCCAGTTTCGTGAAAACGATGCAAAGTTTTCGAAACTGTGGATTTGGAGATCGATTCCCGCTCAGGATGCAACTCATTGAACATAATCACCACTTAGCAAAACTTCGTGTTCTATCACCGTACCCTATCATCATTAAAATTTCGATACGTTCGGTTTCACTTAAACTTGCCATTTTGCACAAAAACTGTTGACACTAAATTACTAATGTTTCAAAACTGTTGACACTGAATGAATGTTTGACATTCGTTGTCCTGGAAACATTTTAAAACAAAAGAATAATACTGCGTTTCTTATGGGCATCTTATCTTATCTTGGGATTCCAAACAATGTTAAAAACATCGCAACCGGTTCTTTTCACACTCACAGATTGTTTTCAAGAGATATTCTACTTTTCATTTATTTTTGTTCTTCATCCAATAGATTTTAAAAACAGTAGCGTTTATTTTTATTTATTTTTTTACCCGGAAACGATTCAGTTTAGGTACATTATGCTTCTCATAAATGTTGCTCAAAATTAAGAGAAGGATTGAAATATCGAATAATATATAGGGTGTTCCATTAAAAAAAAAATTAATATTGGTGTGCCACGCCTGTATGACCAACCCTGTATAAATAAAATTATCACCGCCTAGTAGACATTGAAGAACCCAAAAACTTTTGTATAAAACTTTTTTCGACACCTTGTATATTTTCCCGGATAATCGACCGTTTCCAGACTTATCAGCGACCCTGTATAATATATTCTTCACGTTATGCTAGCAACGGACAGAACTGTTTAAAATTATTATTATTAAACAGTTTTTCGCGGGGTGATTACCAATGAGCTGGCAACATAGCTTATTGGAGTGCAGTAATGTGGTATATTGCTGCCCGTATCACGGCTAACCAGATCTAACTCAGGAGTGACAAATGCGGCGCTGAGTTGACATGTGTCACCGATTCACCGGTGACAACGCGACACAATTAGTCACATGAGTGATCAAGCTGTGTCATGGGACAAATGCAGGGGGTCGTTGATGTAACAGATATAGGTGATTTTTCAGTTTGTGTCCTGACACCCTGACACAGATATTAACTCCACTTCACTTAAACCCCAATTGCCATTTTTAGCGAATCTTCGTATTTATATTGCACTCTACTTACAGGTGTTGATTGCTTCAGATTGGCTCTACAGGGCCAACATATTTGAACGAGATTAATGATTAAAACGATTGGTTCACGTCACTCCTAGAGGACCAGAAATATCGTTTTTCGTGGATACATATATGTAAAGAATACACACTTGGCTGTATAATACTAACAAATTTAATATAATGACATCACACATACATTAAATGAGTTGGTTGTGATCAAATATGAACGAATAGAACATATAAAGTGATAAGATTTACAAATGGATGTATGTGTCGTTGCCATACCCAGCACGTGGATGATGTAAAGTTGCTCACATGTCCAGGTGACAGACGTGGATCTCTTCTTCTTGGTGTCGCTTGCACGTGCTCGAAGCGAAGGGTTAGACAAGGGTGGGCTGCTACAGACTTCTGGTTACGAGCCAATCTTACGCGTGAAGACCGGTTCTTGCTGAACCGAGACTGACTGTCCGCTAGATGACGAAGAAGTGGTGTAGGTATTGACAACGGGTCGCGGGCCAGTCCATATTCCTACGACGCTTACTGGCCGCTGGACGGCGACGAAGTTTGAGTTTATGTTGACTGCAGGTCGCGGGCAAGTCGGTCTTTCTAGAACGCCTACCGACCGCGGAACGACGTCGAAGTTAACGAGTTGATGTTGACTGCGCGTCGCGGGCCCGTCGGTCTTCCTATGACGCTTACGGGGCCGCTGGACGGCGACGAAGTGAATGAGGTCATGTTGACTGCGGGTCGTGGGCCAGTGGATATTCCTAGGACGCCTACTGGCCGCTGGATTCCGACGAAGTTAATGAGTTCATGTTGACCGCGGGTCGCGGGCCAGTCGGCCTTTTTAAGACGCCCACTGATTGCTGGCCCGCGACCAAGTTTATGAGTTCATGTTGACTGCGGGTCGTGGGCCAGTGGGTTTTCCTAGGACGCCTACTGGCCGCTGGACCCCGACGAAGTGAATGAGTTAGTGTTCATCGCGGCTCGCGGGCCAGTCGGTCTTCCTAAGACGCACACTGGCCGCTGGGCGTCGACGAAGTTTATGGGTTCATGTTGACTGTGGGTAGCGGGCTAGTCGGTCTTCCTAGGACGCCTAATGGCCGCTGGACAACGAAGACGTTAATGAGTTCATGTTGACTGCGGGTCGCGGGCCAGTCTTCCTAGGACTCCTACTGACCGCTGGCCGACGACGAAGTTGTTGTGTAAGCACAGAAAAATAAACTATTATGCTATGGTATGACAACCGCTTAGTTGATTTACTATAATCCACACTGGCTGTTGGATTACGAGGAAGTGAAAGTGCTGGATTCAATTATAGCGGCTTCTCTGTTGTTGACGGCGTCCCATGGCGGCACTGATGATATCTCAATTCATTCGAAAGTTATTGCGTCTACTAACAGACAGCCTGTACGTCAGAGTACAGCCCAAAAGACCGACAGATAAAAAATCGTTCCAGAATCAATGAGACTGTTTACGCCATTTTAGCAAAACAAAATTTCGGAATTTATGTCATTGATATTTCAGCCCCCTACGTTCAACCCTTAATTTAATTTCAGGACAGAATACCAGATGTTAGATGAATTTGAAAGTTTTCTAATAAACAAACCCTAAAACGTTATATATTGAGTTTTAACAAAAAAATGCCAATTTTCACCAAGTCATCCCTATTCGTTCCCTTACCCAAAAACAATCCGAACCGCCCCTTGTCGGGTGCTAACTGTGTACCAAATTTGAAGACGAGATCTAATTTCGTTCTAAAGTTCTCGTTGCTACAAACAGACAGATATACAGACCGACAGACAAAAAATATTTTTGTCGCCGATGCCATACTTCCACACGTATTCACGATGTGGAAGTGAAACTAGCTTTTTAGTGAATTTTCGTAGAAAAAATTCACTAACGGGGAGATCCCGATTTTTGAATTTTGAAAAAAAAAATTGCAAATGAACGCGAGCTAGGACCCCTAGAACCCACATCCGGGTCAATTTCAATTCGTATATATATATATATATATATATATATATATATATATATATATATATATATATATATATATATATATATATATATATATATATATATATATATATATATATATATATATATATATATATATATATATATATATATATATATCACACCGATAACTCACAAAATAATGGGCCGATTTTGATCAAATTTGTTATGTACCTTCCTTTTGTAGCTGGCTTGGATAAGTTTGATAGCCAGGAAAATCCGACGAGGTTTTCCGCGCAAATTTTGAGTTTTCTTTCGAAAAACATTTTATCTCAAAAAATAAAAAAGCCATGATAACTAAATTTGGTAGGTAGGTTTATGATATAAAAAGTAAACTACACACCAAAATTTAGATTTCTATGTTACAAGAAAAAAAAGTTATAATAAAATATTTGGTGCCAGATTATTTCTATGAAAATTCACTACCATAACGCACTTGCTGCGTCCAGACTTTTTATGTTTTATTTTTTCATTTTCTTTTTTTTTTCAATTTTAGTTTCAGATTAAATATATAATTTGAATTGTATTTATTTTATGCAGCAAATTGTCGTGTAAAAAGTATTTAGTTAGTTTTCGTTGAATTTTTTTGTAGGGTTTCCGTAGAAGTAATTTTTTGTAAGATTTTTGTGAAATGTTGTTAATTAAATAAGTTCTTCTTCTTCTTCTATTGCTTATCCATTAATGGATATTCGCCATCACATGTGCCCATTCTTCCCTATTTCTGATGGCGCTGAATAGGTCTCCTACAGTTTTTAGTCCTGTCCATTATCTCACGTTTCCGAGCCATGACATAAATAAGTTATTGCTAGAAAAATGTTTTCCAATTTTCGTGAAAAAGACTAACAAAATTTCGTAAAAAAATAAAATTTTCATACTTGATCAAATTTTGGTAAAAAAAATGGCGAATTGTGAAAGAATTTGTTTGCACATTTTTATGCGACATTTTTTTTTAATTTTTGTCAAAAAGCATTTTGTGAATAATTATATCTTGGAAGATGTGTAAATAGCTTAAAGAGGTTCGCTGGCCAGGAAATTGGGACAATTTTTTCGGAAACATTTTAACTTTATTTTCGGAAAATTTATCCATTTGTCAAACAATAAAGTTATATATATATATATATATATATATATATATATATATATATATATATATATATATATATATATATATATATATATATATATATATATATATATATAGGTTATACCGTTGAAATTTGATGTCTTTTATTTTAAAAAACCATGTAAGGCCGGATGTATTCTCACCATAATTAGAACCGCAGACCGGTTTCGCTCTAATTACAGCTCGTCAGTACGGTATACTTATGACACTGAGAACACACCTATCAAGTAATACGGCTATGGTAGCCAGCCTCCTAGAATATTGTGAGATGTACGACAGGGTCGCCATCTTGTTGCAGAACTAGGTAGTATGTTGTCACGATAGCTCCAAATAACATAAAATGTTATAAGATAGAGACTGTATACAACCAACTAACAATTTTGTAAATTGTCAGCCCTGGCTCATTTCTTCCCTAATGTAGGGACAATATATATATATATATATATATATATATATATATATATATATATATATATATATATATATATATATATATAAAGCTAGATATATTCTCACTATAATTAGAACCGCCGACCGGTTTCGCTCCAATTAGAGCTCGCCAGTACGGTGTACTAATTACAGCGAGAACACACCTATAAAGTAATACGGCTATGGTAGCCAGCCTCCTAGAACATTGTAAGGTGTACGACAGGGTCACCATCTTGGTGCGGAACCTGGTAGTATAATCAGGTAATGTTAAAAACATATTTGCCGTTAAAACATATTAATGAAAATTTGCTACCATAACGCACTTGCTTGGTACATACTTGTTTTTTTAATAAAAAGATTTTAATAAAATCTCTGGACGCAGCAAGTGCGTTATGGTAGCGGATTTTCTTTAAAATATTTTTAATAGCAAATGTCTTTCTTTGATGAAAGCAGGCATCAAACTTGGTTGCCTATATAGTAAAAACAATGTACCATATTTTATTGAAATAAAGTTATTATTTGAAAATACATAAACATTTTTCAAAAGTCTAGATGCAGCAAATGTGTTATGGAAGTGAATATCCATAAAAATGTTTTTAATAGCAAATGCGAGCAGGCATCAATCTGATTACCGGTATAGCCTATGTGGTAGAAACTATGTACTATATTTTATCAAAATTACTTTGAAAATATACAAAAATTTTCCGAAAATAAACTTAAATGTTGGTTTTCTATCCAACAAAGCTTACGTTAATAGCAAATTGAGTTATTGAAATTTGATTTGAAATTTCTTACAAACGCATCATATTTCGATAAACAATGCAAAAACGCATTAACGAATTTGTTCTACGAAAATTAGCTTAAAAAAAATTTATACACCCCTACTCACTCCTGGTCCCGTAACTTCCTTGGGGGTGTCAACAACAAATTTTTCTTGGGGTTTGTGGATCCAGGGGAGGCCCTAGGCAGGTTTCTGAAAAAAGTTTTTTGAAAAGCGGTCGGGAGCTAAACTGCAAATGTACCGAAAATTCGCTACAAAAACGCACTTACTGCGTCCAGATTTTTTTCTTACAAACGCATCATATTTCGATAAAAAATGCAAAAACGCATTAACGAATTTGTTCTACGAAAATTAGCTAAAAAAATTATACACCCCTACTCACTCCTGGTGTCGTAACTTCCTTGGAGAGTGTAAACAAGAAATGTTTTGGGAGAATAGGGGTGCTGAGCGGGGTAGGCAGGGTTTAAGGGGGATATGGCTTCAAGATGTGAAAGAGACAACTTTCAAGCCCGTTTTATTCGCATTTTCTGCTCCTTTTTCCTTTTTACTAACCACCCCGCCCAGCACCCCTATTCATTCCTGGTCCCGTAACTTCCTTGGGGGGTGTGAATACGAAATTTTTCTTGGGTCTTGTGGATCCAGGGGGGCCCTAGGCAGGTTTCTGAAAACAGTTTTTTGAAAAGCGTTCGGGAGCTAAACTGCAAATTTACCGAAAATTCGCTACCAAAACGTACTTACTGCGTCCAGATTTTTTTCTTATAAACGCATCATATTTCGATAAAAGTGCAAAAATGCATTAACAAATTTGTTCTACGATAATTAGCTAAAAAATATAGACCGTTAAACCATAAACTTCACTAAACCTACAAATAAATATCCAATAAGCCACCAAACTTAACTGACAGCCAAAGCACCAGAGAAAGGGTCTATTTGAAATGGATATTCTGTTGACATTTTAGTAAAATGAAGGGCAAATGACGGTGGAATCTGAAACTTAAGGGTTTGCAGAACACTCTTCTTGCAACATTTTCTTTTCACAAACGGTATTTGTTTCACATTCTTTGCCTAAACATTGTCAATTTTGACGTTTAAAATTGCGAGTTTGACGTATTGAGGAAAACTCCAAAATTTGTTTCTTTAACTGCCCATAACTTCTTTGTCTTTAAAGATAGGGACCCAAATTTTGGTACAGAGTTCACTCTTTATAATACAAACACGCGTACCAATTTGGTTGCGCTTGCTTTGTTATTTCCGGAGATATGAAGTTTTTTATAAACAAAACATAAAATTTTCCGGGAAAACCTGGTCAGATTTTCCTGGCTAACGAACTTATCCAAGCCACTTGCAGAAGGAAGGTACTCTGCAAATCTTATCAAGATCGGTCCATTATTTTTGAGTTATCTGTGGGATATATATATATATATATATATATATATATATATATATATATATATATATATATATATATATATATATATATATATATATATATATATATATATATATATATATAAACACAGATCTCCCATAAGCGAATTAAAAAAAAAAATTCGCTAATAATGCGATACCATAACACACTTGCTCAGTCCATATTGCTTTTTAACTCACCCTTAACTAGCTCAGATTTAATGATTTATAACGACGCCTTGAATTTGTGTCTATTCTAACTTTGTATGTAGTTTTCAGACTTTGAATTACTTAAAATCTCTCTATGTATTTGTATACTCAAAGCAGAAAAAATCACTAAGGGTTTAACAAATAAGACTTCCTGCCGTTCGACTCTCCCAGAATTCAATTAAAAATTAAAAATTTAATCAGACCCCTGAATTATTCAAGAATTCTTGAAACACTCAAAACTGTAACAAATAAATCAATGGTATGCATTATAAGGTAGTTACTAATTATGAAAATGGTCCCAATAATGAGTCTAGTCACCACTAAACAGATTTACGAGATGCGGTCTATCCGTTTGGTTGTAGAATTAGGACAGGTGAAAAAGTTATTGCGGCCCTACGCATCGGTACAACACGCTCCATCGTCTTCTACCTTTGCGCGGTGTCTTTATAAATGGACGAGAAGAATAGATGGTGTATGGACACCCGCTGGGGTCAAGAGACTCAACATATTTCAGCAGAATTTTAGAGTAAAGATTCAGGACCGTAATAATTGTCTAAGATTTGGTCTACTTTGAATACCGTTTAACAGAGACTTGATTTGGATTGGTGTCACAAGAAACTAAGTGAAGATTTGAGCCTGTGATGAGCACTGATAAGTACACTTGGAGAAATCAGATCATCACAACACAATTTAAAAAGAACTGATGATCTTTTCACTAACCGGCATCATCAGAGGATGGAAAATTCTAAACGTTTGACGACTACAATTATGTCAATTATGTATCTACGTTTACATTTTCATAATATCTAAGTAGGTATGTTACGGCCTGAAATTGCGGCAACAATTTTTCTTTATTTCTTTTGTATATCGAATAAATACAGGGCTCATTTTTGTATTGGTGCAACGATATGGTTAACTAAATTATTGACACATAAGTTTCCGTAGTTTCACATTTCCTTAAATAAACAGTTTATAGGAATTGGCAATAGATGACTTACCTGGATAATACTAATTTATGTCTAGAACTTAGATTGTGCACCCAATAATTGCTAAAATGGCGAGTTAAAGGCAAACGAATTTGCACGTTGTATTAGCGAATTTTTTTTTAAATTCGCTTATGGGGAGATCTGTGTTTTTATATATATATATATATATATATATATATATATATATATATATATATATATATATATATATATATATATATATATATATATATATCCGACCGATAACTCAAAAAATAATGGACCGATCTTGATAAAATTTGCAGAGTACCTTCCTTTTGCAAGTGGCTTGGATAAGTTCGTTATCCAGGAAAATCGGACCAGGTTTTCCCGGAAAATTTTGAGTTTTCTTTATAAAAAAATCATATCTCCGGAAATAACAAAGTAAGGGCAACCAAATTTGGTACGCGTGTTTGTATTATAAAGAGTGAACTCCGTACCAAAATTTCGGTCCATAGCTTTAAAGACAAAGAAGTTATCGGCAGTTAAAGCAATAAATGTTGGAGTTTTCCTCAAAACGTCAAACTCGCAATATTAAACGTCAAAATTGGCAATGTTTGGGCAAAGAATGTAAAACAAATACCATTTGTGAAAAGAAAATGTTGCAAGAAGACTGTTCTGCAAACCTGTAAGTTTCAGATTCAACCGTCATTGCCATTCATTTTACTAAAATGTTTACAGAAAATCCATTTCAAATAGACCCTTTCTCTGGTGCTTTGGCTGTCAGTTTAGTTAAGTTTGGTAGCTGTTTGGGTATTTATTTGTAGGTTTAGTGAAATTTATGGTTTAACGGCCTATAATTTTTTTTAGCTAATTATCGTGGAACAAATTTGTTAATGCATTTTTGCATTTTTTATCGAAATATGATGCATTTATCTTAAAAAAAATCTGGACGCAGTAAGTGCGTTTTGGTTGCGAATTTTCGGTAAATTTGCAGTTTAGCTCCCGAACGCTTTTCAAAACACTGTTTTCAGAAACCTGCCTAGCCCCCCCCCCCCCCGATCCACAAACCCCAAGAAAAATTTCTTGTTTACACTCCCCAAGGAAGTTACGGGACCAGGAGTGAGTAGGGGTGCATAATTTTTTTAGCTAATTTTGTTAGAACAAATTCGTTAATGTAATTTAGCATTTTTTATCGAAATATGATGCGTTTATAAGAAAAAAATCTGGACGCAGTAAATGCGTTTTGGTAGCGAATTTTCTGTAAATTTGCAGTTTAGCTCCCGAACGCTTTTCAAAACACTGTTTTCAGAAACCTGCCTAGGGCCCCCCTGGATCCACAAACCCTAAGAAAAATTTCTTGTTTACACTCCCCAAGGAAGTTACGGGACCAGGAGTGAGTAGGGGTGCATAATTTTTTTAGCTAATTTTTGTAGAACAAGTTCGTGAATGCATTTTTCCATTTTTTGTCGAAATATGATGCGTTTGCAAGAAAAAAATCTGGACGCAGTAAGTACGTTTTGGTAGCGAATTTTCGATAAATTTGCAGTTTAGCTCCCGAACGCTTTTCAAAAAACTGTTTTCAGAAACCTGCCTAGGCCCCCACCCCTCTGGATCCACAAACCCCAAGAAAAATTTCTTGTTCACACTTCCCAAGGAAGTTACGGGACCAGGAGTGAGTAGGGGTGTATAATTTTTTTAACTAATTTTCGTAGAACAAATTCGTTAATGCATTTTTGCATTTTTTTATCGAAATATGACGCGTTTGTAAGAAAAAAATCTGGACACAGTAAGTGCGTTTTGGTAGCAAATTTTCGGTAAATTTGCAGTTTTTCAAAAAAATGTTCAGAAACCTGCAGGTGAGGTCCTAGTAATGTCTCTGAAAACAATTTGTTGAAAAGCGTTCGGGTGCTAATCTGCAAATTTACCAAAGTTTCATTAAATCGTTCAAATTTCAATAACTCAATTTGCTATTAACGTAAGCTTTGTTGGATAGAAAACCAACATTTAAGTTTATTTTCGAAAAATTTTTGTATTTTTTCAAACCATAAGTAATTTTGATAAAATATAGTACATTGTTTCTACCACATAGGCTATACCGGTAATCAGATTGATGCCTGCTCGCATTTGCTATTAAAAACATTTTTATAGAAAATCACTTCCATAACACATTTGCTGCATCTAGACTTTTGAAAAATGTTTATATATTTTCAAATAATAAATTTGTTTCAATGAAATATGATACATTGTTTCTACTATATAGGCCACCAAGTTTGATGCCTGCTTTCATCAAAGAAAGACATTTGCTATTAAAAATATTGTAAAGAAAATTCGCTACCATAACGCACTTGCTGCGTCCCGAGATTTTTTTATTATCTTGAACAGGCACACCCACATCCGACTGTGTGCTTATCATGTTATGAATAGCATACGTCTTTCACAGGTAAATATTTATTTTTAATGCACACACGGCAACAGTTTGGTATAATCCCGATTCTAAAACACTGAGAAATAACATATGGAATCATTTTAACGCTTTAGTGTTATTGTTTACATTTATTTGCCTCTTTCGGATGGGAGATAAGCTGGAGATAAGGAATTTGCCGTTCGTAAATATACTTGCAGTAGCGGCTCCTGGAAATAAATGAAAATTTGACTTTCAGGAACACATTCGCATAAGGTTAACAGAGAATCTAAGTTAGCTGTTGCAGTCACGTAGAATCGGTTAACGATAATATGCTGTGCTCAAAGCGCCGGGAAATTTGAAATTAATCATACAATTAGACAGGTTGAAACAATACCCGCCGCTGGGATATTTACTGGATGGTTCAGATGTTTAAAATATGGGTTCTTTAACATATTTGTGTTGGCAATATGTGACCACTTCCACCTCCACGGGGCAATTTGAATATTTTTCAAAAATGTCCAGTTCTTTAAAAAGCAAGTTCTGCCTTTCATTTCATCCACTTAGATAACACTTGAATGTGTTATATATTCAGAGTTCATCATGTCAAGTTTATAGTTTTGCTCATCGTAAATTTGCGTATTTTTGAATATTTGAATCTAGAGTTTCCATCTACCACTCTTCGAAACCCTACTTCGAACGGTTTTTTTTCTATGCTGCTTTTCCCGTTTTCTTACGAGAACTGTCCGTTTGCCATTTTTGATCTGCAGATCTTATTGTGAGCTGTTGTATTTTATTGTCTTTTTAGACAACGGTTATGTGTAAAGTCAATGTAGTTTATGGTAATTGTTGTGACTGGCTGTTATGTTCTGCAGTTGGTAAGTTATGGTGTTTAAGTTTTCTGTTATCGCATATTCCTTACGACCGCCATTGCATTTCCACAGGATTTGCTTGAAGTGGCCCTTTTTGGTGTTTGCTTCTGCGTGAGTAATCGTGGGAGTAATCCGTATTCTGTACGGAAGGCTCCGACATCTGCCGCATTTCGAGTTACGTTGGATGAAACCACCCAGCAGGTTACGAGATTTCACCCCAGCCATTCATCCCCAGGTATTAGCGTGAGGACCTTTGGCCCAGAGATCATCCCGTCCAGCAATTAGCTACCAGATGCTATTTGGATCCCGTGGCCTGCTCGGCAATGTCCAGGATTGGTTCCTAAGATAAGTATCTCCCAATTTTATATCGACTACGTTGTCCCGGAATTTAATGGGATTAGCAGGAGTAATGAGAATAGTTTTGTGGACTATTATGCTAATGAATTAAATACACTTCACACCATTCATGTTGACTATTTGGAGATACGTCACGGCTTAAATATAAACCCCCGCATAAAATTTATTACATATTAGGTAGTCTTGTTTATTTAATCTATACGATTTTTTTTAGCTCTTCTGTAATTGTGAACGTTCTTGGCAGCCAATTACGGGAAAGATAATACTGTTCGATGCTTACCTTTAACTCATATTATTATAATAACTATTGATATTCCAAATTTACGAAGTTAATAATTCTCAATACAGCGTTAGCCTATCAGATATAATACCTTTGTTGTAAATTGACCAGGTTTAAAAATCGATACCTTATCAAAATATTATCATACAATGTATATATTTTAATTTTACCCAGTCATGTAAATATTTATACACTTACATGTTAATTTGTGCAAGTATTATATTTATATAGGTATATTATCTGTTTTATTATTTTCTAATAAAGAAAAATTCTGGACGCAGCGTTGTCGTAGTGAATTTTCATAAAAATGTTTTTAATAACAAATATGTGTGTTTTTTTTTTAAGAAAACAGGCATCAAATTTGGTTACCAGTATAACCTATATAGTAAAAACAATGTGCCATGTTTCATCAAAATAACTTTATTGTGTGAAAATGTAAAAAAAATTCCAAAAGTAAACTTACAGTGTTCCCGAAAAAACACGTTTCTTGGTCAACCTTATAGGTTAACAGCAAATTGAGCTGTTCAAATATGAAACAAATTGATCAAAATTCGCTACCATAACGCACTTGCTGCGTCCACAATTTCTTTTCTTACAAACATGCATTATATTTCGATGGAAAATGCAATATAATTTTTTTTCGAAAGAAAACACAACATTTTCCGGGAAAACCTGGGCAGATTTTCCTGGCTAACGAACTTATCCAAGCCATTTGCAAAAGGAATTTTTTCACCAAATTTAATCAAAATCGGCTCAATATTTTTTGAGTTATCGGTGTGATACATATATATATATATATATATATATATATATATATATATATATATATATATATATATATATATATATATATATATATATATATATGTATGTATGTATGTATGTATATATAAACATATAAAAATTGAAACTGACCCCGGATATGTTTTCTGGGGGGCCTAATTAGCGCTCATGCGAAGAAATTGTTTCAAAATTCAAAAGTCGGGATCTCCTCATTAGTGAATTTTTTTAAGAAAATTCTCTAAAAACTAAAACTTTAATTTAGTCAGTGAATTGTTTTGGTCAATGTTTTATTACATGTTCTACGGGTCCTATAAATTTTTTTGCTCCTCATTTAAAGCTTAGGCAAGTATACTGGACGTACCTATGACTTGATGCGTCTTGCTTTTCATCCTTCAATTGATGTTATTGTAACAATTACTTTTAGGCCAAGCATTACCTAGCACATTTATATCAATTTTTCTAATTCAGCCGTGTCGTAAATAAATACTGACCATGTATAGTTTGCAGTCGACTGCGGGCATCTAAGACTGCTGGCGCCCTTATAAATTGTTCATTGAATTAATGCTCCTTCCATAAATATACAACCAGAGTTGGAAGAAAAACGTTCAACCCGAACCACCCTGAGATAGCCGGAGCATAAGCGTTGCCTGCTGTTTATTTAAGATTCACATTAACTTCATTTTTAGAATGTTCTGTTCTTATTTTTTATTAGGCTATTACAGCAGAACGGAATATTGGTAACAAATTGTATTCACAAGTGTCAAATGAAACTTTAAAGTAGTAGACTTAAGGAATGTTCTTATTTCTGACAGCTTGTGACATACAAATCTGAGCATTTTTCAGCTTACGTATATTTTTGTTTACTTCCACTGGTTGAAATTTCCGTGGAAAGTTTTCCTTTTTTCAATCCTAACTACAGATTAGGTATATAAGTTGAATTTTATGTATTGTATTAGCAAATTTTTTTGTAAAAAGCAGTCAGTTTTCGCATAATTTTTGTGTGTTCCTGTAGAAGTGATTGTTTGTAAAAATTTTGTAAAATATTGGTAATTAATAATAAAGGTTTAAAAAGCTATTGTGAAAAAAAATGTTTTCCGATTTTCGTGAAAAAATTGTTTGCAAATTTGCATGTAGTTTTAGCGAATTTAAAAAATAATAATTCGCTAATGAGGAGATCTGTGTTATATATATATATATATATATATATATATATATATATATATATATATATATATATATATATATATATATATCCGACCGATAACTCAAAAAATAATGGACCAATCTTGATCAAGTACCTTCCTTTTGCAAGTGGCTTGGATAAGTTCGTTATCCAGGAAAATCGGACTAGCTTTTCCCGGGAAATTCTGTGTTTTCCTTCTAAAAAAATTCATATCTCCGGAAGTAACAAAGTAAGGGCAATGAAATTTGATACGCGTGTTTGTATTATAAAGAGTCAACTCTGCACCAAAATTTAGGTCTCTAGCTTTAAAGACAAAGAAGTTATGGGCAGTTTAAGAAACAAATTTTGGAGTTTTCCTCAAAACGTCGAAGTCGTAACTTTAAACGTCAAAATTGGCAATGTTTAGGCAAAGAGCGTGAAACAAATACGGATTTTGAAAAGAAAATGTTGCAAGAAAAGTGTTCTGCAAACCCTTAAGTTTTAGATTCAACCATCATTGCCCTTCATTTTACTAAAGTATTTACAGAAAATTCATTTCAAATAGACCCTTTCTCTGATGTTTCGGCTGTCGGTTTTGTTAAGCTGATGCTTTCGCTGTAAGTTTAGTGAAGTTTATGGTTTAACGGTCTATAATTGTTTTTTAGCTAATTTTCGTGGAAAAAATTCGTTAATGCTTTTTTGCATTTTTTATAGAAATATGTTGCGTTTGTAAGGAAAAAATCTGGACGCAGTAAGTGCGTTTTGGTAGCGAATTTTCGGTAAATTTGCAGTTTAGCTCCCGAACGCTTTTCAAAAAACTGTTTTCAGAAACCTGCCTAGGCCTCCCCCTGGATCCACAAAGCCCAAGAAAAATTTCTTGTGCACACCCCCAAGGAAGTTACGAGACCAGGAGTGAGTAGGGGTGTATAGTTTTTTTTAAAACTAATTTTCGTAGAACAAATTTGTTCATGCATTTTTGCATTTTTATCGAAATATGATGCGTTTGTAAGAAAAAAATCTGGACGCAGTAAGTGCGTTTTGGTAGCGAATTTTCGGTAAATTTGCAGTTTTCTCCCGAACGCTTTTCAAAAAACTGTTTCCAGAAACCTGCCAGGCTCCCCCCTGGATCCACAAACCCCAAGAAAAATGTATTGTTCACACTCCTCTACGGGAGTTACGGGACCAGGAGTGAGTAGGGGTGCTGGGCGGGGTAGGTAGTAAAAAGGAAATATGAGCAGAAAATTCGAATAAAACGGGCTTGAAAGCTGTCTTTTTCACACCTTGAAGCCTTATCCCCCTTAAACCCTGCCTACCCCGCACAGCACCCCTATCCCCCCAGGTGCCGTAACTTCCTTGGCGGGTAGGAACAAGACATTTTTCTTGTGGTTTATGCGGCGAGGGTGGTTGTATGCACGCGAGGGGGAAGGCAAATCCCCACGACGAAGCATCCACCCTCCAACGCCTGCCACAAGTCGAACCGGGGGGTCTGCTTCGTCGTATGCACCCCCCCCCCCGCGTGCATACAACCGCCCTCGTTGCATAAACCACAAGAAAAACTTCTTGTTCATACCCCCCAAGGAAGTTACGTGATTTGGGGCAAATAGGGGTGCTGTGCGGGGTAGGCAGGGTTTAATGGGGATATGGCTTCAAATAGACAGCTTTCAAGCAGTTTTTGTATATTTTCAAACCATAAGTAATTTTGATAAAATATAGTACATTGTTTCTACTACATAGACTATACCGATAATCAGATTGATGCCTGCTCGCATTTGCTATTAAAACATTTTTATGGAAATTCACTTCCATAACACATTTGCTGCATCCAGACTTTTGAAAAATGTTTATATATTTTCAAACAATAAATTTATTTCGAAGAAATATGGTACATTGTTTCTACTTAATGGGCAACCAAGTTTGATACCTGGTTTCATCAAAGAAATATATATGCTATTAAAAATATTTAAAAAAATAATTCGCTACCATAACGCACTTGCTGCGTCCAGAGATTTTTGTTTTCTGAATTTACTCTAAAAGCTTTTTTTTTTGGAAAATTGTATCTTGGCAGGTGGCTAAATAATAATAATAATCTTTGTTGGTCTTTTTGCTACAAAATCCAGTAGATAAGACATGTCAGGATTAGATAAATATATAAGAAAACAAAAACAAAAATCATAGACAACAGACATCTAATTCTACAAAAATAAAACCAAAATCCTATAATGTCCAAAATTTTAAAACATTTAACAACCAATCCTTTCATGAAGCTAAACAATCTAGAAGCCAATTTAAAAAAATAAGGTTAATACAAATATAAAATGAATGAATTAAAACATCTTAGAAATATACGCTAAAAGATCTAAAATACAATTAAATAAAAACTTAAATATATAACCAAACACATATTGCACATATATAGGGTGGCGCATTGAAAACAAAACAGACCCATTTGCGTCCAGAGAATTTTTTTTTAAGAAACGCCGAAACACGCCAATTTTAATATTAATGGGGACATGTTTTGACATAAAACTCAACTTTGTCACATCAACTCCTTAAGGGTGGTGATAACAACCCTTATATTTTAAATAGGGAACATGGGTCGAGTGTTACATCATTTGAAATTTGAATTCAGCACACTAATTTTTTTGGAAGTTTTATCAAGTCGTTTAAAAATTATTCACAGTTGGAGTTGCAAGAACGTATTTCATTCATTGTGATAAGAAATGCACTAATTAGTCAATTTTTCGTTAAAAAAAAAGACTAAAAAATAAAACCAAACGTTCAAAAATGTTTATTCAGTTAAGTAAGTGTTCAAATTGTTGACCACCAGCTTCCATACAAAAGTACAAATTTTGTTCAAAACGAGCCCCGACATTCTGGAGCATTTGTGGAGTTATTAGACGGCATTCAACAATGCCTCGTCGTAATTCTTCCAGAGACTCCGGTTGTGTTGCGTAAATTCTACTTTTTAAATGGCCCCATAGAAAGAAGTCTAAAGGAGCTAAATTCGGTAATCTAGGGGGCCACTCAAAATAGCACCTCTACGCCCAATCCATTGCTCTGGAAACTCTCTGTTCAAAAACTCCCTAAAACGTTGTAAAAAATGCGGAGGAGCTCCATCTTGTTGAAACACTAATTGATTTTCTTGATAGCGATCATCATTTTCAACAATGTCAGTTAGTAGAGTGTAAACGATATCTTCTAGTAACTCCAAATACGTTTCGCCACTCAAATTGCCATCAAGAAAAATTGGTCCGATTAAACGGTCTCCAAACATTCCAGTCCAGACATTCAATATCTGTGGAGTTTGAGTGTGGACTTCGTGAAAATTTTGTGGATTATTATCTTGCCAATAACGACAATTATGACGATTGACTGTAGAGTTTAATAAAAACGTACACTCGTGTAAAAAACAGATATTGAACGTAAAGTTCCCGTTATCAGCTATTCGTGCAGTCATAACTTCACAAAACTCCAGCCGCCGATCAAAATCATCTCCATTCAGTTGTTGTACAAGATGAATTTTATACGGGTGAAATTTATAATGCTTCAATATTTGCTGAATAGTTTTTCTTTTGATGTTTGAAACAGTGGCCAATTTTCTCGTGCTCAAAGTTGGGTCTGCAGCAATTTGTCCTTAAACTCCAATCTCAGTAGCCTCATTTCTAACCGGAAATTCACGTTCAGGATCCCGTTTTTTGTTGGCTACTGAACCACTTTGTCGAAACTTTGCAACTAACTCCAAAATGTATTTTCTGTTAACATGTCTGTTCGGATGTCGTTCATTAAACAAATTTGCGGTACGGTTGGCACAGTCATTGTTTTAGAAAAAAAAAAGAGTAATTATTTCAACTCTTTCTTCTACAGAATACACCATTGTGAAATTAATTTTCGGTAGTACTATCAAGTATTAAACCGACCGATAAACTGAAGTAATAAACCGCATTTCTCTCATTCCGATAAGGAATGTTCTGATAGTCAATTTTTTGTTTACAAACCAACAAAACATTGACTATCAACGCATTTCTTATCGGAATGAGTGAAATGCGTTTTTGCATCTTCAACTGTGAATATATTTTAAACAAGTTGATAAATTTTCCAAAAAAATTAGTGTGCTGAATTCAGAAAAGAGAGAGCTTTCAAATGATGTAACACTCGATCCATGTTCCCTATTTAAAATATAAGGGTTGTTATCACCACCCTTAAGGGGTTGATGTGACAAAGTTGAGTTTTATGTCAAAACATGTCCCCCTCAATATTAAAATTGACGTGTTTCAGCGTTTCTTAAAAAAAGATTCTCTGGACGCAAATCGGTCTGATTCGTTTTCAATGCGCCACCCTATATACAAGTACAAAATAAATGTAAAAAACAAAACACACAGCCAGAAACATCACCTAAATACAGATTAAAATTATTTGCCGTTTGTCATCGATATAAATTCATTGACACTATGAAAACAGTGTTTCAGTAGATAGCTCTTCAATTTTTTTAAAAATGTTATATTGTTTTAACGAGTCTCCTTTAAAATTATCTGGTAATTTGTTATACAGATAACAGCCAGAGCAAACTGGAGACTTCTTGTAAAATTCATGCCTAGGAAATTTTAAGTGAAAAGTCTCTTATTTTCTAGTGTGATAAATGCACATTATAATTTTTAGTGATTTTTTATTTAAAAAAATTCACTATTAGAGAGGTATCGATGGTGAGATTTTGCAAACACTTTTTCAAATGAGCACGAACTGGGACCCCTAGAACCCATATCCGAGGTCAGTTTCAATTTTTATATGTTTATATATATATATATATATATATATATATATATATATATATATATATATATATATATATATATATATATATATATATATATATAGGGTGGCGCATTGAAAACAAAACAGACCGATTTGCGTCCAGAAATGTTTTTTAAGAAACGCTGTAACGTGTTAACTTTAATATTGAGGGGGACATGTTTTGACATAAAACTCAACTTTGTCACATCAACCCTTTAAGGGTAGTGATAACAACCCTTATATTTTAAATAGGGAACATGGGTCGAGTGTTGCATCCTTTGAAAGTTCCTTCTTTTCTGAATTCAGCACACTAATTTTTTTGGAAGTTTTATCAACTCGTTTAAAAATTATTCACAGTTGGAATTGCAAGAAGGTATTTTATTCATTGTGATCAGAAATACACTAATCAGTCAATTTTTCGTTAAAAAAACAACAAAAAAACAAACAAAACCAAACGTTCAAAAATGTTTATTCAGTTAAGTAAGTGTTCAAATTGTTGACAACCAGCTTCCATACGAAAGTACAAATTTTGTTCAAAACGAGCTCTGACATTCTGGAGCATTTGTGGAGTTATTAGACGGCATTCTTCAACAATGCGTCGTCGTAATTCTTCCAGAGACTCCGGTTCTGTTGCGAAAATTCTACTCTTTAAATGGCCCTATAGAAATAAGTCTAAAGGAGTTAAATCCGGTGATCTAGGGGGCCACTCAAAGGCACCTCTACGCCCAATCCATTGTCCTGGAAACTCTCTGTTCAAAAACTCCCTAGCACATTGTGAAAAATGCGGAGGAGCTCCATATTGTTAAAACACTAATTAATTTTCTTGAGAGCGATCATCATTTTCAACAATGTCAATTAGTAGAGCGTACACGATATCTTCTAGTAACTAAAAAAAAAACGTTTCGCCACTCAAATTGCCATCAAGAAAAATTGGTCCGATTAAACGGTCTCCAAAAATGCCAGTCCAGACATTCAATTTCTGTGGAGTTTGAGTGTGGACTTCGTAAAAATTTCTTGGATTATTATCTGCCCAATAACAACAATTATGACGATTGACTGTAGAGTTTAATAAAAACGTACACTCGTCTGAAAAACAGATATTGAACAGAAAGTTCCCGTTATCAGCTATTCGTGCAGTCATAACTTCACAAAACTCCAGCCGCCGATCAAAATCATCTTCTTTCAGTTGTTGTACAAGATGAATTTTATACGGGTGAAATTTATGATGCTTCAATATTTGCTGAATAGTCCTTCTTTTGATGTTTGAAACAGTGGCCAATTTTCTCGTGCTTAAAGTTGGATCTGCAGCAATTTGTCCTAAAACTTCAATCTCAGTAGTCTAATTTCTAACCGGAAATTCACGTTCAGGATCCCGTTTTTTGTTGGCTACTGAACCACTTTGTCGAAACTTTGCAACTAACTCCAAAATGCATTTTCTGTTAACATGTCTGTTCGGATGTCGCTCATTAAACAAATTTGCGGTACGGTTGGCACAGTCATCGTTTTTGAAAAAAAAAATAGTAATTATTTCAACTCTTTCTTCTACAGAATACACAATTGTGAAATTAATTTTCGGTAGTATTATCAAGTATCAAACCGACCGACTTTCATTCCGATAAGAAATGTTCTGATAGTCAATTTTTTGTTTACAAACCAACAAAACATTGACCATCAGCACATTTCTTATCGGAATGAGTGAAATGCGTTTTTGCATCTTCAACTGTGAATAATTTTTAAACGAGTTGACAAAACTTCCAAAAAAAATTAGTGTGCTGAATTCAAATTTCAAATGATGTAACACTCGACCCATGTTCCCTATTTAAAATATAAGGGTTGTTATCACCACCCTTAAGGGGTTTATGTGAGAAAGTTGAATTTTATGTCAAAACATGTCCTCCTCAATATTAAAATTGACGTGTTTCTGCAAAATACACAAATGTGACATTATATATACATATATATATATATATATATATATATATATATATATATATATATATATATATATATATATATATATATATATATATATATATATATATATATAAATACGTATATATGTTCGGAAAGATTTCCGTGGTCTTTAATGTGAGACATACTCGGTTCTCGGGTTGAACCGCGTCCAGAATTTATTAAAACTCGACGTTTCGGCTCCGTGATTGGAGCTATTCTCAAGAGGTATAGGATGGAGGTAAGGAAATGAACTCTACTGCATCAATCTGCCTACTCCTTAGAGCGGTGGGCAAAGGTGGGCTTGGTTGTTGTAGCTCGATTACGGGGCCTTAATCTGTCTGCTCCCCAAATCTCGCCGGAGATCGTCTCTAAGGTCTCAGTGTGTTCAACTCTAGGCCTAGGATAGATCTGGCAATTCGTTGCAAGTCTTGTATTGTATGTACTGTTTCGTCTACCTGATTCGTTATCAGTGTAATGAGTCAGGTGACGGTCAATTAAGTGAGGGGCTTTCGTCACGGTACTTAAAGGATTAAGATGATTGCAGGTATCTGCTGAGTTAGGTAATCGAGTTATAAAATTGTCTATTGAATTTATTGTCTTTTTGTGTTTTTGTAATGAAATATAATAGGTTTCCAAGTAATCGGAACGATGCACAATAAGCCAAAGACTGCAGTGCTATCGGGGCGGTTAAGCCGCGGACGAGCCCTGAGGAAAAAAAAAGTAATCGGAAGACGAAGACTATCATCTCTCTTATTTCAACAAGCGGGGCATTTTCCGATCTCGATTGCTTCGCGGATAATTCTGATATTGAAGTTGTGAATAGGGGCTATTGATATGGCATTGTCGAAGTCTATTTTGTGTCCTGTATGAATATGATGCGTGACCAAGGCCGATGAGGGGTCGGATTTTCAGATTGAGGTCTTAGAGTTTATGTACTTACATATTTACTTTACCTCTTGAAAATGACTCTAAACCAGGAGCCGAAACGACGAGTTTTAATAGATTCGGGACGCGGGACCAAGTATGTCTCATATATATATATATATATATATATATATATATATATATATATATATATATATATATATATATATATATATATATATATATATATATATATATATATACATATATATATATATATATATATATATATATATATATATATATATATATATATATATATATATATATATATATATAAAATTACATAAAATGCCCCATTGAGTTTGTTACATAAGTTGTCTATATGGTAACTGAATGTCATTATACTGTCAAATTATATGCCCAAAAATGTTACACAGCTTTCATTCCTTAGAATTTCATTATTTATCTGCAGATTAATACTCTTCAGCTTCTCATTAGAGTGTACGTTATATGTTTCCATATAGACCGTCTTCTGATAATCGAGGATTAATTTGTTTTTATAACACTATTCTTGCACTACACTGCACTACACTGCAATACCGAATTTGCTTTTTGTTCAACGTCCCCTGTAGTCCTACCACTCACAAAAATCGAGGTGTAGTCAGCATAGATAAATACCCTACCACCAGTTATGTGGTTTGGCAGATCGTTGACATATAAAAGAAAAATAAGTGGGCCAACAACACTTCCCTGCGGAGGCCCTACCAAGAGGCAAGTTATACGCATCCGAATCCGCCTCTCCAACTAGGCCATATAATTGTCTGTGCGTGAGATAGCAGGTTATAAGGCTACCCCACGTATACCCAGCATATCCAGCTTATCAGAAACAAATTTTATATCTACCGTATCGAATGCACATGACAGATCAAAAAACAGTGTTACGACGCACTCGTTTTGATCCAGTTTATCATTTATTTCTTGTATATAGCTAGTCACTGCCGTTTCAGTCGAAAAACCTTGTCTAAATCTAAAAAAACTCGGGACGCAGCAAGTGCGTTATGGTAGTGAATTTTTATTAAATGCTTCAAATTTAAATAACTCAATTTTCTATAAACTTAGAGAGTTTAATTTCAATACGTAGTAAGGTTTTTCCTAAGGCAACACATCCACAAAATTTAATTAAAATAACTTTGTAATTTTCGGAGAAAAAATTTTTTTCGAAAGAAAATTTAAAATTTGAATAACTCAATTTTCTCTAAACTTAGAAAGTTGAATTTTGGTACGTAGTAAGGTTGAGGCAACATATATAGTAAATTTCATTGAAACAGCTTTGTTACTTTCGGAGAAAAAAATTTTTTTCGAAAGAAAACTCAAAGTTTTTGCGGAAAACCCCGTCTGATTTTTCTGGATAACGAACTCATCCAAGCCATTAATAAAAGACAGGCACTTGCCAAGTTTCATCGAAATCTGTTAATTATTTTTTGAGTTATCAGACGGATATATATATATATATATATATATATATATATATATATATATATATATATATATATATATATATATATATATATATATATATATATATATATATATATGTGTGTATGTATATATAAACATATAAAAATTAAACCTATTTACAAATGAACTTTAATAAGATATTATGCTGTGACAATACCTCTCTCAAGCACCCTAAAATATAATCAAAATGTGCACAGTTATTTATGTTTTATTTCTTTTTCCCTTGTCTTAATACACTACATATTTTATGACAATCGATTTAATTTACTTATTTGATTTCATAAATAGTCGGTTAATAGTGAGGAATGAAGTAGACACCACATCTTCAAACATATTAAGAGAATATGAGTAAATCAACAGCAACTGGGAATGAATTCGGTCAGTCGCCCAGCCACGTGGTTAAAAAAGACTGTTTGTATGAGTGGTTACAACTCTACCTCTAAATAAAAGGACTGTAACAGCGGCAGAAGCAGAAGTCAATGGAAGGTGTGTGTATTCGGAAAGAAACTATTGACTATTAATAACAACAATTGACTAAAAACGCTGCGAGTTGTAAGGCAAAAATAATTATACTACAGAGGTGATAAATAATAATAATTTACAATAGGGTTATATATAATCGTAAATGCTTCCAATGATTAACAATCAGTGAATTCAGTATTATTGACATTTCTCGGAGACTTACAAATGAATTTCATGAGTCAATAAGAAAAGCATTGACTAACCAACAGCAACCACATACTTATGATTTAAACATAAATGTTTCAAATTTGAATAGCTCAATTTTCTGTAACCCTAGAAAGCTGAATTTTGGCACACAGTTAGGTATTTCCCAAAGCAATATGTAGACCAAATTTTATCGAAATTTTCGGAAAAAAAATTTTTTTTGAAAGAAAACTCAAAATTTTCCCGGAAAACCCCGTCCGATTTTCCTGGCCAACGAACTCATCCAAGCCATTAATAAAAGAAAGGCACTTGCCGAGTTTCATCTAAATCGGTTAATTATTTTTTGAGTTATCAGACGGATACATACATATATATATATATATATATATATATATATATATATATATATATATATATATATATATATATATATATATATATATATATATATATATATATATATATATATATATATATATATAAACATATAAAAATTCAAACTGACCCCGGATATGGGTTCTAGGGGTCCTAATTCGCGCTCATTTGAAAGAATTTTTGCAAAATCTCACCATAGATACCTCTCTATTAGTGAATTTTTTTAATAAAAATTCACTAAAATAACTTAAAGAGGTTCGTTGACCAGGAAAATCGGACCATTTTATTCAGGAATATTTAAGTTTATGTTAGGAAAATGTTGTACCTTTTCAAACAATAAAATTATTTCGATGAGTTATGGTATTGTTTCTACTATATAGGTGATACCAAATTTCATGCTTGATTTCATTAAGAAGACATGTTTGCTATTAAAAACCTTTTTATGAAAATTCACCACCATAACGCATCCAGACGTATACTAAATTGACAGGAAAGTGATAAAGAGACCCTGCAATATGAAATCTTATTGATTAGAGGAAACTGAAACCAAATGACTGGCATTTTGGTCCGTATTTTAAAACACGGTCCTGTTGCTTTCCCTTTTCTATTCCCGCTGTGACGGAATGTCCATCGAATCGTCATTCCTGGTGTATTTATATATGTGTGTACGTTACTTTATCCATACCCCATAGTTTATACATGATTCGTACATTGTAGATACAAAAGAATCCTTTTTATATTCAATATATCTAATGGGTAAAGTCAGTCTGGTCGCTTGATTACACTTTACAAATAGCTTGCTGTCGTCTTCCGCCATAAAAACCAAAAGGAACAAATTTCTCACTGTTCTGTTGTTTTTGATTAGAAAGGGGTTTAAAGCACACGGAGCTTTGACTAGCCACACAACCATATCTTTTAATTTTGATATATCGCTCGTCTTTGGTATTGTACATTTCTAACGACTGAAGGAAATGAACTTTAAGATAGATTTAGAAATTTGATTAATTGATTAATAAGTTATACTGCCATTTTTATTTTTTATTTATTTATTTACTTATTATCATAAATCGTACATGTCTACACAATAAGCCTGAGGCTTGTGCTGTATATTAACATAATTTAATAAAATTCCACCAAAAACTGCTTGAAAACTTCATCCAAATGTAACATAGTTCTAATTTTGACATTCCAAATTTGTTGGGTTTCTACTGGTTCCATCTAATGAACCAGTCTTTGCCTTCACTCTTCATTGATTTTAATGCTTTCCCAATACCTTCCAAACTAAAATTTATTGTTTATAGCCGATATTTTCATCCAAATAGTTAATTTTGAATTTAACTAAATATGATTTGAACGTTGAAGTATTAGTCCAGTCAATTAAGACATTGACCAGGACATTCAAAATAAAAAGCTGAAAATTACCAGATATGCTGAGGATGATGTCCTAATTTAAACCCTAAAGGTCCAAAACAATCCCGCTTGGGGAAAATCGCCACCTTGGGAAAATCGCTGCAATCTTGGATTTTTTAGTTTTGAGCATAGCGACTGAACCAAGCGTTCAATTTTATTCGTCTTTGCGCCTATATGCGTAGTTTGATGTTCTTTTTCTTTTAAAACATAAAAAAAGTCTGGACGCAGCAAGTGCGTTATGGTAGCGAATTTTCATTAAAAAAAAATTATAGCAAATTATATATATATATATATATATATATATATATATATATATATATATATATATATATATATATATATATATATATATATGTGTGTGTGTGTGTTTTTTAAGAAAGCAGGCATCAAATTTGGTTACCAGTATAACCTATATAGTAAAAACAATGTGCCATGTTCCATTAAAATACCTTTATTGTTTGAAAATGTACAAACATTTCCGAAAGTAAACTTAAAGTGTTCCCGAAAAAACTCGTTTCTTGGTCAACCTTAAAGGTTAATAGCAAATTGAGCTATTCAAATATGAAGCATTTGATCAAAATTCGCTACCATAACGCACTTGCTGCGTCCAGAATTTCTTTTCTTACAAACATGCATTATATTTCGATGGAAAATGCAAAAATGCAATAACGTAAGATGTGTTTGATTAAAAAAAAGATAATTTGTATCACCAACGACTTATGGGCCAGCCTGTGATTGTAGTAATATTTTTTAAGATGTAGCTCAAGACACCCTATAATTAATGTCTACAATTTTTTTCATATCTTGCATAATAACGTATATATTGAGCTTTATTGATTTTTTTACGAAAATTCGGCAAAAATTATATACCATTAAACGATAAACTCTATAGCTAAGGCTACTGCCAAGCATCAGAGAAAAGGTCTATTTGAAATGAATTTTATGGATATATTTTAGTGAAATGAAGGACAATGACGGTTGAAACTTAGACTTCAGGGTTTGTAAAACATTCTTCTTGAGACATTTTCTTTCGATAGCCCATATTAGATTTCAGTTCTTTGCCTAAATGTTGCCTTTTTAAAGTTTTAAATCGCAACTTTGACGTTTTGACGAAAACCCCAATCAATTTCTATTTAAATGCCTATAACTTTTTTGTCTTTCGACCTACATAGCTAAATTTTAGTAGGTAACTTACATGTAATGATATAAACCCGCGTACCAAATTTAATTGCCCTTACTCTGTTAATTCGGGAGATATAATTTTTTTTCGAAAGAAAACTCAACATTTTCCGCGAAAACTTGGGCCAATTTGCCTGGCTAACGAACTTATCCAAGCCATTTGCAAAAGGAAAGTGCTCACCAAATTTAATCAAAATCGGCCCATTATTTTTTGAGTTATCGGTGTGATATATATATATATATATATATATATATATATATATATATATATATATATATATATATATATATATATATATATATAAACATATAAAAATTGAAACTGACCCCGGATATGTGTTCTGGGGGGCCTAATTAGCGCTCATTTGAAGAAATTTTTTCAAAATTCAAAAGTAGGGATCTCCTCATTAATGATTTTTAAAAAAATAAAATTCACTAATATGAAATAATGTCAATTTTTTGAACAACTCAAAAAAACATTTTTAGTGAATTTTCTTAGAAAAAATTCACTAATGAGGAGATCTCGACTTTTGAATTTTGAAAAAATTTCTTCAAATGAGCGCGATCTAGGACCCCTAGAACCCATATCCGGGGTCAGTTTCAATTTTTAGTGAATTTTCGTAGAAAAAATTCACTAATGGGGAGATCCCGACTTTTGAATTTTGAAAAATTTTTTGCAAATGAGCGCGATCTAGGACCCCTAGAACCCATATCCGGGGTCAGTTTCAATTTTTATATGTTTATATATATATATATATATATATATATATATATATATATATATATATATATATATATATATATATATATATATATATATATATATACATATATATATATATATATATATATATATATATATATATATATATATATATATATATATATATATGTATGTATCACACCGATAACTCAAAAAATAATGGGCAGATTTTGATAAAATTTGGCATGTACCTTTCTTTTGTAAATGGCTTGGATAAGTTCGTTAGTCAGGAAAATCGGACGAGGTTTTCCGGGAAATTTTGAGTTTTCATTCGAAAAAAATTCTTATCTCAAAAAGTAATAAGCCGATTTTAATAAAATTTGGCATGCACCTTCCTTTTGTAAATGGCTTTGACAAGTTTGTTAGTCAGGAAAATCGGATGAGGTTTTCCGGGAAAATTTTGAGTTTTCATTCGAAAAAAATTAATTTTTCAAAAAGTAATAAGCCGATTTTAATAAAATTTGACATGTAGCTTCCTTTTGTAAATGGCTTTGAAAAGTTTGTTAGTCAGGAAAATCGGATGAGGTTTTCCGGGAAAATTTTGAGTTTTCATTTGAAAATTTTTTTTTATCTCAAAGAATAATGGGCAGATTTTGATATAATTTGGCATGTACCTTCCTTTTGTAAATGGCTTTAACAAGTTTGTTAATCAGAAAAATCGGACGAGGTTTTCCGGAAAAATTTTGAGTTTTCATTTGAAAAAACTTTTTATCTTAAAAAATAAAAAAGCTACGATAACCAAATTTGGTAGGTAGGTTTACGATAATTTTACGATAAAAAGTAAATTTTACACCAAAATTTAGATTTCCATGTTACAAGAAAAAAAAGTTATAATAAAATATTTTGTGCCAGATCATTTCTATGAAAATTCACTACCATAACGCACTTGCTGCGTCCCGAGTTTTATATGTTTATATATATATATATATATATATATATATATATATATGTATGTATATATATATATATATATATATATATATATATATATATATATATATATATATATATATATATATATATATATATATATATATATATATATATATATATATATATATATATATATATATATATATGTATGTATGTATGTATCACACCGATAACTCAAAAAATAATGGGCCGATTTTGATAAAATTTGGCATGTACCTTTCTTTTGTAAATGGCTTGGATAAGTTCGTTCGATAAGGAAAATCGGACGAGGTTTTCCGGGAAAATTTTGAGTTTTCATTCGAAAATAATTTTTATCTCAAAGAATAATAGGCCGATTTTTGATAAAATTTGCTATGTACCTTCCCTTTATAAATGACTTTGACAAGTTTGTTAATCAAAAAAATCGGACGAGGTTTTCCGGGAAAATTTTGAGTTTTCATTTGAAAAAAAATTTTATCTTAAAAAATAAAAAATCTATGATAACCAAATTTGGTAGGTAGGTTTACGATATAAAAAGTAAACTATACTCCAAAATTTAGATTTCTATGTTACAAGAAAAAAAAGTTATAATAAAATATTTTGTGCCAGTTCATTTCTGTGAAAATTCACTACCATAACGCACTTGCTGCGTCCAGGCTTTTTATTAATTTTAATTTTAATTTTTTATTTTTATAAGAAAGTAAATCTTTATCTAAAATGTTTGAATTTTTTGGCCATAGTAAATATTACGTTATATGTACCGTTCCATGGCAACACGTCAGCCACAGGTTAGATGTCTTCATCAATGTCAGAGTCAGCCACTTCCATGCGACTTGCGCATCCATGACCAGCGCAGTAACCGCACATATATATGCAACTGAGACCACTTGTCCTGCAATTGCATTCGTTTTCGCAGCCGGATTTGCAACTGCAAGATATGATGTGGAGTACCCGCTCCGATGCTGTATTCTTTTTAGTCATGATGTGCTCTAGCTGATCTGCATGCACCAGTGATCCCCATTATTTTCCCAGGCGGCGAGTTTCCATCCATACCTGAACCAAAATTTAAATAAACGGAATAGCTTACTTCTTCTTCTTCGAGTGCCTTCTCCTATCGAAGATCGGCAACAATTTTGGCAAATTCGTCTCTGTCTTGGGCCCTTTTCAGCAAAGTGTTTGAACCCAAGCCTGTCCAATCTCGTATGTTCTTAAGCCAGGAGCACTGCCTGCGTCCAGGTCCACGTCTACCTTCGATCTTACCCTCTATCATGAGTTGTAGAAATTCATATCTATTGTGTCTCATTACATGACCGAGATATGCAGTTTTTCGCTTTTTTTACGATTTCGATGAGTTCACGTTTTCTGCCCGTACGATGCAAAATTTGTGGTGTGAGCAGTCCAAGAAACTCGCAACATTCGTCGATACACCCACATTTCGAATGCCTCGAGTCTGTTTAGACCTCCAGCCTTTAGCGTCCACGCCTCAACCACATACAGAAGCGTGGAATATATGTAGCACTTCACAAAATTGTATCTAATTTGTATATCAAGTGACCTATCGCTTAACAGGCTTCGAATTTTTAATAAATTTGCTCCAGCCATTTCAATCCGAGCTCTGATTTCCAAATCACGATTCAGATCTTCGCCGATCCAATTGCACAAGTATTTAAACCTAGAGACCTTGGTTATCTGTGTCTCGCATACGTTTATATGTATTGGTTGATTTGGATTTCGGTTTACCGCAAATATCTTTGTTTTTGCGGTGTTGATTTTTAAGCCTAATAGATCTCCTTCGGCTGATATCTTGTTAAGTAGCCGCTGCAAGTCCTCAGGACTGTCTGCGATTATAGCTGTGTCGTCGGCATATCGTAGATTATTTATCAAGGTTCCATTCACTTTTATGCCATCTTCTGCACCTTCAAGTGCGTTTTGGAATACAATTTCGGAGTACATGTCAAAAAGCATAGGGCTCAGTACACAGCCTTGTCTGTCTCAACGTTTAATTGGTACAGTTTTTGTTTGGGTGTTATCAATCTGCACTGTCGCCACCTGGTGTTCATAGAGGCACTGAATGATTTTTAGATCTTGGGAGTCTAAACATTTACTTTCTAGTATGTTCAGCAGCGTGCTATGTTTGACACAATCAAATGCTTTAGCATAATCTATGAAACACAGGTATACTTCCTTTCGCTGATCTCGACACTTCTGCAGCAGGACCGATAGCGCAAATAAAGCCACTCTAGGTCACAATCCCTCTCGAAACCCCATCTGCAGTTCGCTCAGATCCTGCTCGCATTTCCTATGTATTCGATTATGTAGGACCTTTAGAAACAACTTTAATATCTGACTAGTTAAGCTAATTAGTCGAAACTCATCACATCTTTTTGCGCTTGGTTTTTTAGGAATAGGGACAAATGTAGATTTTAACCAGTCTTGAGGTATATATCCATTGTTATAGATGGTATTAAATAGTTTGGTCAGGATTTTTAAGTTTTCTTCATTTATAAGTTTCAGGGATTCTGGACAAATGTTGTTTGGTCCAGCTGCTTTACCGTTTTTTATTCCCTTCAAAGCATTCTCTATTTCTGCAGTCATTATATTTGGTCCCATTTCTGTCTGAAGTTGGTTCCGAAAGGGGGGACCTTTGTCGTCGAAAAGATTAGAAATATAATTTGTCCACACTTCTTGCAGTTCTTGTGTGTCTAAGACTGTCTTGTTGTCTTGATTTACTATTTTTGCATATATTGGGGATTTACGGTTTCCTGTAATTTCCTTAACTCTTTTGTGGATATTAAGTAGATCATGTTTTTGGTACATCTCCCCTATTTCCTTACTTCTCTCCATCATCCATGCTTCTTTGGCATTTCTAATTTTAGTCCTGACAAGTGCCTGAGCTTCTTTATATTTTTCTTTTTGCGTGTTTTTGAATTTCCGCCGTTGGTCCATTAACTCTAATATCTCTTGAGTCATCCATTCTTTATGCCGATTTTTGTTTTTTACAGTTGTTATATATTCTTACGTGTCTAAAATAGCATTTTTGAGCTGACTCCAAGTGTGCTCTATGTCTTTTTTGGGCTTCCTCAGTTGTTCATTGAGTTTGTCAGAGATGATTAGATTCTTTGCTTCGTCTCTTAGGGCTGCAGTATTGGGTTTTCTTATGACTTTCTTTCTAAGTTTTCTCAATCGTATCTGCATTTGGGCTGCTACGGGATTGTGATCTGATTACACATCTGCACCAGGGTAAGTTTTCACACGGCGAATGCCATTTCTGTATCTTTTTGGTACTAGGATTCAGTCAATTTGGTTTCTAATTGGATGGTCTGGTGTGTATTGTGGAGATCTCCATATATATAGGCGTCTTGGGGGTAGTTTAAACCACGTGTTGGATATGAACATTTTATCCTCTTGGCAGAATTGAACTAATGCATCCCCTCTTTCGTTTCTTATTCCTAGTCCATGCTCCCCGACAGTGTCATCGCATCTTCCCTTGCCTACCTTTGCGTTAAAGTCTCCTAGGATGAGCGTGGTTTCACCCTTTTTGGTTTGGGACAGAAGTTGTTTTATTTCCGCGTAGAAAGATGTATTCTCTGATTCTGGTTTATCGGCTGTTGGAGCATATGCCTGAATGATGTTTAAATTCTTCGGTGTTGCCTTGAGTTGTATCATCATTGCCCTGTCAGAAAGTGGTACGAAATTAAGGACCGAGCAAGCCGTTCCAGGATCCAGCATAATCCCGACGCCATTATAATGTTTGGGATCGTCATTTCCAGAATAGCAAAAAAGTATAATTGTTCACTTGAACTTTCTCGCTATTGGGCCATCTTGTTTCACTTATTCCCACGATATTTATTTCCAGCCTGCACATTTCTTGATTTATGTTGTGCATCTTCCCAGACATGTACATGCTTTTGACATGCTATGTGCCAATTTTTATTGGCTTTCTACAATTAATTTGTGTTGTTTTTGTGTTTGTCCTCGTGGGTATTCTTAGCACCCCTTGACCATTTAAGGCCTACCACGGACTAGGGGCCATTGCTTTGTTCCTTACTGCCATAATTATTTTTCTTGAGAAAATATAGTGCGGTAGTTCCTCCTTGCTTTCCGCACCGCTGTACAAACGCCATTCTGTGGATTCCACTCCGCCGTTTGCTGTCTGGTTCATGACCGTAAAAGTTTCTCAAACTCTCGCCCATGATCAGTTTTGTGCAGCCAGCTGCCGCTACACAATTTTTTCACCATATCTGGCTACCCTTACTTAGTTTAGCCTGCAGGTCGATGCAGTTCCAGGGGTGTGGCACGTGGAGCCATAAGTAAGAGCTGACTGCCCTGTGAGGAACAGTTGTCCGAACCCACCTCCAGTCTGTGACTCTTGGTACAACCGATTCAAACAAAAGGTACTACCTCTACAACGCAGCCCATACAACCCTACTAAGAATTTTTAAACCAGAGGAAATAACGCAATTTGGCCCTTATCTGGTGGTAAACTTGGTAGGAATGTTGTTTAGCCGCTGTATGTAGGTAGGTAGGCTTACCTAGGTGGAAGTGCAGCCAAGTCAAATACTGACTTGACGGACTACTTAGCCACTGTCCTCCGATACAGCCAAAGGTTTGGCGTTGTTTAAGCTCTCTTTAACATAACAGTCGCACAGCGCCGCGAAGAAAATATTCCCCCGATTCTGCGATTTTATCGTGCGTAGCGTTTGGTTGATTGAAGACAGACTTTATTCCAAAGACAAGCGTCGTTTTGGAGTTTCTTGAAGGAATCCTTTTAGTGAATTTTCTTAAAAAAAAATTCACTGATGAGAAGATCCCGATTTTTAAATTTTGAATTTTTTTTTTTCAAATGAACGCAAACTAGGACACCTAAACTCATATGCGGGGTCAGTTTCAATTTTTATATGTTTATATATATATATATATATATATATATATATATATATATATATATATATATATATATATATATATATATATATATATATATATATATATATATATATATGTATGTATGTATCACACCAAAAACTCAAAAAATAATAAGCCGATTTTGATCAAATTTGGTGAGTACTTTCCTTTTGTAAGTGTAAGTTCGTTAGCGAGGAAAATCGGATAAGGTTTTCCTGGAAAATGTTGGGTTTTCTTTCGAAAAAATTCATATCTCTGAAAATTAAAAAGCTGTAGCAACCAGATTTGGTAAGCTGGTTTCTCTCATAAACAGTATCTTTTGTACCAGAACTCAGATCTCTAGGTTAAAAGGCAAAAAAAAAACAAGCCTCTGATTAAAAAAAAAGTTGAAACGTCAAAATTGATAATTCTGGTAGTCGTACATTAGTACGCATTAGCGCTTTGGGAGTTAAAATACGGCTCTAAACGACTAACAAGCTCCTAGATCTGTGTCTCAGCCGCCATTTTCCTTCATTTCGTTAAAATATGAGCAAAAGATCAATTCTAGACAAAAATTGTATGGTGTAGATGATCAAGGTGTTAGAAAAGTAATATACTCCAGTATATACATGTTAGTTGATACATCTGTCATGTCGATAATGGCCGAGAGGTAAAGGCGGTAGTGCCGATTTAATAATGGACTCCTATAGCACGCGTTCTAATCTCAGTTAGTGACTTCACTTTTTTTTTCAATGTTTTAAATCTTATTTCATTTTACCGTTATCTGATCAGATTGTGTAATTCTGATGAATTTTTTAGCGCGTTTTTATATGACAACTTCAATTAGGACGAAATGAAAACTTTTAAGACATAGTTCACTTCGAATAGCACATCTGGTTGTTTGTTATTGCCCTAACTTAGTGAAACCGTTCCATACATAATACAGCAGTGGACTTTTCCCGTGGCTTCACAAATGCTTGTTCTTTTCTGCAACCGATTTCAATTTTAACTGGACGCAGAAAGTGCGTTATGGTAGCGAATTTTCGTTAAAGTTTCAAATTTTAATAGCTCAATTTGCTGTTAACCTGACGTTCGTTGGCCAGGAACCAGTTTTTTCGGAAACATTTTAAGTTTATTTTCGGAAAATTTTTGTACATTTTCAAACAATTAAGCTATTTTGATAAAATATGGTACATTGTTTCTACTATGTAGGTTATATTGGTAACCAAATTGCATTCCTGCTTTCTTTAAAAAAAAGACATATTTGTTTTTAAAACATTTTTATGAAAATTCACTACCATAACGCACTTGCTGCGTCCAGACGTTTTTACCTTTTGTGAAAGGCAGAAGTGGCACAGCATCTTGTTGCTGCATCGAAAAACAGGAAGCGGTTACAGAGATCCTCAAGGGCGGTGATCAAATTTTCACTGCTGAAGAGCCCGGGTTCTGCATTGTTTTTTTCTGAAAATGCACCCGAAAACGACCAATCCTTACTGAACGTAGTTTCCAGTAATAAAATGCACCACGACACACACACACACACACACATATACTTCAATATATATATATATATATATATATATATATATATATATATATATATATATATATATATATATATATATATATAACATATGAAAATTGAAACGGGCTCTAGGGGGCCTAGTTCGCGCTAATTTGAAGAAATGTTTTCAAAATTCAAAAGTCGGGAGCAGTAAACAACCAATATTTACACTGAACGTAGTTTCCACAACACATACATAGTCCTTGCAGACGAAATTTCACAAGTGATCAGACCACAAAACAATTCCAACCTTTAACTTTAAGTAACACACTTCAATAAATGTATATATATATATATATATATATATATATATATATATATATATATATATATATATATATATATATATATATATATAGGGTGCGCATTGAAAACGAAACAGACCGATTTGCGTCCAGAGAATGTTTTTTTTAAGAAACGCTGAAACACGTCAATTTTAATATTGAGGGGGACATAAAACTCAACTTTGTCACATCAACCCTTTAAGGGTGGTGATAACAACCCTTATATTTTAAATAGGGAACATGGGTCCAGTTGTACATCATTTGAAATCTCTTTCTTTTCTGAATTCAACACACTAATTTTTTTGGAAGTTTTATCAACTCGTTTAAAAATTATTCACAGTTGAAGATGCAAAAACGCATTTCACTCATTTCCATAAGAAATGTGCTGATAGTCAATGTTTTGTTGGTTTGTAAACAAAAAATTGACTATCAGAACATTTCTTATCGGAATGAGAGAAATGCGGTTTATTATTTCAGTTTATCGGTCGGTTTGATACTTGATAGTACTACCGAAAATTAATTTCAAAATGATGTGTTCTGTAGAAGAAAGAGTTGAAATAATTACTCTTTTTTTTCAAAAACGATGACTGTGCGAACCGTACCGTAAATTTGTTTAATGAACGACATCCGAACAGACATGTTAACAGAAAATATATTTTTGAGTTAGTTGCAAAGTTTCGACAAAGTGGTTCAGTAGCCAACAAAAAACGGGATCCTGAACGTGAATTTCCGGTTAGAAATGAGACTACTGAGATTGACGTTTTAGGACAAATTGCTGCAGACCCAACTTTGAGCACGAGAAAATTGGCCACTGTTTCAAACATCAAAAGAAGAACTATTCAGCGAATATTGAAGCATCATCAATTTCACCCGTATAAAATTCATCTTGTACAACAACTGAATGAAGATGATTTTGATCGGCGGCTGGAGTTTTGTGAAGTTATGACTGCACGAATAGCTGATAACGGGAACTTTATGTTCAATATCTGTTTTTCAGACGAGTGTACATTTTTATTAAACTTTACAGTCAATCGTCATAATTGTCGTTATTGGGCAGATAATAATCCAAGAAATTTTCATCCACACTGAAACTCCACAGAAATTGAATGTCTGGACTGGCATTTTTGGAGACCGTTTAATCGGACCAAGTTTTTTAGATGGCAATTTGAGTGGCGAAACGTATTTGGAGTTACTAGAAGATATCGTTTACCCTCTACTAATTGACATTGTTGAAAATGATGATCGCTATCAAGAAAATCAATTAGTGTTTCAACAAGATGGAGCTCCTCCGCATTTTTCACAACGTGTTAGGGAGTTTTTGAACAGAGAGTTTCCAGGACAATGGATTGGGTGTAGAGATGCTATTGAGTGGCCCCCTAGATCACCGGATTTAACTCCTTTAGACTTATTTCTATGGGGCCATTTAAAGAGTAGAATTTTCGCAACAGAACCGGAGTCTCTGGAAGAATTACGACGACGCATTGTTGAAGAATGCCGCCTAATAACTCCACAAATGCTCCAGAATGTCAGAGCTCGTTTTGAACAAAATTTGTACTTTTGTATGGAAGCTGGTGGTCAACAATTTGAACACTTACTTAACTGAATAAACATTTTTGAACGTTTGGTTTTGTTTTTTTTTAACGAAAAATTGACTAATTAGTGCATTTCTTATCACAATAAATGAAATACGTTCTTGCAACTCCAACTGTGAATAATTTTTAAACGAGTTGATAAAACTTCCAAAAAAATAGTGTGCTGAATTCGGAAAAGAAAGAGCTTTCAAATTATGTAACACTCGACCCATGTTCCCTATTTAAAATATAAGGGTTGTTATCACCACCCTTAAGGGGTTGATGTGACAACGTTGAGTTTTATGTCAGACCATGTCCCCCTCAATATTAAAATTGAAGTGTTTCAGCGTTTCTTAAAAAAAATTTTTTCTTACGCAAATCGGTCGGTTTCGTTTTCAATGCGCCACCCTGTATATATATATATATATATATATATATATATATATATATATATATATATATATATATATATATATATATATATATATATATATATATGAACCTCGGTTGTTCAGGGGTAAGAACGTGTGCCTCTGAACCGAAGGGTAGTGGGTTCCATCCCAAGGTACTCCTTTCACTTTTTCAGTACAAACTGTAACATTAAACATCCACCGGGGTTCTGGCATTGTATTTGAGCAAGTTGAATGTCTGCACGTTCCGCCCTTCGGAGGGGGCGTAAAGCCGTCGGTCCCGTGTCCATGCGATGTTGGGCATGTTAAAGCTCCCTACCCTCCTTACAGAAGAGCAGGGGTTTGGCAAAATTTCCAGGATATTGAGGTGAAACTACTCCCTCTCCTATATATATATATATATATATATATATATATATATATATATATATATATATATATATATATATATATATATATATATATATATATATATATAAATTGAAACTGACCCTGGACGTGGGTTCTAGAGGGCCTTCAATCTATGTATGTGCAAAATGTTATTTATCACAACTGAATGTTGTTCTTATTGCTTTGCGTATCCTATAAACAGGCTTTTTTAAAACAGATAAAATCGGTTAAACAAACTGGTAAGTTGTTATCACAATTCAGAAGAAAATTTCAGTACCTGTCTTCACAGAGAAATCTTTTATCGCGTCGATGAAGACACGTTTATAAGGAAATCAGTTCTGCCAACGATAAACTGTCATCACTTATGCAAGTATGCAAATAAATCACATTTTTAAACTCCACTAATTACATTCCAAAACAAATATTAAAATAAGTAATAAGAGTTAAACTCAAAGCTTTCAGAATCCAATAAATTCTTACATATTTCATTCTCGGTGACATTCAGGAATACCAACATGCCCACGTATTAATTAGCTAATTAGCAATAAAACAAATAAGTTATTATTGAGAAGATAGACAATTTCACTGCCTGTGAAACATGGGGGCCACAGTTTCGTGCTGTTGCGTATTACGAGGCTTAGTCTGTTAATATTAAGATAATACTAAATAATAAAATAATATTAAAATGCGACAAATATTGTTCAGACAAGTACATTTGGAGAACCCAAATCACCGCAACACATCTTTTTAAAGACCTGACGATCGTTTCACTAACAAAGTTAGCGTCATCAGAGGATGAAAAATTCTGAATTTATCATCCTCTGATGACGCTAACTTTGTTAGTGAAACGATCGTCAGGTCTTTAAAAAGATGTGTTGCGGTGATTGGTGTTATCCAAGTGTACGTAGTATCATTGCTCACGGGTTACAATCTTCACTTAGTATTGTTCAGACATTGATTTGTAGCACACATTAAAAAAATAGACGTAAAAAGGGATCAGGAATCGAAGGCGGTAATAGTCATGGACTTTTTGCAAAAAGAAAAAACGATCTACTGGGAATAATTTTTGCAAGAGCACGTTCCCACCTCTTGTCTCAGGGAATGGAATTGTTTCTACCGCCCTGGGCAAGGCTGAACTTTTTGCCTCGTTGTTCACCGGCAATTCTACTCTCAACCCACCTCCAAATGTTCAACCACCAACAGTCCCCAATGTCGCGCATAAAATGACGGATATCATTTTCAAAACTAAAAAGGTACGAAAGATGATCTCTTCTCTTAGTACCAGGAAAGCCTCTGGCCTTTACGAGATCCCAGCAATTGTTCTCAAAAAATGCGCACCAGAACTTGCTCCTGTCCTGACTCGTCTGTTTCAGACATCTTACAATAGAGGCATATTCCCTAGTAACTGGAAAACTGCTCGAGTACAACCCGTCCCCAAGAAAGGATCCAAAGCGCTTCCTAGCAACTACAGGCCTATTTATCTCCTTTCAGTCATCTCTAAAGTGATGGAAATGTATATAAACACCGAATTACTAAAATTTCTCGAAAAACACAGTCTAATTCACGATAGGCAGTATGGATTCCGTCAGCGCAGATCAACTGCCGACCTCCTTTCCTCTGTCACCCATTCTTGGTACAAGTCTATGGAACTACACGGTGAATCCCAGATTGTCACTCTAGACATATCCAAAGCATTCGACCAGGTCTGGCACGCAGCGCTGCTTAATAAACTTCCGGCTTATGGCCTACCACCAAAACTCTGTACCTGGACAGCAAATTTCCTCTCCAACCGGAGCATTTCTGTTGTCGCGGACGGCCATTCCTCTAAGCTGTATCCAATTAATGCAGGAGTTCGTCAAGGTTCAGCTTTAGCCCCTACTTTGTTTCTTCTCCACATCAATGACTTCCTCTCTAGCACATCCAACCCAGTTCACAGTTACGCGGACGACAGTACCCTGCACTCAAATATACAATATGCTAAGCATGTCTCTTTAGCCCAACTAGATGAGGATCGCAGATTCATGGAGGGCTCTGTCTCCGTGGATCTCCAAAAAATATTAGACTGGGGAAGTAGAAATCTTGTACAATTCAACCCCACCAAATCACAGTCTTGCTTTCTTTGTCATAAGAGATACACCAGCCCTAGACCCCTCACAATGAACAACCAAGTTATTCAAAGTAATGAGTCCTTTTTACTTGTTGGCATTTCTGTGGACCGAAATCACAATTGGCACCAACATGTCACATCAATTGCAGAAGCGGCTGCTAAGAAATTAGGTTTCTTGTTTCGGGCTCGCAAATACTTTTCACCAGCTAATCTCTATACCTTATATACTTCACAAATAGGACCAAACATCGAATACTGCTCCCACATCTGGGGTGCTGCTGCCGCTTCTACACTCGCTATCCTGGACTCCATTTAGAAGAGAGCTATATGTCTCATCGTTGGCCCTACCCTCACTCAAAGGCTGCCATTTCTTGCCCACCGACGTGCCGTTGGTGACCTCTCTCTCTTTTATAGATATCTGCACGGGCACTACTCAGAGGAGCTTTCTTTCATAGTTCCTCCACCTGCTGCCCACAGAAGATCTAGCAGAGGAACAGAGCGAATGTACCCTTTTACTGTCCAGGTCACCAGACTTCAGAACATCTTGTTATGCCCGCTCTTTTCTCGCGAGGACTTCCAAGTTGTGGAATTCCTTGCGGCACATGTTTTTCCTTCTCCTCCGAACCTCCACACCTTCAAGTCCACAATTAACATGTTGCCTCTTTCCACCTTGTCGACACCCACGGTACGATAGTATTTAGGCTGTAAGCCCTCGTGGTATGTTTTTGAAATTAAACAAAAAATACGGCGCAATACTCCAGTGAACTATTGGACCGATTCGATGATAAATGGAAGAAGACACGGCCCCACTTGGCCAACAAAAAGTTTTGTTTCACCACGATAACGCATCAGGATATTTATCCGGAGTTGTCGCCAAATTGCATGAACGGTGCGACAATGTGCTACCTCACCCACCGTACTCGCCTTACCTGGCTCCCTGCGACTTATTTCTGTTACCCAACATGAAACGATAGCTCGAGGGAAAAGGTTCAACTCAAACGAGGTGGTTATGGCCGAGACAGAAGCTTATTTTGAAGAGTTTGACAAGTCGTATTTCTTGGCGGCAGAAACAAAACTGTTTTCGAGTTATGTCCATTTATTTGAGAATTCTGTTCAAGGGGAGGCTCACTTAATAAAGGTGGTTTCGTGTCGTGTTAGGATGCTAAAAATTCTTTAATTTATCAGACACCTTCCAAGGCCATTAAGCTTCAACATGATTGTGAGGAAAAATTGTTTGATATACAGGGTGTTTTGTAGAATGAATTAGAATTTGGTGTGCTTTAAACTAGAATATCTCATTTTTTTCAAATGGAACACCCTGTATATTATATTCTCATTGAAAAGAGCAGATAGTTCTATTTCAAACTGTATTAGCATTTCCTATACCTAAAGTTGAAAATTGTCGTGATATTTGCGGTTTGCCAAAAACAAATAATAATTAATATTTATGAAATTTCAACAAATAACAGAGAATAACCAAAAGTATTGAAAGTTGAAAATGATTATGACTAGCTAAGAAACTCATGATTGATATTATTTAAATTGTATACCATTCGCACTAATACATCGCTCTAAGCGTCAACTTCTTCACTTGTTGTACGCCGTATTTCTGCGGGATCAATATTATCCAAACAATTACGGACTGTATCTTCAAGTTCTTCCCTAGTGTTGACTGGAGTTGCATAAACATCTGGTTTCAGTTTATCCCATAGGTAAAAATCCAGAGGAGTGAGGTCGGGCGATGTATATATATATATATATATATATATATATATATATATATATATATATATATATATATATATATATATATATATATCCAACCGATAACTCAAAAAATACTTCACTGATTTGGACCCAATTTGGGAATTACTCTTATTTTGCTAATGGCTTGGATGACCTCTTTCATCAAATCTTAATGGCCAATTTTTCTTAATAAAAAATTAAAAAATTATTTTCTAAAACGCAATATCTCTTAAACTGTCTAAGTGATTAAAACGAATATTTACAACTTAAAAGAACATAGTGGTTGTGCACCAGTTTACACCAGTTTGATCAAAGGAAAATAAAGTTATTCGAAATTAATAATAAAATAATCCTCGACATCACTTCAGATTATGTAATGCAATATCTACAATGTTGGACAAAGACAGATGACGTTATCTGTACTGCTATGCTATTTAAATAAATCGTAGAAAAAAATCTAAACAATGGAAGTTGTCGCAAGATGTCAACCTGGAAAACGTTGTGAGAGATACGACAGGGACGCCATCTCGATGCAGGACCAGGTAGTATGTTGTCACGATAGCTCTAGTTTACACAACATTTTATAGATAGACCTGTGTACAATGTACAATCAACTAACAGCAATTGTGTAAATTGTCAGCCTTGGACCATTTCTTTCATAATACCAGGACAAAGTTTGCTTCCAAAAGCGCGAAATGTTAGCATACCAATGTATACTATGAATATAAAATTTCGGGACGCAGCAAGTGCGTTATAGTAGTGCATTTTCATAAGAACTGTACACTATTAATTATATATATATATATATATATATATATATATATATATATATATATATATATATATATATATATATAATTATTATTATTATTATTATTAAAACTAATTCTTTAAATTTAAATGGATCTTGGAGATTGGTTTTAGAGTCCCAGTTAGCGATTATTTGAAAAAATTTATATTTTATATGGAGCTAAAAAATCGAAATTTTGTCTTAAATGTAATATGTAAGTACTGCAAGTGCCTTCAAAAAATTGTGTTACAAATTTCATTAAAGTTACAAAAGTTTTTCAGAAAAAAATTAATTATTTACAAAGGATAAATATGGCAGGTCTTTTTCCTTATTAATTGCTTGGATGGTTTTGTTTTAGTCAACCCATCCAGCTTTTGCAAACAATAAACGACAACAAAGGTTTTTTATGTTATGGTAGAAAATTTTCGTAAAAATATTTCAAATCCGATAGCTCAATAAATTTCCCATTAAGCCAGGATCTTCAATCTTGAACCATAGTAACACCTATGTAAACGCACGTGGGTACTAAATTAAAGAAAAATAACATAATGAGCTGCGCGAATAACTACAAATTTGTCTTAAAAGAACCTCGTTATTTCCGGAGATAAAATTTTTTTCGAAAGAAAACAACATTTTTCGCGAAAACCTGTGCCAATTTTCTTGGCTAACGAACTTATCCAAGCCACTTCCAAAAGGAAGGTACTCACCAAACTTGATCAAAATCGGCCCATTATTGTTTAGTTATTGGTGTGATACATTTGTTCTATGGGGCCTAATTGGCGCTCAATTGAAGAAATTTTTTTTAAAATTAAAAAGTCGAGATCTCCTCATTAGTGAATTTTTTCAAGGAAATTCACTAATAGCTTCGGAGAATACAGGCGAACGTGTTCTTACTTTATTTGTAATTATTGAAACTCAAAAATATTAGAGTAACCCTGGTATCAACCGATCAGTCTGTTGAAATAATCGGTGGATCAGGCGATATTTCAGCCATTCAACAGGCATTTTTCCACGGTGAAACGTGCCGAAATATTAGTATAAAATATGCTTATAAATATTCATCTTTGATGGGAACCAACATGTGTCGACAGTATGTTGTATAATTAATTAATTTAGAAATACATATTATGATGAATGTCGACAAGTGGTATAATAGTTTCCATGTTTCTAGAGGCCCAATGAATATTTATAATGCTTTAAAACGGTTGTTTAATGTAATAAAAGTGCCGCTAAGGCCTGAAATCGGCCGGTAAATAAAATAAAATCAAAAACCATTCTGGGTCGTAGCATGGGGCGTGCTTGATTTACATTTTCAGCCCGGTGGGGAACCTTTAGACAAGTGAAATGAAAATGCAACCTTCGCGATCAGAAGCTTTTACATTATTTCTGATGCAGTCGATGTTGCCAATCTACTTTGCGTGTGAAAGTTAAACCTTGTCGTGGACAATTCATTGTGAAGCCAAAACAAAACGATTTATTAGCAATTTATCTACTTGAATAATAATAATAAAAAGTCTGGACGCAGCAAGTGCGTTATGGTAGTGAATTTTCATAGAAATGATCTGGCACGAAATATTTTTTTATAACTTTTTTTTCTTTTAACATAGAAATATAGATTTTGGCATATAGTTTCCTTTTAATGTCATAAACGTACGTACCAAATTTGGTTACCATAGCTTTCCTATTTTTTGAGATAAATTTTTTTTTCGAAAGAAAACCCAAAGATTTTTCTGGCTAACGAACTTATCTAAGCCACTTACAAAAGGAAGACACGTGGTAAATTTTATCAAAATCGGTTCATGATTTTTTGAGTTATCGGTGTGATACATATATATATATATATATATATATATATATATATATATATATATATATATATATATATATATATATATATATATATATATATATAAACATATAAAAATTGAAACTGACCCCGGATATGGGTTCTAGGGGTCCTAGATCGCGCTCATTTGAAGAAATTTTTTCAAAATTCAAAAGTCGAGATCTCCTCATTAGTGAATTTTTTCTAAGAAAATTCACTAATACCATCAATAATAACTTATTCACTAAATTGATAATATAGTAACAATTTTTACATCTACAAAGTACTAAGTGAAGATTGGAACCTGTGATGAGCACTGACAAGCACACTTGGAGATGCCAAATCACCACAACACATTTTAAAAGACCTAACGATCGTTTCGTTACCCAATATATACATACGGTAAAGTCCCAACGGACGTTTCCGGTTCTGCTGTGTGAGTCGGTTTCCCTTATAAACAACTTCTTGTATAAAAAATTCCGGAGATAAAATACCCCTCCATTCGGATCTCCGTGAGAGGGGTGTGCAGGGGGAGCCGGCATCAAGATTTAACATATTCTTCTCAAATATATGTGGCCTAAATTCTAACCTGAACTCCGTCCACCATTTCCTCCAGGTTAATAGGCTCCAACCCCTCTTCCGCACCGAAACCCAAATCAGTGCCAAAACAGTCACTAATCACCGTAATTTCCCGGGGTGTGAGCACTTTACTTCCTTTAGATTGCATGGAGGTGTGTGCGCATACGTCCATAGCAATCTACCCTGCACCAGAGTTCCCAATTTGGAAGCTGAAAGAAAAGACATACTTTGGATGAAACTCTCTCTCAGGGCTACAACTAAAATCATCTGTTGCATTTACCGGTCACCTTCTGACAACAACTTTGTCCAGCTCTTCGACTACCTTTCTGAAAAAACCGACCATCTGATTCCTGAATATCCTTCCTCTGAGGTCATTATTCTTGGTGACTTCAATGTCCATAATAAGGAATGGCTAGGATCTTCAAAAACCGATCCACAAAGGAGAGCAGCGGAGGCCTTCGCAGTCAGCAGTTCTTTAGCAAATATGGTTCAGCAACCTACTTATTTTCCTCGCATCCCAACACACAGCTAAAATCCCTTGGATCTCCTTCTTACTACAAATCCTGAATGCTATAAGACATCAGTCGCCGCCCCCCTTGGCCGTTCAGACCACGGCATGGTCACTGCTTCCTGCGCAATGCAACCCGAGGTCACACAGTCATCACACCCACGTATTGTTTGGGACTACAACTCCGCGAACTGGGACAAAATGCGGGATTACTTTTCCTCATTTCCATGGGCGTCTGTCTGCTTCTCTCATCTTGACCCCTCTGATATCTCTCAAAAAGTCACCGAACTCATCCAAGCTGGCATGGAATTATTTATTTCAAGTACACAAAAAACCTCTTCAGCCACTCAAAAGCCCTGGTTCTCTAAATTCTGTGACAAGGCCAGACTTGAAAAGGTCAAAGCTCACAAAACGCTTCTACACAATCCCAGTCAAGAAAACAGTCCTGCATTTAACGACGCAAGAAACCGCCATGTCCGCATTCTTTCTGAGGCAAAAAACTCGTTTAATAACCACATCAAAAACAAAGTCGTTTTAAGCTCCCACGGCAGCAAACCCTTCTGGACTCTTGCTAAATCTATTGGGAATAATTTCTGCAAGAGCACGTTCCCACCTCTTGTTTCAGGCGATGAAATTGTTTCTACCGCCCTGGGCAAGGCTGAACTTTTTGCCTCGTTGTTCGCCGGAAATTCTACTCTCAAACCACCTCCAAATGTTCAATAACCAACAGTCCCCAATGTCGTGCATAAACTGACGGATATTATTTTCCAAACTGAAAAGGTACGAAAGATGCTCTATTCTCTTAATACCAGGAAAGCATCTGGCCTTGACGAGATCCCAGCAATTGTTCTCAAAAAATGCGCACCAGAACTTGCTCCTGTCCTAACTCGCCTGTTTCAGACATCTTACAATAAAGGCATATTCCCTAGTAACTGGAAAAATTGTGGTCAGGTCCATTTTCTATTTTCAGACGGAATGATACAATTTACTAACTTCAACGGAAATTACTCGTAACACCTCACAACAATTATATTAGGCGATATGATCTGCAAGAATCAAACTTTTAAAACGTTCTTGTCTGACAGGAAAATTCTCCTAATACTTCGAGATGGAGCAGCAAATTTTTTGAGTTGTTGCTTTGTCAAGCGCTCGTTCCGATCTCCTCGTGTGCAGGCATTGAACGCGCCTAGCTCCCTGGTTTGGCGCGTTTTTCTCTAACGGTCGTTCATGATCTCTTTCTAGCTTCATGTGTCGGAAGGAGGTAGAGCAAAAGATCTACTTTTGAATGCGAAGACTCCGCGACCTACGCCTGGGTTCGTGTTCCTCAACGGTTATTGCCTGACGACGACGCTATTACATCATGATGGCGTCAGCTGTACTTTATCGAGAAGCTTTTGGAATAATACTATATTTTTCCTCAATAAAAATATTCCGTCTCTGATTTTTTGTTTTCAACGTATATTTGAGGGATACAGTACGGGCATTACGATAGTAATAGTTATTAGCGAATTTTCAACAAATAATTTTGAGACTGAAATTTGAATTGCTTTTCAGAGATAAAGTTGCCGGCTATTATTTAGGCTTCTTGGGGATTTTCATTACGTTAGTAAAGCAGTAATGATGGTGAATAAAAACACAATCGTTACAAGTTGACACGTTATAAGATAATGGCACAAATATGGTCTTGCCAAAGTCGCTCCTCAAGAAATTTTCCCCAAACCAATCCGTGACCGGTATTAAATCACTCTTAATTTTTTGACGTAAGGTACCCCCCGGGACCGGCTGGTAAATAATGGCAGTGGGATTGGCAAACGCCACTACGTCTCCTACTGACGTCAAAAAATAGGCTATTTATGTAGATGTTGAAAAGAAAGGGACCCATGACTGAACATTAGGGGACACCACACTCAACATGGTGGTGTTCGCTGTACTGATTTGACATTTTGGTTTTCTTTATGTCATTTATGTACTTACACATATTAATTGAGACTCTGTTGCCGTCCTGTATTTTGCTACGGTTGTAGTCATTGTTTGCTCTGTTTATGATTGAATTTAGTTTATTTCTAAATCTCTTATACCTTTCAACCTTTGCCCTATTGCTGGATTCAGCCACGCTATCTCTGTGTAACCGATTCTTTGCATCGAATTTATTATGCCATTCGTAATTCATGTACTTCCCACCTGTTTTGAATGTGGTACCTTCACAACTCTAGTATTCCTTTTCTTGTAATATTCTATTAGCCCTGTAAAAGCGTCAAATGCAGCGTCTATGTTATTTTGACCTGACCTGACCTGACCTGATCTACGCTGTCAAATTCCTTTGCTATATCTAAGAAAAAAACTCCTATCACTCATTTGCTCTCATCCAGTGCTCTATAAACTTGGCACGCAACAAAGAAGATGTTGAATATAAGTTTATGTTGCATTTAGTGCAATAGATATAAAGCCAAATGGCTAACAACATGAACAAGTAGAAATGTTTACGTACCTTGGGAGTATTATTACATATGATAATCGTCATCGTCCATCATCATTAGAACCTAAAGGCGATGATGTCCCCTGTCATCGTAACCATGATGATCTGTCCCCTACAGCTCTTTTCATTTTATTGTAACTACCCCACTTCATCGGTTGTACCAAGTTTTGCAAAAGTTTTCCTGTTGGTCTACCTCTTCCCTTTTTTCCAATATGTGTCCTTCAAATAGTGTTGTCAGGAAGTTATGGTGTCTCAGAATATGTCAAATGAGTAAATATTGGAACTTGTTACGAACATTAATATGTACAATTTGGAGAAGCCAATTCATCACAATACAGTTTTCAGACCTGACGATTGTTTCGCTAATAAAACTGGTGTCATCAGAGGGATGAATAAATAAGTGCATAAAAACTAAAACTACTATTTATATGTTAGTTGACAAGCAGTTGCGAACAGCGTCCTCAGCGAAGGTATGCAGACAATCCCCCCACTCTCCAGTCGAAAATCCCTGTAATTAAAATCCCATTACCTGCTTTTGTTGCTGCTGTTATTAAGGTAACAATTCGCACAATGAACTACACCTGACCTGCCATGCTGTATTCATCGAAAAATTTTTGTTCAAATTTCGAACGACATATATACTTTCGTAAGCATATAACTGCCGCGATTGCCTGGCATTTTTAATAACTTGAGATTTTATTTATCCACATGGTGATTATTATTCCAAATATGTTGAGCAATATATGATTATCCATCGTGCCACATCTTAGTTGCGTTGAGTGTTCTTTAAATATAGTTTCAATAAATCTTTTAGTTTGTCTAATATATTTAAGTTCCTAATCCTTACAACCGTTTTCATAGATTCCCGACCTTTCTGTGGTTATATCTTTTATATCTTTATACTTTGGATTACTCAGCCGTTTTTTAATGTATTTGAAGATTGGCTGTCTTTAAAATGCTATTAAAACCACTCGTGATTCGCGTTTCAAATGACTCTTTTCGTTTTCGAGTTATTTTGAAAAAAGCAAAATTTGTCGATTTCTTTTTTCTTCAATATCTAAGTAGGCGTTGATCTGATATGCCTAAGACCTGTACATCATCAGAACACTTTTTACAGAGCAATCTTTTTGTGCTATTCTCAACTTTCGATTGTCATTTGTTTTTGAGCTACAGGTATCAACGTTTGTTTATATTATGGCAGCCATATTAGATTTTTTGCTCATCTGATAGCCTGTGAAAAGAGCTTTCCAATGATGTACAAAGTGCTTGAGAAATCTTGTAATTGCACTGACAATTTTGAGAAAAACCGTTTTGAGGATAGTAGGCTATAACAGACAACGGTTTTATCTGTTTTCTCCTTTCAGAAAGTTCTAGATTCCGCTAACATTTTCTTTGTTTTATATTTATTAAGTAATTTTTCCACTAAGCAGCAAATCAGCAAACGTGTAAACTAATTAAAACCGGCAACGATGTAGGTGTTTGTTTTTTTTCTTACCCCGAACCGCCTCTTGTGGCGTGAAACACATAAAGATCAAATCGATTCTGTGTCAATACGGCACATAAACTGTTTCAGCTAATTTATACCTGCGGTTCCAGAGCCGAAGCACATTTATAAGGTCTTCCTCTGAGGCTGGAATCTCCGACGATCGCTGTTGAAATGTTTATTGAAAATTAACATGCTATGGAGAAAACGGCCGGGGATCATAACATGGTGAAGCAATGCGAACTTCAGTTGTTGTTCATTTGCGTGTTACTCAATTTATATAACGGCCACTTACTGACTGTACTAATGAATATCTGCAGATATGGGCCCATCAAAGTTAATGGTTGCGGACATACATAACACAACCGCTGCAGTCAGAAATACCTGATGCATATCACCCTGAAGAATCGCATTATTTAAAGTAGTGCATTCTTAGATTGCTCGATAATAAATTTAAAATTTAAAGTCTGGACGCAGCTGGTGCGTTATGGTAGTGAATTTTCATAAATATGATTATAATAGCAAATATGTCTTTTTTTTTTCATGAAAGCAGGCATCAAATTTGGTTATCAGTACAACCTATATAGTAGAAACAACAACATATTTCATCAAATAAGCTTTTCCCACAAAACTCCAGAAAAAGTTTTTTGTATGAAAATTTAAAAACAATTTTTTCACGAAAAGCCGAAAGTTTTTTTTAAAATAACTTAATAAACACTTATTATCCCTTCACTTCTGAAACAAAATACAAACCGTTTTATTTGAAACAATTGAGTTACGACAGTTTGATTTTTAAAATTCATTCACTATTTGAGGGCGCCCTGTATACGGGACCTCGATTTTTTCATGAAATATTGTAAACAAAAACCTCTCTGAATGCGTCATTTGTATTAGAGTCCGATTTTAGTGAATTTTTATTTTAAAAAAATCACTAATAGAGAGGTATCTATGGTGACACTTTGCAAACTTTTTTTTAAATGAACGCGAACTAGCACCTTTAGAACTCATATCCGGGGTCAGTTTCAATTTATATATATATATATATATATATATATATATATATATATATATATATATATATATATATATATATATATATATATATATATATGTATATATATATATATATATATATATATATATATATATATATATATATATATATATATATATATATATATATATATATTTGTGTGTGTGTGTGTGTGTGTGTGTACGTGAAGAGTGGTTTGTCCTCGAGCTTGTAGTCTCATTGGCCACAGACTTTTTTTAGTTATTTTGAATTTTCAATTTAAGTGGGAAGATTGCACTTTCATGCAGAATTGCCATATCACACAAATTTCAGTCATCTAGACCTATACTTACAATTCTAGTATTTACTTATACTTTGTTATACCTATTTTACACCTTTTTTCAAATTATTTATTTATATATATATATATATATATATATATATATATATATATATATATATATATATATATATATATATATATAATTTTTATTCTTTATTTTTCTTTATTTTTTATTTTTTTTTAATTTTTTTTAAAATTTTTTTCCTTGACGAAAATCCAAAACCATTTTTTAAAAATAACTTATTAAATATTTATTATGCCGTTCACTTCTGAAACACAAAATACAAACCGTTTTATTTGAAACAATTGAGTTACGACAGTTTGATTTTTTAAAATTCAGTCACTATTTGAGAGCGCCCTGTGTACGGGACCTCGATTTTTTCATGAAATAATGTAAACAAAAACCTCTGAATGCGTCATTTGTATTAGACTCCGATTTTAGTGAATTTTTATTTTTAAAAATCATTAATAGAGAGGTATCGATGGTGAGACTTTGCAAAATTTCTTTCGAATGAGCGCGAACTATGAAAAAACAGTCTGCACGCCGCAAGTGTGTTATGGAAGTGAATTTTCATAAAAATGTTGTTAATAGCAAATATGTCTCTCTAATGCAAGCAGGCATCAATCTGATTACCAGTATAACCTATATAGCAGAAATAATGTACCATATTTTATCAAAATAACTTATTGTTTGAAAACGTACAAAAATTTTCCGAAAATAAACCTAAAATGTTCCCGAGGCAACTGGTTTCCTAGCCAACAAACCTTTGGTTAATAGCAAATTGAGTTATTGAAATTTGAAGCGTTACTCAAAATTCGCCACCAAAACGCACTTACTTCGTCTCAATTTTTTCTTAAAAACATCATATTTCAATAAAACAATGCAATAATGTAAGGGTGCTCGAAAAAAATATTGTAGGGATCACCAACGACTCATGCGCCACCCTCTATAAGATGCACCCTATAATTAACGTGTACATTTTTTCTCGTATCTTGTATAAAAACAATCATATTGAGCTTTACCGTAGAAACGCGTCCCCGTGTATATATGTAAACAGATAAAAAATGAATCTCAACCTGGATATAGAGTCTAGGGGGCTTTTTTTTTGTTCCCTCAGGGCTCGTCCGCGGCCTTGCCGCCCCGATAGCACCGCAACCCTTGGTTGATTGTGCATACCCTTAGTCTTACTCCACCCATTCCAAAATCACTGTGCCTTGAACTAGTCTGCACAGCGATTGGTAGGGTGAAGTTTTATATTGCTCTGTCTCCGGTCTAGAGTGACCGTAGATCAGTTGTCTTTTCCGGTCCAGAGCTATACACTCACACAAGATGTGCTGGGCTGATTCCTCACCCTCGCCGCAGAGTCTGCATGCGAGGTCCCCTTCGAACCGCCCCATTTTATGCAGGTGTTTCTTGACGGCCATGTGTCCCGTCAAGAGACCTGTTGTGTTTCTGAGCTGTCCTCTGCTAAGGTTTAGCAGCTCCACAGCTCTCTTTGAACTGGGTCCGTCAGTTATTGACTTCCCATGGCTGAGCCCTGGACAGTCCGCCCAGTACACCTTGTGTTGGTTTCTGACCCAGGACTTAATGGCTCCCCTGGCAGTGCTCTTTGACACGCCCAGAGCCGGTTCTGGTCCCATAAATGGTTCTGCTGACCCTCTCTTCGCGAGACTGTCAGCTTCTTCATTGCCTTTAACCCCCGAGTGACCCAGCACCCAGATGAGGGTCACCTCATTCTGCCCAGCCAGGTCGCTCGTCTCGTCTCGGCACTCACTCACCAGCCAGGAATTTACCCGTGGGCTACTTAGTGCCTTAAGGGCTGCCTGGCTGTCTGTGGCTATGAGGATCCGCTTGTTGGTGTAGCCCCTCCTCTTCTTCTCCCGCACACAGTGCAGGATGGCGTACATCTCGGCCTGAAACACCGTTGCATGGGCTCCGAGGGAAATACTATGACTTACCCTCGGTCCTTCCGAGTAAACACCTGCCCCCGTCCCACGCTCACCGCCAGATCCGTCCGTGAACCAGACGAGCGCGTCCCGTGGTATGTCCGGCGTCTCCTCCCGCCATGCCTCGCGATCAGGGATTTTCACTGTAAAGTTGTTTTCCCTGCACATTCGCGGGCTCGCGAAGTCTCACCTCATTTCAAGCATGGGCTCCTTCACGATCTCCTGAATTTTGCAGTGGCCCCTGAAGCCTGGGTTGATCTTCAGTCTACCATTGCAGGCTAGTCTGTATAGTCCTGGGCTTAGTTTGCGCTCATTTGCAGAAACATTTTTAAAATTCAAAAGTCGCTGCCTTATTAACGATTTTTTCTACCAAAATTAACTAAGAATTATAGACCGTTAAACCAGAAACTTAACTAAAACTACCGCCAAAGCATCAGAGAAAGGGTCTAATTGAAATGAATTTTCTGTAAACATTTTAGTAAAATGAAGGAAAATGACGGTTGAAACTGAAACTTAAGGGTTTGTAGAACACTCTTCTTGCGACACTTTCTTTATACATAATCCGCATTTGTTTCAGGTTCTTTGCCTAAATGTTGCCAATTTCCGTTTCAAATCGCAACTTGGACGTCTTAAGACCCCATTTTTTTCCTATATGCCCATAACTTTTTTCTCTTTAAACTTACAGTCCTAAATTTTGGTATATGGTCCACTCCTTATAATACAAACACGCGTACAAAACTGGGTCGTCGTTACCTTGTTACTACCGGAGATATAGTTTTTTTTTTCCAACAAAAAATGTCCGGGAAAACCTAATCTTATCCAAGCCACTTGAAAGGGGAAGGTACTCAGAAAATTTGATCGAAATTATTTTTTGAGTTGTCGGTGTCGTAGATGGAAGTTTTATCAACTCGTTCAAAAATTATTCACAGTTGGAGTTGCAAGAACGTATTTCATTCATTGTGATAAGAAATGCACTAATTAGTCAATTTTTCGCTAAAAAAACTAAAAAACAAAACCAAACGTTCAAAAATGTTTATTTAGTTAAGTAAGTGTTCAAATTGTTGACCACCAGCTTCCATACAAAAGTACAAATTTTGTTCAAAACAAGCTCTGACATTCTGAAGCATTTGTGGAGTTATTAGATGGCATTCTTCAACAATGCGTTGTCGTAATCCTTCCAGAGACTCCGGTTCTGTTGCGTAAATTCTACTCTTTAAATGGCCCCATAGAAAGAAGTCTAAAGGAGTTAAATCCGGTGATCTAGGGGCCACTCAATAGCACCTCTACGCCCAATCCATTGTACTGGAAACGCTCTGTTCAAAAACTCTCTAACACGTTGTGAAAAATGCGGAGGAGCTCCATCTTGTTGAAACACTAATTGATTTTCTTGATAGCGATCATCATTTTCAACAGTGTCAATTAGTAGAGCGTAAACTATATCTTCTAGTAACTCCAAATACGTTTCGCCACTCAAATTGCCATCAATGAAAATAGGTCCGATCAAACGGTCTTCAAAAATGCCAGTCCAGACATTCAATTTCTGTGGAGTTTGAGTGTGGGATTCGTGAAAATTCATTGGATTATTATCTGCCCAATAACAACAATTATGACGATTGACTGCAGAGTTTAATAAAAACGTGCACTCGTCTGAAAAACAGATATTGAACAGAAAGTTCCGTTATCAGCTATTCGTGCAGTCATAACTTCACAAAACTCCAGCCGCCGATCAAGATCATCTTCATTCAGATGTTTTACCAGATGAATTTTATGCGGGTGAAATTTATGATGCTTCAATATTCGCTGAATAGTTCTTCTTTTGATGTTTGAAACAGTGGCCAATTTTCTCGTGCTCAAAGTTGCGTCTGCAGCAATTTGTCCTAAAACTTCAATCTCAGTAGTCTCATTTCTAACCGGAAATTCACGTTCAGAATCCCGTTTCTTGTTGGTTACTGAACCACTTTGTCGAAACTTTGCAACTAACTCCAAAATGTATTTTCTGTTAACATGTCCGTTCGGATGTCGTTCATTAAACAAATTTGCGGTACGGTTGGCACAGTTATCGTTTTTGAAAAAAAAAGATTAATTATTTCAACTCCTTCTTCTAAAGAATACACCATTGTGAAATTAATTTTCGGTAGTACTATCAAGTATAAACCGACCGATAAACTGAAATAATAAACCGCATTTCTCTCATTCCGATAAGAAATGTTCTGATAGTCAATTTTTTGTTTACAAACCAACAAAACATTGACTATCAGCACATTTCTTATCGGAATGAGTGAAATGCGTTTTTGCATCTTCAACTGTGAATAATTTTTAAACGAGCTGATAAAACTTCCAAAAAAATTAGTGTGCTGAATTCAGAAAAGAAAGAGCTTTAAAATGATGTAACACTCGACCCATCTTCCTTATTTAAAATATAAGGGTTGTAATCACCACCCTTAAAGGGTTGATGTGACAAAGTTGAGTTTTATGTCAAAACATGTCCCCCTTAATATTAGAATTGACGTGTTTCAGCGTTTCTTAAAAAAAATTCCCTGGACGCAAATCGGTCTGGTTCGTTTTCAATGCGCCACCCTATATATACACACACATATATATATATATATATATATATATATATATATATATATATATATATATATATATATATATATATATATATATATATATATATATATATATATATACATAAACATGGAAAAATCGAAACTGACCCTGGATATGGGTTCTGGGGGGGTGTTGTTCGCGTTCATTTGAAGAATTTTTTCGAAATTCAAAAGTCGGGATCTCCTCATTAGTGATTTTTTTTTTAAAGAAAATTAACTTAAACGTGATGTTAAAGCGCCATCTTGAGGATTAAATTAGAAGATTTACGTCAAATCGTCATCAAATCATCTCTATAATGTTTCGACAATGCATCTAGCCTTGCATACTTTGTTCCCTATATTAGGGTAGAAATAGGCCAGGGCTGACAATTTACTAAATTGTTAGTTAATTGTATACGGTCTTTATTTTTTTAACACTTTGTGTTATTTGGAGCTGGGATGACAACATACTACTTGGTTCCGCAACTAGGTGGCGGCACGTCCACCACTCACTTAGTCTATAATCTGCTATTTTCGTTTGTCGGTTTACTTTCTGGACACCTGTATATGCAAAAAACCGTTTGTTTTAATTTTCGACCTTGAATAAAATTTTAGCCGAAGTGGGATCGATGGGGACATTTTGTTTGTAACAGTGCATTTAAAAGATCTATACCAATTTGTAGTTCTATGCAGTACTTCGAAGTTGGATGTCCATTTTGACTGGAGTGAACTGGTTCATAAACGTTGTATTCGAATACACTATTTACAAACGTTTTTTTGCAAATTAAAAAACGAAGACAATTAGAAAACAAAACAAAGAATCAAACAGAACCGCCCTTTAAAAATTAAACTTTTCATCGTCAATGATTGAGTGCCTTTAGCCCGCGCTTCGCACGAGAAAGACAAGAGAGAGTGGATATTCAAGAGCGTCTGAAGCAATTATATCTGGTCCGATGTTATTGGTGAACCGAAATGACTTGCCAGTCGTAAGTGATCGCGATGTATAATTAAATACTTTGTAATACATACCGGGTTATGGCTGCCATATATGAAAATTGATATATTAAGTTAGCCCGTTTAATTTTGTATCGGGTAAATAATGGCGGACCACCCAGACAACTAATGCAAAGTCCAGATGAAAGGAATGGACTGTTTCTCACTCGACAACATTCAAGATTATTTAACTTATTAAGATTCGCACGCTGCTTGGTTTAACGTTCTGCTGCTCTTCTTATTCTTCTTTTCCTTTAACAGCGTTTGACTGTTGACGTTTCGAGATTGTGGCAATTTAGTTAATTAAGAATGCGAGACATTTTTCAAATTACCTGGAATATTCAGTAAAATCTCTTATAGAAGACGATAAATTTGACATAATAGTTAAAACTACATTCTTTGTTGAATATTAGCTAAATTAGTCGGCGAAATATGTAGATAGATAAAGTCGTTAAGATTTGCTTGATATTAAAATTTGCACAGTAGTTTCAGACTACAACAGAACACAAATAAGTAAAACTCTGGACGCAGCAAGTGCGTTATGATAGTGAATTGTTATTAAATGCTTTAAATTTGAATAACTCAGTTTTCTAGAAACTTAGAAAGTTTAATTTTGGTATATAGTAAGGTCTTTCCCAGGGAAAGATATCCCATAAATTTCATTAAAATAACTTTGTAATTTTTGGAGAAAAAATTTTTTTTCGAAAGAAAATTTAAAATTTGAATAACTCAATTTTATATAAACTGAGAAAATCGAATTTTGGTATTTAGTAAGGCCTCTATCAAGGGAACATATATAGTAAACTTCATTAAAACAGCTTTGTTATTTTCGGAAAAAAAAATTTTATGAAAGAAAACTCAAAATTTTTCCGGAAAAACCCATCCGACTTTCCTGGGTAACGAACTCATCCAAGCCATTAATAAGAGAAAAGCACTTGCCGATTTTCATTGAAATCGGTTAATTATTTTTTGAGTTATCAGACGTATACACACACACACACAAATATATATATATATATATATATATATATATATATATATATATATATATATATATATATATATATATATATATATATATATATATATATATATATATATATATATATATATATATATATATATATATATATAAATATATATATATAAACATATAAAAATTAAAACTGACGCCGGATATGGGTTGTAGGGGTCCTAAATCACGCTTATTTGAAAAAAATTGTGCAAAGTCTCACCATCGATACCTCTCTATTAGTAATTTTTTTAAAAATAAAAATTCACTAAAAGAATATCTGGATGTGTATACATGTGTTCCACTGGGAATGGCATAGATCGATTTCTCAAAAAGTACCCGTTGAAAATTTTTGAAAATTTGGTCTGGTACTTAAAATTTTCAACATTTGCTGTTATACTGGAAGTAAGTGTCAACTTTGTTATTTCCAATGGAACACTATATAGTCTTGCATTTTTAGATTATGCAAGTTGCGGATACATTTTCTGTATAATGCCCTATACCTAAGTGTAATTATTTTGACAAATTTTAAATTTTAGGTGAAAAAATGACCTTTGCAGGCCAAAATATAGTTATGAAGTTTTCCTATGAGGAAGCTTTTAGTGAATTTTCATTAAGAAAATTCACTAATAGAGAGGTATCGATGGTAAGACATTTGGAAAATTTCTTCAAACGAGCGCGAAATTGGGCCTTTAGAACCATTATTCAAGGTCGGTTTTCATTTTTATATGTTTATATATATATGTATCCATCTGATAACTCAAAAAATACTTGACCGGTTTGGACCAAATTTGGGAATTACCTTCATTGTGTTAATGGCTTGGATGAGTTCGTAGATTGGCACCGTGCGTCTAATTTTTCTTTGAAAAAAATGTAAGGAAAATTTTGCAAACACAATATTTTTATGAAATATTGGAGTGATTCGAATGAAAATTTGCACATATATAGGAGACCTGATAATATACCTGTTAACCAAAATTCAAATTAAATGGCCCACTAGACAAGAAGTTATTCGAAAATAACGATGTTACAGTAATAAACAGTCTAAGATATCACTTCGAATTACATGAGACATTTCACACGGTGAATGTTTTCAAGCATGGTTAGACTGTGAATGTGCTATTCTAAGTATAAAATCGACCAAGTCACCTGACAATTAAATATAAATGAGTCGGGTTGCCAGATATAATAAAATTTCATTTGAATCTTAAAATGTAAAACATATTATGGTGATAACACATATTTGTACTACTTATTGATGACAAATAAAAGTTCACAATAAATTAATCCATCCATTAAATGTCGTTTAATATTTATAAATGTTGAGTGACCAATTCCTCGTCTTATTTTCAAAAAATAATTACAATCTAATTTGTACAATATGACATCGTCCCATGCGATGACAGCATAGCTGCGTTGAGATACTCGAGACCTAACGTCAACGTTAATAATCAACATTAACATGGACGTCTTATTTATATTCTTATTAAAACAGAAATCTTATTTAACATTTTTATTATTATTTAAATAGATAATGTGGGACGCTAAAATAATTATATGTTATAAATGGTAAGTAAAATATTACTTAAATAACTTTCGTGTATATAGTATATAGACTAATAACTAACCAAGGTATTTGTTTTTGTTATTTGCTTATAGGTTATGTTATTAACTTAAAGTTGAAACTGTGTATTGTATAGTGATAATCTTCCTCTTTAAGTTAGTGCTGTTTTGGAATAAAGCAATGCACCCGTTTTATAAAAGCGATAAAAGATGCAAAGAAGAAATATGCTTGCTCAAACAATAAATTCAAATTCCTAAACATTATTTCAAACATTATTTCATTATTATTATAAAGAACACAATTTTTTTAACACACTTGCAGTAATTACATATTTTTATAATTCGACAGGTACATTCCCTTTGTAAATCATTTATTTTCTCTGAAAAACGTTTGTAACTTTAATGAAATTTGTAACACAATTTTTTTAAAGGCACTTGCAGTACTTACATATTATATCTAAGACCAAATTTTAATTTAGTAGCTCCATATAAAATATAATTTTTTTCAAATAATCGCTAACTGGGACTCTAAAACCGATCTCCAAGGTCCATTTAAATTTAAAGAATTAGTTTTAATAATATATCTTATAATAGTGTACAATTTTTATGAAAATTCACTACCATAACGTACTTGCTGCGTCTAGACTTTTATTGTTTAACTAGACCTGGTTTACTCGTAGAAAGGGATATGCTTTAGTAGACTATGTGTGACATTTTGATAATTATTAATACAGCTGGTCAAAAAAGAAGTTAAAAATTAAATTCTAAAAACCGACAAAGTCTTTTAAGGAAAATCCCCTATTTTCTAATACTTTCTTATTAACCATTAAAAATAATGATGATTTTGTATAAGGATGTCTGGTCCGAAAGCTTGTCGTTTTCGAAATAATTGGCATTTTTACAATTTTATATTGCAAAAATGCTACCTAGATGCTTATAACGGCCTCAGAGAATAATCAGGTGCTACAGAAATGTCACCAATTACTTGCCATTTGACAGTTACCAGTAATCATGGCGGGGGTTGAATTATACGACTGAAGATTATTTCAAATTGTTTATTATCTATGCCCAATGTAACAAAGCAGATATACAGATAAACAAAAACCCACACCAAACAGTGTGAAACGGATAATACAGACTTTTTAAAATGTTGGCAGTGCTAAGCCAACAATTCACAGAAAAAAACCGATTGTCGATGATCAAAGCATTAAAATTGCTATTTTGTAATATTTTGCAGCATATCCTATGAGATTCTTAAGACAAGTGACTACACAAACAGGAACATCGAAGAACGTAGTACATATGGTTCTGTTGTCACATAAATTCCACCCTTACTCCATGTCAATAGTTCAAATTTTTTGGGATTGATTGTTTGGAGTGATGAAGCAAACTTCTCAAATAGCATCTTTAGTAAAAAATCACCATTTTTGGAACCGAGAAAATCACATGTTGAGCTAGGCCACTATCCACAAAGGGAACTCGCCCTCAATGTTTGGTGCGATCCGATGAGTTTCAGAATAGTTGGCTCAATTTTCTTTTAGCGCAACCTGACAGCCGCCTGTATGAAGCCACCCTCGTTGCATAGACCACAAGACAAATTTCCTGAAAGCAGCCCTCAAGAAATTAAGCGATCTGGGGGTTCTGTCTCCGTGGATCTTCAAAAAATATTAGACTGGGGAAGTAGAAATCTTGTGCAATTCAACCCCACCAAATCTCAGTCTTGCTTTCTATCTCATAAGAGATACATCAGCCCTAGACCCATCACAATGAACAACCAAGTTATTCAAAGTAACGAGTCTTTTTCACTTGTTGGCATTTCTGTGGATCCAAATCTCAATTGGGACCAACATGTCACATCAATTGCAGAAGTGGCTGCTAAGAAATTAGGTTTCCTCTTTCGGGCTCGCAAATACTTTTCACCAGCTAATCTCTATACCTTATATACTTCACAAATAAGATATAACCTCGAATATTGCTCTCACATCTGGGGTGCCGCTGCCGCTTCTACACTCGCTATCCTGGACTCAATTCAGAAGAGAGCTCATAGGTGACCCTAGCCTCACCCAAAGGCTGCCATTCTTTGCCCACCGACGTGCCGTTTGTGACCTTTCTCTCTTTTATAGATATCTGCACGGACACTGCTCAGAGGAGCTTTCTTCCATAGTTCCTCCACCTGCTGCCCCCAACAGATCTACCAGGGGAACAAAGCGAATGCCCCCTTTTACTGTCCAGGTCACCAGACATAGAACATCTTGTTATGTCCGCTGTTTTGTCCCGAGGACTTCCAAGTTGTGGAATTCCTTGCCGGACATGTTTTTCCTTCTCCTGCGAACATCCAAACCTTCAAGTCCAGAATTAACAAGTTGTCTCTTTCCTCCTTGTCGACACACACGGTACGATAGTATTTAGGCTGTAAGCCCTCATGGTGTGTTGTTGGAATATAAAAAAAGAGGTGCTGTGTGGGGTAGGAGGGGTTTAAGGGAGATATGGCATCAAAATGTGAAACAGGCAGCTTTTAAGCCGTTTTCTTTGCATTTTCTGCTCAAATTTTCTTTTTACTACCTAGCCCGCCCAGAACCCCTATTCACTCCTGCTGTAACTTGGGGGGTGTAAAGAAGAAGTTTTTCTTGTGGTTTGTGAATCCGGAGGGGTTCTAAGCATGTTTCTGAAAATATTTTTCAAATAAGCGCTCGGGAGGTGGTCTGTAAATTTACCGTTCCTTTTTTAAATTTAGATTATCGTAGTATCAAACATACTTTGGCTGTAATGTAATGAGATAACAAGTTAATGTTACATATGTCCATTTTACACCAAATCTATCCAATTTAAAATATTTAAAATGTTGTTGGTGAAATCAAACCCTATTATAAATACTAAGTGAGTGGTGAGACACGAAGCAACGTGCCGCCACCTAGTTGCGGAACCAAGTAGTATGTTGTCACGCCAGCTCCAAATAACATAAGTTGTTAAAAAATAGAGACTGTATACAACCAACTAACAATTTAATAAATTTTCGGCCCTGGCCCATTTCTACCCAAATATAGGGACAAAATATGTAAGGCTAGATGTATTCTCGCCACAATTAGAACCGTAGACCGGTTTCGCTCTAATTAAAGCTCTTCAGTACGTCATCCTAATTGTAGCGAAAATACATCTATAAAGTAAAACCGCTATGGTAGCCAGCCTTCCAACACGAAGTGAGTGGTGAGCTGGCGTGACAACATACTACTTTGTTCCGCAACTAGGTGACGGCACGTTGCTTCGTATCTCACCACCCACTTCGTGTTGAAAGGCTGTCTACCATAGCCGTATTACTGTATAGGTGTATTTTCGCTACAATTAGTATGCCGTACTGAAGAGCTCTAACTAGAGCGAAACCGGTCTACGGTTCTAATTGTGGCGAGAATACATCTAGCATTACTTATTATAAATGTTTGTAGACAATAGTCGATAATCTTCTGTATTTTTTATACATAACGTACATAAAACTCAAACCATTATGTTCTTAAGAATCTTACAACATTCTATTTTTTGGTATACAAAAAGGCAAAGATATCTCGCATCAATAACATAATATGGAACGAGGCCATTGTTAGCCTTTATTGGTATGCCTATATTTTAATGGGTAAAAGGTGGGTATTTTCGCAAACAGCCAAAACTTCACTTTCGAGAAGATGAATCACGAGATAACTTGTATAAAGACTAATTTATGGGTCTGTCAAAAGTTAACGACCTTAAATTAATATTTCTATTCTTTCTCATTTAGAGCACGAGACAGTGAACATATTGTCTGGTGAAGGTGGCACCTGAGAAATGAAGAGGTTAAATGTCGAACAGTAGCGTATTCATAAAACTGAGAAGCTTTATGCGGTACCTGGATTCAGTATTATTTTTGTTTCGTCCAACGTAAATACAGTTTTAGTGAATATTCGTAGAAAAAATCAGAAATGGGGAGATCCTGACTTTTGAATTTGAAAAAAAAAAAACTTTAAATGAGCGCGAGCTAGGCTCCAAGAACACATATCCGGGGTCAGTTTTAGAAAGCCAGTAGGGCCTTGTGATACCTCATTTGAAAGATTTATTCATTCTCTATTCAAAAAATGCTATGGTTTTAAAATTGATTGCACAAATTAACAGTAAAAAAAAAGAAATTCATCTGATTGACGAACTTCGCCACAATACACCAAAAATATAATATCTAAACGCATTTTATTTTTCATAATGAGAAAAAGTAAAAATCTCAACAATTTTAATGCAGAAGATATTTAAAATGCATATCTTGGACGTGTTGACAGCATCCTAATCCTTAATAAAGATGTCTTCTAACTTTCATTAACATCTAAGGCGTGACGGACCTAATGGCAATTGGTAAGCCCCTTCTTTAGTCAGTTAAATCGCGTGGTTTAGTTTTGTATACCATACTTTTCATATATCCGCCAGGTCATTGATGTGGAGAAATAAAGTAGGGGCTAAAGCTAAACCTTGAGGAACTCCTGCGTTAATTGGATACAGTTTAGAGGAATGGCTGTCCACGATAACAGAAATGCTCCGGTTGGAGAGGAAATTTGCTGTCCAGGTACAGAGTTTTGGTGATAGGCCATAGGTCAGAACTTTATTATGCAGCGCTGTGTGCCAGACCTGGTCGAATGCTTTGGATATGCTTAGAGCGACAATCTGGGATTCACTGTGTAGTTCCATAGACTTGTTCCAATAATGGGTGACAAAGGAAAGGAGGTCGGCAGTTGATCTGCGCTGACGGAATCCATACTACCTGTCGTGGATTAGACTGTGTTTTTCAAGACATTTTAGTAATTCGGTGTTTATATACTTTTCCATCACTTTAGAGACGACTGAAAGGAGAGAAATAGGCCTGTAGTTGCTAGGAAGCGCTTTGGATCCTTTCTTGGGGACGGGTTGTACTCGAGCAGTTTACCAGTTACTAGTGAATATGCCTCTATTGTAAGATGTCTGAAACAGACGAGTCGGGACAGGAGCAAGTTCTGGTGCGCAACTTTTGAGAACAATTGCTGGCATCTCGTCAAGGCCATAGGATTTTCTGGTATTAAGAAAAGAAAGCATCTTTTGTACCATTTTAGTTTTGAAAATGATATACGTCATTTTATACGCGACACATGGGGACTGTTGGTGGTTGAACATTTGGAGGTGGGTTGAGAGTAGAATTGCCGGCCAACAACGAGGAAATAACTTCAGCCGTGTCCAGGGCGGTAGAAACAATTTCATCCCTTGATACACAAGGTGGGAACATGCTCTTGCAGAAATTATTTTCAATAGATTTAGCAAGAGTCCAGAAGGGTTTGCTGCCGTTGGAGCTTGAGAGAAGCTTGTTTTTGATGTGATTATTAAACGAGTTTTTTGCCTCAGAAAGAATGCGGACATAGCGGTTTCTTGCGTCGTTAAATCCTTGACGGTTTTCTTGACTGGCATTGTGCAGAAGCGTTTTGTGAGCTTTGAATGTTTCAAGTCTGGCCTTGTCACAGGATTTAGAGAACCAGGGCTTTTGAGGGGCTGAAGAGGTTTTATGTGTACGTGGAGTCAACAATTCCATGTCAGCTTGGATAATTTCGGTGACGTTTTGTAAGATATCAGAGGGGTCAGAATGCGAGAAGCAGACGGACGCCCATGGAAATGAGGAAAAGTAATCCCGCATTTAGTCCCAGTTCGCGGAGTTGTAGTGCCAAACGATACGTGGGTGTGATGACTGTGTGATCTCGGGTTGCATTGCGCAGGAAGCAGTGACCATGCCGTGGTCTGAGCGACCAAGGGGGATGGATGTTAAAAACGCCTTTTATACACTACCATGGGACGGGATCATCACAAAACTACAGAGATGACAAGTGGCCTCATATCCAGTTCAATTGATGTGCAGCTACTAGAAGATCGAAGAGTTCTGATTGGGAGCAATAATTTGTGCATTAAAATGACTTTTGATGTACCACAGGGGTCGGTACTTGGCCCGACCCTATGTAATATTTATTCCGACGATGTGCTTAGAATCAAAAGATATGAGGAGATAACTATTATCGGATACGCAGACGATCTGGCACTTGCGGTTTGCGGCGATAGCAGAGAAGAAATAGAGGAACGAGTATCATGGGCAACGGGAAGAATTGTCATCTGGCTGAAGAAGAGAAAACTACAGCTAGCTACAAAAAAAACTGAAGTCGTGGTACTCTTAGGTAGAAGAACCATAAAAACCATTGCAGCAAGTATGGTGACCTTGAAATTACGCCTGTGAGATGCTTGAGACCTTGGGACACAGCATGAATATGGGAATACACATAAGGAATGTAGCACAGAGAGCAGATAGGGTAGCATCGGCTTCGAACAGACTGATGCCAAACGTAGGTCGACCGAGTGCGGAGCCGCAAAAGACTCCTGTCCATTGTCTTGTACGGAGCACCAGTGTGGAAAAGCTGAATGGAAATGGACAAATACAGAGGGATGATAGAAAACGTCCAAAGAAAGGTGGAAATCCGTATAACAAGCTCACACAGGACAGTTTCAACCAAAGCGGTGCCAGTAATCGCGACTACTGTACCTACCCATTTGCTAATTGCCGAGCGTACATATAAAAAGGACCAAAACAGGACAATCTAAAAACGTGTAGACGCGAACAAACAATGATATAATGGTAAGCAGAATGGGACGGAGAACTGAAACAGCCCATTGGGCAAATATACTCATACCGAAGATGAAGCATTCGTTCACGTGACAGCATAGCGATGTACGCTATTACCTAACCCAGTTCTTACCCGGACCTGGGCGCTTCGGAACACATCCTTGTTGCCTCAAGATTAAGGAAACAGACGAGTGCCAACATTGTAGTGAGAGCGATACCCCAGAACACACTGTCCTATACTGCGCCCGGTGGCAGGAGGTGAGACAGAAGGCGGGGGTCAAGATTGTGTCGCATTTCCATTTTAGTGAATTTTCTTAGGAAAAATTCACTAAAAATTCGACTTTTGAATTTTGAAAGAATTTCTTCAAATGAGCGCGATCTAGGACCCCTATATATATATATATATATATATATATATATATATATATATATATATATATATATATATATATATATATATATATATATATATATATATATATATATATATATATATATATATATATATATATATATATATATATATATATATATATATGTATATGTATCACACCGATAACTCAAAAAATCATGGACCGATTTTGATAAAATTTAACACGTGCCTTCCTTTTGTAAGTGGCTTGGATAAGTTTGTTAACCAGGAAAATCGGACCAGGTTTTCCAGGAAAATTTTGGGTTTTCTTTCGAAAAAAAAATTTTTCCTAAAAAATAGGAAAGATATGGTAACCAAATTTGGTACGTAAGTTTACGACATTAAAAGGAAACTATATACCAAAATCTATATTTCTATGTTAAAAGAAAAAAAAGTTATAAAAAATATTTCGTGCCAGATCATTTCTATGAAAATTCACTACCATAACGCACTTGCTGCGTCCAGACTTTTTTTTTTGATAAAGGAAATCTACACGATATTAAAATTTTATTAATTTAATATTAATATTTATTTCAAAATAATTATTTGTGAAAACATGACGTCATACTTGGGGACGCAGATTTCTCGGGAAGAGCGCGCTGTAAATTGAACAACTAAAGGAAGTTGGTAAGAACCTTAAGAATAACTGCCCTCTCGGTCCCTATATTAATAGCACTGATCCATAGAGAACCACATGACCATTCCGACCGGCGTGTCGATGACTCGTCATTCCAGTAGAGACAGTTCTAAGAGCAACTCTTTAATTAAAATTTGAGAAGAAACAATTTTCCTGAAATCATCCGCCCAGGAAACTCCTCTTTAGTTTAAAAAAGTCTGGACGCAGCAAGTGCGTTATGGTAGTAAATTTTCATAAAAATGTATTTAATAGCAAATATGCGTGTTTTTTTAAGAAAGCAGGCATCAAATTTACTTACCAGTATAACCTATATAGTAAAAACAATGTGCCAGGTTTCGTCAAAATAACTTTGCTGTTTGAAAAAAATAATGAAGCATTTGATCAAATTCGCTACCATAATGCACTTGCTGCGTCCAGAATTTCTTTTCTTACAAAGATGCATTATATTTCGATGGAAAATGCAAAAATGCAATAACATAAGGCGTGTTTGATAAAAAAATAAAGAAAATTTGTATCACCAACGACTTAGAGGCCACCCTGTGATTGTAGAAATAATTTTTTAAGATGTAGCTCAAGACATCCTATAATTAATATATACAATTTTTTTTCATATATTGTATAATAACGGATATATTGAGCTTTATTGATTTTTTTCGAAAATTCGACAAAAATTATATACCATTAAACGATAAACTCTCTTTCTCTCTCTCTCTCTCTCTCTCTCTCTCTCTCTCTCTATATATATATATATATATATATATATATATATATATATATATATATATATATATATATATATATATATATAAAATGTATATATATATATATATATATATATATATATATATATATATATATATGTATGTATATATATATATATATATATATATATATATATATATATATATATATATATATATATATATATATATATATATATATATATATATGTATGTATGTATCACACCGATAACTCAAAAAATAATAGGCCGATTTTAATTAAATTTGGTGAGTAAATTCCTTTTGCAAATGGCTGGATAAGTTCGTTAGCCAGGAAAATCTGATCAGGTTTTCCCAGAAAAATTTGTGTTTTCTTTCGAAAAAAATATATATCTCCGGAATTAACAAAGTAACGGCAACCAAATTTGGTATGCGGGTTTATGTCCTTATAGGTAAGTTACCTAAAATTTATCTATGTAGGTCAAAAGACAAAAAGTTATAGGCGTTTAAAGAAAAATAAATTGGGGTTTTCCTCAAAACGTCAAAGTTGCGATTTAAAACGTCATAATCGGCAACATTTAGGTAATTAACCTGAATCTAATACGGGCTATGGAAATGAAATGTCTCAAGAAGGATGTTTTACAAGCCCTGAAGTCTTAGTTTCAGCCGTCATTGTCCTTGATTTTACTAAAATGTTTCCAGAAAATTCATTTCAAATAGACCCTTTCTCTGATGCTTGGCATTAGTCCTAGCTATAGAGTTTATCGTTTAATGGCATATAATTTTTGTCGAATTTTCGTAAAAAAATCAAAGCTCAATATATCCGCTATTATACAAGATATGAAAAAAAAATTGTATATATTAATTATAGGGTGTCTTGAGCTACATCTTAAAAAATATTTCTACAATCACAGGCTGGCCCATAAGTCGTTGGTGATACAAATTTTCTTTTTTTTTTAATCAAACACGCCCTATGTTATTGCATTTTTGCATTTTCCATCGAAATATAATGCATGTTTGTAAGAAAAGAAATTCTGGATGCAGCAGGTGCGTTATGGTAGCGAATTTTGATCAAATTCTTCATATTTGAATAGCTCAATTTGCTCTTAACCTATAAGGTTGACCAAGAAACGAGTTTTTCCGGGAACCCTTTAAGTTTACTTTTGGAAATTTTTGTACATTTTCACACAATAAAGTTATTTTTATGAAACATGGCACATTGCTTTTACTATATAGGTTGTACTGGTAACCAAAATTGATGCCTGCTTTCTTAAAAAGAAAACACACATATTTGCAATAAAAATATTTTTATGAAAATTCACTACCATAACGCACTTGATGCGTCCAGAGTTTTATAAATATGATTTAAGTTTCTTTCTGGATATCTTCTGTATAACTTTGATGACATTTGTAATACAAGTTACTTTTAAATATACTTACACTATCTACAGATATAGCACAATTTAGTTCTTTAGCGTAATAGAAAATTTAGTTTTGGGCATTGTTCTCAAAAGGAGTTAGAACGCAAGATTTTTTTGATAATAGAGATATATCGATGGTAACACTTTCGAAAGAATTCTTCAAATGTGTGCCTTCTAGAACCTCTAAAATCGATCTTCAAGGTATGTGTAAGTTTAAAGTATTAATTTTACTAATATGACGTATAATAATAGTGTACAGATCTTATGAAAATTCGCCACTAGAACGCACTTGCTGCGCCCCAAAATTTTTTACTGTTAATTTTTGCAACAAATTTTAAAACCAGAGCATCTTTGAACATGAGTGAAGGTATCTAAATAGGGTATCACAAGCCCTTAGCTCATATTTAAACATTTGGTGGTTGCAACTGTCACTCTAAGGAGGTTGATTCGGGGGTGAAGACTTTACGTTGCAGGATGTCATTGTTAGTCGAAAATTTACGTGTTTCTGCATTTTTGAATAAATATACAAAATAAATGTGATACTGAATTTATTCCCTTTCGCTGCTTCATACTGTATTGAGAAGATAGACAAGGTCCAGATGCTTTGGCTCCGCGTATTTCAGGAAAAAAAAATTGACAAAGCCTTAAAGAACGCTGAAAGCTTCTGGTTTAAAAGAACTCACAGCGAAACCTTCCAAAAATTCTGGTGAAAAAAATGTAAGAAAAGAACGTCCTTAATATTATTGTAATACGTTACTGTTTAGATGACAATGCAAGTGAAGGAGTAGGCTTGGGGTGTGTAAACATACTACCTGTACACACATACATGCAACAACAGACACACATACACATATTCACCCAAACCTCTTGAGACTGTTTAGATAAACAACAGTGAAGTGTAGATGAGACCACACCGCGGATTTTAAACAACATATTAAGTTACGCCAACAGTGGCTGAATAAAATATACATGCTCTCCATATCTCAGTCCTTTTAGTGAATTTTTATTAAGAACATTCACTAATAGAGGGGCAACGATGGTGAGACTTTCGGAATTTTTTTTTAATGAGCGTGTATTTGGGCACCTAGAACCCATACCCAAGGTCCGGTTGAATTCTTATATGTTCGTGTATATATATATATATATATATATATATATATATATATATATATATATATATATATATATATATATATATATATATATATATATATATATATAATTAAATGACAGAAGTCTGTTTAGGAGGCTCAAGCCTTCGACAGAGTTTGGCATGCGGGCCTCCTAAACAGACTTCTGTCATTTAATTTTCCTCCCCCTTTGATTTTGCTAATCAGGTCATACCTGCAACAGAGGAAGTTCCAGGTCAAACATCTGGGAGCCAGATCTAGAACCTACTCAGCCACGGCTGGTCTCTCGCAGGATTCTATCTCCCCTTTGCTGTACAATATATTTGTCACCAACATCGCCCCTAAACGTGACATACGCATTGTACGCAAACGACACTACCATCCTCAGCAGCTTCACTCAGCCAAGGATAATAACCGAACGTCTACAGACCGCCGTAGACGAGCTGCAAGGCTGGTATAGGAAATCTTGTCTAGCCATAAACCCTTATAAATGTTCAGCAGTCATATTCTCTAAGAGGAGACACACACACCTCACGATCACGTATCATTAGACAACCGTCTAATTTCCTGGCACGACTCTGCCAAATACCTCGGGGTTTTCCTCGACAAACGCTTAACATGGCGCCCCCACGTTCAACATGCCCGACGAAAAGCCTCGATGTTCATCTCGAACCTGTTTCCACTTCTTAATAGAAACTCCAAGTTGTCCACGAACAATAAACTGCTAATGTACAAAGTCATAATCCGGCCAGCCTTGACCTATGCATCCCCTACATGGGCCACCGCGGCCGACACACACAGTAAGACCCTTCAAATTATCCAGAATAAAATGCTGAGAATGGTTACCGGAGCGCCATCGTTTGTTAGTAACAGTTGGATTTACTCTGATCTGGAAATGCCTTCGATACTTGAGTTTATAATTCAACTATCTACAACTCAGTTCGCAAAAGCCGCTTCTCAGCCAAATGTGGTTCTCCGTAGTGCCACCGACTACGATGAGCAACTTCCACATAGGCATAAGGGTCCAAAGCTTATACTTACCCGATAACGCCCTTGCGTCCTAAACAGAATGGAAACATTCAAACCCAAACGTCATTGTGTGAAACCTTTCTGACGGAGGTAGGAACTAAGGTCCGGTACTCCAGGGAGCGGAGTTTTAGTGAGTAAGAGTCTCACAGTACCTCGATATCGCACGCACTACGGTGTTGTGAATGAGCTTTGCATGATGCATTTCTCCACTCCTGTATCCAAAAACAAGCATATATATATATATATATATATATATATATATATATATATATATATATATATATATATATATATATATATATATATATATATATCCGAGTGATAACTCAAAAAGTGCTCAACTGATTTGAACAAAACTTGGCACATGTCTTCATTTCGTTATAATCACGGACAAGTTGTAAATCAGCTATAACGGACATATTTTTTCCCAAAGAAATATACAAAAATATTTTTGGATACACTATATTTTTAAAAGTAACTGAAATGGGACTTTACATGTAGCTATAAATGAAGTAAGTTAACCTTTGTTGTGAAGTTTAAGTTATTTGGTTGAAAAAATTTTCAGTTTTTTTCGGATTAAAAAGACAATCTGAAAGACAGGAATTGAAACAACTTAAGTGGTTAAAGTACGATGTCCCGGAAATATTTTTTAAAATCACAGAAATATGTGCGAATGGCAACCTGCCGCAGTCATATACTGCCTAACTAACTAACTAACTAACTAAAGTACGATGCCAGACAAAGACAGAGTAGTCATCTGCCACGCGTAGATTGACACATATACCACAGGCATACATCACAATACAGTGATAACCAAACAAAATAACCCGTGTAAGGCGGCATCTCCACAAAATCCTAATGTGCGACGAACGTTCATACCAGAACTGTGGCGATCCCACCCTAATGATCGGGTATATTCGGATACGCAGATTCGTAAAATGTTCAAAAATATCCTAAGCTAAGTGAGAGGAAAATATAAGGAAGTTTGATATCAGCTACTTGAAGTAAAAACCAGATGGGATAATTATAACCAGATAATTGTATACGCATTTAAAATTGGAAACTAAAGAATAATAGCGTGTTTTGTTTACTTATTATGGTTTGACAGGTCTATTTTGAGGTTAAGTAGTAAATGATTGTCATTGAGATAGCTATAACAACTTATAAAATTGGAAACCGAAGAATAATAACGTGTTTTGTTTATTTATCATGGTTTGACAGTTCTGTTTTGAGGTTAAATGGTAAATGATTGTATGGTAACAAATTGTGCAAAAAAATTTAGAAAACAACTGAAGGTTGCTTTGATTACTCATAGTTTTTATAGTTTGAGTGAATTTTATGAAGCTGCACTGTGAACGTATGTTTTTTGTTGTGATGTTAAGCTCTAAGTGGTGAGACACGAAGCAACGTGCCGCCACCTAGTTGCGGAATCAAGTAGTATGTTGTCACGCCAGCTCCAAATAATACAAAGTGTTAAAAAAATAGAGACTGGATACAGCTAACTAACAATTTAGAAAATTGTCAGCCCTGGCCCATTTCTACCCCAATATCGGGACAAAATATGTAAGGCTAGATGCATTCTCGCCACAATTAGAACCGTAGACCGGTTTCGCTCTAATTAGAGCTCTTCAGTACGGCATACCAATTGTAGCGAAAATACACCTATAAATTAAAACGGCTATGGTAGCCAGCCTTCCAACACTAAGTGAGTGGTAAGACATGAAGCAACGTGCCGCCACCTAGTTGCGGAACGAAGTAGTTTGTTGTCACGCCGGCTCCAAATAACACAAAGTGTTAAAAGATAGAGACTGCATACAACCAACTAACAATTTAGAAAATTGTCAGCCCTGGCCTATTTATACCCTAATATAAGGACAAAATATGTAAGGCTAGATGTAAAAAAAAGGGCACGGTCATTTGAAGTATTTTTTTCAAAATTCAAAAGTCGGGATGTCCTAATTAGTGAATTTTTTAAAGAAAATTCACTAATAGAATAGTGCTAGTTGGGATTCCTTCAAACTGAAGACGGCGCAAATTTAAGCAGATAATTTTTTGACAAAACCCAGTTAAAAAGACGTACACCTGTTAAAATTGTATCTCCTTATTGTTATCATTTCTTATCAGCAGAGATAAAACAGAGTAGTATAGAAAAAATCCATTGCAATTGGTCCACTCTTACTGCGTGTTTGTATTTTTTGAACAGTCAATACATTAACTCGACAACACGTTTGTATTGTTTTCGCTGGGCCGCCTGTATAGTTTTTTATCCACACACAATTCAGCTTTAAACAGAACCGAAAATCCGTGTAAATGGCCATGTAATTTCGGATTGATATAAGCGAATATAAAAGTAATTCGATTATGTAGCAGTAAAAACCTGCGTGGGTTCTTCAGGCGCCAGTGTTACCCATGCCATGTTAAGTTATTAAATGCAGATATTAAAATTCTTTATTTATTGTTTCATTTTCGTAGAACTACACTTTCATTTTGAATCACTCTTATACCAAATAAAAATTTCAAGGAAGACATCTACATGAAACAACACCACCCACTATATTATGATATATTGTTACGGTACCTGCTGTTAAAAGGTACGATGTTAAAACATAATGTCCGGAAATAATTCGACTTCCGGAATATCTTTATAAACCACAGACCTCGAACTATCAGTGACTTTTCCTTCCAAACCTATTATCATCAAACGTCGATAAATATATTCAAATTTTCATAAAAAAATGTTTTACAAAGCCGAGGTTAAGTTTCAATCGCCATCGTCCTTTATTTTACTAAAATGTTTGCAGGAAATTTATCGCAAATAGACCCTTTTAGCGAATTAAAAAAAAATCGCTAATGAGGAGATCTGTATTTATATATATATATATATATATATATATATATATATATATATATATATATATATATATATATATATATATATATATATATATATATATATATGTTAATATCGATAACTCAAAAAATAATGGGCCGATTTTAATGAAATTTGATACGTACCTTCCTTTTGTAAGTGGCTTGGATAAGTTCGTTATCAAGAAAAATCGGACCAGTTTTTCCGGGAAAATTTGGGGTTTTCCTTCGAAAAATTTTCGTATCTCTGAAAATAACAGAGTTATGACAACCAGATTCTGCGTATACGTTTCTACTATCCAACTTACCTTACATGCCAAAATTTAGATTTCTAAGTTGAAAGGAAAAAAGTTATAGGCATTTTAAGAAAACAAATTTGGGTGCCACTGGTGATCAGAGGAAAGCACAAGAACAAAATATTTTGTATGATTAACAAAACCAATTCAATATTGCATCCAACGGTTAAGTTTTCTTGACGCAAAAACGTCAAGAAGTAGCGGAAAAATATTTTGAAAATTTGATAATTTTTCTTCATCAAACGTCAAAGTCGCTATTTGAAACGCAAAATATGCAATTTTCAGACAACGAATTTGAAACAAATACGGAATATGTAGACGATATGTCGTAAGAAGTGTGTTTCACAAAGCCTTAAGATTCAGCTTCAACCATCATTGTCCTCCATTTTACTAAAATATTTTCAGAAAACGCATTTCAAATAGGCCCGCTTTCTGATGCTTCGGCAGTAGTTTCATCTATAGAAATTATCGTTTAATAGTCGATATTTTAGCAAATGTTCGTAGAAAAAATTCGTTATTGAGAAGACCGCGACTTATGATTTTTAAACAGATTTCTTCAAATGAGCCCGAACTAAAACCCCAAAAACCCATATACGGGGTCAGTTTTAGTTTTTGTCTGTTTATACATACACACAGAGTGACGCTTTTCTACGGCAAAGCTCAATATATCCGTTATTATACAAGATATGACAAGAAAGTATATATGTTAATTATAGGGATCTCGAGTTGCATCTTATAGACTTATTTCGACAATCACAGAGTGGCCTATAAGTCGTTGGTGATACACACTTTCTTCTTTAATAGAACACCCCCTTATTTTATTGCATTTTTGTGTTTTCCAGAGAATTATAATGCATGTCTGTAAAAAAAAAATGATATCGTTCATCGTTTTTGAGTTATTTCGATTGTTTTGCAGCTTTTCACGTTTTTGGCACATATTTGAAACACATATCACAAATTGTGAAACGGCGTTTTTATCAATACATAGCAGAGCCCCACGGGAATGACGCATTCAGAGAGCTTTTTGTTTGTATTAGTCGTCGAAAAAATCGAGCTGCCGTATACGGGCACGCTCAAATAGTGGCTGAATTTTCAAAGTTTTCGCAGAAATGTTTTTAGTGTTTCTGTGGAACTTATTTTTGTAAGGTTTTTGTGATATGTTGGTAATTAATAATAAATGTTTAGTAAGTTATTGTAAAAAAAAATCTGAAAAAAATTGTGATTTTGAAATTTTTGCAAATTTTGCATAAAGAGGTTCGTTGGACAGGAAAATCGGACCAGTTTTTTTCTGGGCTTTTAAAGTTTATTTTCGGAAAATGTTTGTACTTTTTGAAAGCTATTCTAATGAAATGCGGTAGATTGTTACTAATAGATAAGTTATACTGCCAACCAAATCTCCTTTTTAAAACAAGACACATTTGCCATTAAAAGCATGTTTACGAAAATTCGCTACCATAACGCACTTGCTGCGTCCAGCCTTTTTTTTAATAGAACAGCCTTTATATTTTTGCATTGTATATCGAACTATACTGCATGTTTGTAAGGGAAAAATGACTTAGTTATTCGTTTTTAAATTATTTCATGTGTTTTGTAGCTTTCCGCTTTTTTCGCACATATCAAAAATCGTGATACTCCCGGTTTACTAATAGATGGCGAAGTCGCATGAAAACGACGCATTCAGATAGGTTTTCGTTTATAGAATATGGAGGTGTCATATAGAGGAGGCTCTTAAATAGACGCTGAATATATAAAAAAATTTGGGACGCAGCAAGTGCGTTATAGTAGTGAATTTTCATAAGAATTGCACACAATTAGTGAGATATATAATTAAAACTAATTCTTTAAATTTAAATGGACCTTGGAGATCAGTTCTAGAGTCCAGTTGGCGATTATTTGAAAAAAATTATATTTTAAATGGAGCTAAAAAATTAACATTTGGTCCTGGGCATAATATGTAAGTAATGCAAGTATCTTTAAAAAAATTGTGTTACAAATTTCATCAAAGTTAAAAAAGTTTTTCAGAAATAAAATATCATTTACAAAGAGACTGTACCTGTCAAATTATAAATATGGCAGGTATTTTTCCTTATTAATGGCTTGGATGGATTGTTTTAGTCAACCCATCCAGTTTTTCCAAACAATAAACAACAAAAAAAGGTTTTTTAAAACAAATTTGTAGTTATCCGCGAAGCTCATTATGTTATTTTTCTTTAATTCAGTACCCCCGGTGCGTTTACATGTTACTATGGTTCAAGATTGAAGATTCTAGCTTAATGGGAAATTTATTGAGCTATCGGATTTGAAATATTTTTACGAAATTTTTCTACCATAACATACTTGCTGCACCCAGACCCTTTCTAACACTTATTTACGGTTGCTGTATCCATAATTTATGAAAATGATAAAATATTGCTGCTTACTATGTAAGACTGACAAACTAGGCAACCTCAACATCATTTTTGGAAAAATATTTAAAAAAATGAAATGAGATAACAATTTAAACATCAATTGAAAATCTTGGTTTGCTGCTTCGTTGCGGGGGTTTTTCTTCCCCTTCTGCGTGCCTACAGTCACCCTCAATGCATAAACAAGAACAATGTAAACAAGAAAAATTCCTTTGGAGCAACCCCTAAGAAAGTGGGGTCATAGTAAGAACTCAACAACTATTTTAAATAAAATGTTGCTGAAAGCTTTTTTTCTTTTTGAAAATATGTACATTTATTATTGCATACCAAACTCTGTACCTGGACAGCAAATTTCCTCTCCAACCGGAGCATTTATATTATCGTGGACGGCCATTCCTCTAAACTGTATCCAGTTAACTCAGGAGTTACTCAAGGTTCAGCTTTAGCCCCTACTTTGTTTCTTCTCCACATCAATGACCTCCTCTCTAGCACATCCAACCCAGTTTACAGTTACGCGGACGACAGCACCCTCCACTGAAGTATACAATATTCTAAGCCTGTCTCTTTAGCCCAATTAGATGAGGATCGCAGACTCATGGAGAGTTCTGTCTCCGTGGATCTCTAAAAAATATTAGACTGGGGAAGTAGAAATCTTGTACAATTCAATCCCACCAAATCTCAGTCTTGCTTTCTATCTCATAAGAGATTCACCAGCCCTAGACCCATCACAATGAACAACCAAGTTATTCAAAGAAATGAGTCCTTTTCACTTGTTGGCATTTCTGTGGATCGAAATCTCAATTGGCACCAACATGTCACATCAATTGCAGAAGCGGCTGCTAAGAAATTAGGTTTACTCTTCCGGGCTAGCAAATACTTTTTGCCAGCTAATCTCTATACCTTATATACTTCACAAATAAGGCCAAACCTCGAATACTGCTCCCACATCTGGGGTGCCGCTGTCGCTTATACACTCGCTATCCACGACTCCATTCAGAAGAGAGCTGTACGTTTTATCGGTCACCCTACCCTCACCCAAAGGCTGCCACCCCTTGCCCACTGACGTGCCGTTGGTGACCTCTCTCTCTCTCTCTCTTACAGATATCTGCACGGGGACTGCTCAGAGTAGCTTTCTTCCATAGTTCCTCCACCTGCTGCCCCTAACAGATCTAACAGGGGAACAGAGCGAATGCACCCTTTTACTGTCGACGTCACCAGACATAGAACATCTTGTTATGCCCGCTCTTTTGTCCCGAGGACTGCCAAGTTGTGGAATTCCTTGCCGGCACATGTTTTTCCTTCTTCTCCGAACCTACAAACCTTCAAGTCCAGAATTAACAAGTTGCCCCTTTCCCCCTTGTCGAGACCCACGGTACGATATTATTTAGGCTGTAAGCCCTCGTGGTGTGTTGTTGAAATATAAAAAAAAGCCAAATATAGAGGAAGCACAATAAAGTAACAAACGTCACACAAACTTAAAGGGACGCAGGAATTGTAAAATCAACTGTTATTTGTTATTCGTTGAACAATTCCCTACCGGTCTGAATTAGTTTCTGCACCATCTAGACTGTGAAATGCGCTATCAAAATTAGAGGAAGCACAAGAAGGCAACAGACGTAATACAAACTTAAAGGGACACAGGAATTGTAAGACCATTTGTTATTTGTAATTTGTGAAACAAATAGTTACCACACGATCTTTTTACTTGTTTCACTTAGTAGGTTATACATAAAAAAATCACGTAAAACTGGAGCATGTATTTTACATTATAGATAAAATTGTAAGTCTGTCAATAGTGCACGCACGGGTTCGTTACATGCGGGCAAGTGAACCCGGTTGGTAGGCAATTTCTGTTGTATCAATATCTGCTTTTACCCTACAAGCACCATGACACTCACAGTATGTCAGAAAGGTCAGGTCAGGCAGGACCCTAGAGCAATAAGCACCGTCGGGCTATGCCACTCTCGCCATGCATGAAATGACGAAATTATTTATTTCACGTACACAGAAAACCTCTTCAGCCACTCAAAAGCCGTGGTTTTCTAAATTCTGTGACAAGACCAGACTTGAAAAGGTCAAAGCTCACAAAACGCTTCTACACAATCCCAGTCAAGAAAACCGTCAAGCATTTAACGACGCAAGAAACCGCTATGTCCGCATTCTTTCTGAGGCAAAAAACTTGTTCAATAACCACATCAAAAACAAAGTCCTCTTAAGCTCCAACGGCGGCAAACCCTTCTGGAGTCCTGCTAAATCTATTGGGAATAATTTCTGCAAGAGCACGTTCCCACCTCTTGTTTCAGGAGACGAAATTGTTTTTACCGCCCTGGGCAAGGCTGAACTTTTTGCCTCGTTGTTCGCCGGCAATTCTACTCTCAACCCACCTCTAAATGTTCACCTACCAACACTTTCCAATATCGCGCATAAAATGACGGATATCACTTTCAAAACTAAAAAGTTACGAAAGAATTCATTTCTGTACCATCTGGACTTTGAAATGCCCTACCGGCAGATATGTTTTCAGATGCACATAATTTGCAGCCCCTAGAAAAGGTAATAAGTAAGCACATTTTGGCATAAAATCTATGGATCCTTTAGAACACACGTGCCTTTCACAAACCTATATACGTCCCATTTTAAAATATCTTCAAAAACAACACATGTTTGTGTTATCGAAATTTAGTTCAGAATCTTGTACTTTTATTTGAGCAAAATGCATCTGTCCTCATCAATTCCATCTTACACCAACACCTCAACTGAAGATCGAGAAATCGAACAATGATCAGTTTGTCCATGTAGCGTGGGCAAAACTGTAAGGCGCCCTTGTAACATGTGAAGTTATTAAACGCAGGTTTTTACATCAGGCAAAACGGTCCGCTATGTCATTTTATTTTTCACACCGGCAGTAAATATTATTTAATGTTGTTGCGATATTAATATACGAGAGAGAGAGAGAGAGAGAGAGAGAGAGAGAGAGAGAGAGAGAGAGAGAGAGAGAGAGAGAGAGAGGGCGGAGAACAGTGTGGCGCTCTGCCGTATTTGGGAAGACTGGTCCACGGCGAACAGAAGAGATACTGGGACCTGTGATATCAGATGATGATGATACCCGGAGATGCTGAGAGATGTAGTACGAGATATGTGCTGCAGCCCACGCCAAGAATTGCTGTTTAGTGTATCTATGAGGACAATGGTGTGATAAAACAAATTCCGGTTACGTAATAGTTTACAAAACACTTTATTAATGTAAATATATATTTTGGGCAATTTGCGCCAGACACGATGAGCAGCAATTATTGTATCTTATATAAAAAAAAAATTGAACTGATGGTAAAAAGTCTGGACGCAGCAAGTGCGCTATGGTATGCATTTTCATATATGTGTTTTTTTTAAGAAAGCAGGCATCAAATTAGGTTACCAGTATAACCTATAGAGTGTGTCCCAAACTGGATTGGAATGTATTGCTATCTCCGTTATTATTAGAGATAGGGAGACGGTTAAATTAGCAATGTTTTGTAGAATTTCATGCTCGTTCCAAATATGACTTCTATTTTGCCCTGCCTCTTTTTGTTTTCGAATTATTTTGAAAAAAAAAATTGTCGATTTCTTTTTTCTTCAATATCTAAGTAGGCGTTGATCTGACATGTCTAAGACTTGCACATTATCAGGACACTTTTTACAGAGTAGTCTTTTTATGCTACTCTCAACTTTGGATTGTCATTTGTTTTTGAGCTACAGGTACCAACGTTTGTTATTATGGCAGCCATATTGTGATAGCCTGTGAAAAGAGCTTTCCATTGATGTACAACATACTTGAAAAATCTTGTAATTGCACTGACAATTTTGACAAAAACCGTTTTGAGGAAACTAGGCTATGAAATCCAATACTAGAAAACAAATGACGAAAAAAGTGTTCAAAAAGCAGTAGGACATGGAGTCTAACAATAGACTTCTACTTTTAACATAATTTTCCGTAATGATTCACGATAAAAAAAATTGGAACTTTGAGCAGACCAATGAATCGGCCCATTATTACAAATGATATTTTACTTTACAACATTATCCCAAAAATTTGTTATAATTTAATTAAATAGGTAAACTTGGTAAATAGCTAAATTTACTGAAAGAACTCAATAAAAGCAGATTAATGATTTACGAAGACGCCTTTGCAAATTGTTTGATTTTTAAAGGTAAGTCAACTGAAAAACAACAGAAGAAAGGTTGCTATGATATAACACTATCGCGACAATTAAGACTACTGTCATTCTTAATTATCTGAACAATTTGAGGTGTATTTAACACGTTGCTTAAAATTTTTTACTAAATAGTTTGTTTCCTGTTTATTTTAAATATTATTCAACAATATGTTCAACAATATTTTGACATGTTGGAATGTTATATTCGTTCTAACCGAAATACTGAGGCAGCTGCAAATCCATATCAAAACAACTACCCAGAAAGACGACAACCAAACACCAAAATATTTCGCTGGATAGTGACCAATCTATTGAACGACTGTAGCTTCCAGGCAAAGAAAGTACCAATGCCTAGAAATGAAGAAAGAAATAATGCCGTCTTACGGGTTTCAATCGAAAACCCTCCGCAATCTGTTCGGTTTTATGGTGAAGAAATTGAGGTTTCAAAAAGTACGGTACACTGTGTATTAAAACAAAGTCATTACCATCCATACAAACCTACAATCGTACAAGGCATAAATGTTGACGATTACCCTAAGCGACTTCAATTCTGCAGATGGTATCAAGGACAATGTCAGCAAGATGAAAATTTTCATTTGAAAATAATATGGACTGATGTTACTAGAGTTTGCAGGCTTGTTTAAGAAAGGTGTATAAAGTGCGTTGAACAAAACGGTGATCATATTGGAAAATTTTCTATTTAGTGTATTTTTACGTTTCTATTTTATTATTTGTTGAGTTCCGTTTCTAATTGTGTTATTTTCTGGAGTTTAAGATTCTATTTGTTATTGGCGTGTTTCGTTATAAAACTGCTTCACATAATATTACCTAATATTTATTACCTTTAAGTATTGTAAATTAAATCACAATATTTTTTTATTGTGAATCATTACGAAAAATTATGTTAAAAGTAGAAGTCTATTGTTAGACTCCATGGCCTACTGCTTTTTGAACACTTTTTTTGTCATTTGTTTTCTGGTATTGGATTTCATAGCCTACTATCCTTAAAACGGTTTTTCTCAAAATTGTTAGTGCAATTACAAGATTTCTCAAGCATATTGTACATCATTGGAAAGCTCTTTTCACAGGCTATTACATGAGCAAAAAATCCAATATGGCTGCCACAATAAAAACAAACGTTGATACCTGTACATCAAAAGCAAATGACAATCCAAAGTGAAGAATAGCACAAAAAGATTAAAATTAAGATGTAAAAAGTGTCCTGATAATATGCAAGTCTTAGACATGTCAGATCAACGTCTACTTAGACATTGAAGAAAAAATAAATCGACAAATTTTGTTTTTTTTTTCAAAATAACTCGAAAACGAAAAGAGGCATGGAAAAATACAAGTCGTATGTGAAACGAGCATGAAATTCTACAAAACATTGCTAATTTAACCGTCTCCCTATCTCTAATAATAACGGAGATAGCAATACATTCCCATCCAGTTTGGGACACACTGTATAGTTGAAATAACGTGCCATGTTTCATCAAAATAACTTTATTATATATATATATATATATATATATATATATATATATATATACATATATATATATATATATATATATATATATATATATATATATATATATATATATATATATATATATATATATATATATATATATATATAGTTTTCACAAATGGCCGACTTTCATTCATGTTTTGTGGTTAAATTACCGTTTTATATTGATTGGATTACACCGTGAATCGATATACTGGCACATTCGGGTGCGATGTTGTTGGACCTCTGGTACAATAGATGAAAATCCCAACTGTGTATAGTTTTGACTCTAATTTTCAAGATTTAGAAAATTTGTCCCTGAGGATGGCTACTAGGTAGTCGAAATGCGTAGGGTTTTAATAATAAATTTACTGTCTGGATCAAGCCTTTCATTGAGTATTCAGTAATAACTTTATTGTCTGAAAATGTACAAAAATTTCCAAAGGAAACTTAAAGTATTCCCGAAAAAACTGGTTTCTTGGTCAACCTTATAGGTTAATAGCAAATTGAGCTATTCAAATTTGAAGCATTTAATGAACATTCGCTACCATAACGCACTTGCTGCGTCCAGAATTTCTTTTTTTACAAACATGCATTATGTTTCGATGGAAAATGCAAAAATGCAATAACATAAGGCGTGCTCGACTAAAAAAAAAAAGAAAAAAAAAGAAAAAGAAAATGTGTATCACCAACGACTTATGGGCCATTCTGTGAGTGTGAAATTAATTTTATAAGATGCAGCTCAATACATCATATAATTAACGTATATAATTTTTTCTCTTGTCTTGTATAATAACAATTATATATAGTTTACCGTAGAAATGCGTCACCCTGTATATATGTAAATATGTGTGAGTGGTTTGGTCTCCAGCTTGTAGTCTCAATGGCCACAGACTTTTTTAGTTACTTTGAATTTCCAGTTTAAGTGGGAAGATTGCACTTTCATGTAGAATTGCCATATCACACAAATTTCAGTCATCTAGACCCATACTTCTAGTATTTACTTATACTTTATGTTATACCTATTCTACACCTCTTCTTCCTTTTTTTTTAAATTATTTATTATATATATATATATATATATATATATATATATATATATATATATATTTAATTTGATCTTTTATATATATATATATATATATATATATATATATATATATATATATATATATATATATATTTACTTTGTTTTTTGATATATGTAAATAGATAAGAATTGAAACTAAACCCAGATATGGATTTTAGGGGGCCTAGTTTGCACTCACTTGAAGAAATCTTTTTAAAATTCAAAAGTCGCGGTCTCCTCGTTAACGAATTTTTTCTACGAAAATTAGCTAAAAATTATAGACCGTTAAACCATAAACTTAACAAAAACTACAGCCAAAGCATCAGAGAAAGGGTATATTTGAAATGAATTTTCTGGAAATATTTTAGAAAAATCAAGAACAATGACGGTTGAAGCTGAAACGCAAGGGTTTGCAGAACACTTTTCTAGCGACATTTTCTTTACATATCCCGTATTGGTTTTAGGTTCTTTACCTAAATATTGCCAGGCATGACGTTTCAAATCACGACTTTCACGTTTTGAGGGAAACCCCAATTTTTTTTTGCTTTAAATGCCTATCACTTTTTTGTCTTTAAAGTTACCTGCCTAAATTGGTACTTGGCTCGCTCTTTATAATACAAACACGCTTACCAAATTTGGATGCCCTTACTTTGTTATTTCCGGAAATATACAGTTTTTCCGAAACACAAAATTTTCCGGGAAAACCTGGGCCAGTTTTCCTGGCCAACGAACTTATCCAAGCCACTTACAAAAGCAATGTACTCAAAAGGTTGATTAAAATGGGCCCATTATCTTTTAAGTTATCGGTGTGATATATATATATATATATATATATATATATATATATATATATATATATATATATATATATATATATATATATATATATATATATATATTGGAATGTTGCACTACACTGTAATCACTTCTAATATACACTTTATTTGTTTGCTGTACCGTCAGTGATTTGTTATTAGGTTACGTGGACTGCAGTTTTGAACCAGAGTAGCGTGCTGAAGATGAACCGGGACGGTTCGAAACTGCAGTCCACGTAACCAAATGAGAAGTCACTGAAAGTACAGCTGGGTTCTAGGTGGCCTAGTTCACGCTCATATAGACATTTTTTCAAAATTCAAAAGTCGGGATCTCCTCATCAGTGATTTTTTAAAAAGAAAATTCACTAAAAAAAAAGAAGACCTGAATTTTTAGATCTTAGTCGAGCTACTTTGTTGTACGTAGAAAATATATTAAACATGAGTTTTTGTTTCAGGAAATTTGCAGAAAGCTACCAGAAAAGGAAAGGTAAGATCTAGTCAATTATTTGCAAACTAAAAGTTATATATATAGCCAAAAAACTCGTCGATAAGCAAAATTGAATTTAATTGCTATAGGAAAACCTATGGTATTCATAAATATGCTGTCAAAGTTTGAGATTTTACCAGTTGTTTTACATACAGACTTGGAGACTACTTCTCTGGCTTCACTGTTGGTTTTAGTGGTGAAGGATGTAGCCAGCGCGTGAGCTAACTGGAGCAACTGGCCCTTCGAATTCTGGAAGTTCTAGGATGTACTTCAATACTTCTATGACTACTCCAAGTCTGTATGTAGTATGGACAAGTTTCACCAAGTAAGGGCAACAACAATCAATGAACAGTTGTTTTAGTTTTTTATTCTGTATATTAATTTTCTTAATTAACTTTCCGTTAATGATTACAAACATGGTCCTCTAAAAATTGCACCATTATCTAACTTGAAGGTTAACTTTTTAAACAAACTATATGCCCGGATTTCTAACCTGCTACGTTTTGGGTACAGTCCAGCCATTTTGGTTTAGAAAAATTTGCAAACTTTAAGACAACTTTTGTGTTGCTAGAGCAAGATGCTTGTAGTCATTAAGATTAATTAAGAAAATTAACATACAGAATAAAAAATTGAATCAACATATTTTCTTTTCTTGCAAAATGTTCTTTCTGAGCTACTGGAGGAGCTGCCTATACAACTGGACAGGGGAATGTGGTTTATGGATGATGGGGCGCCTCCAGATTTCACTACAAATGTTCGTGGATTTTTAAACCGACAGTTTCCAAGTCGATGAATAGGCCGTGGAATTAATTGCTTTCAACATTGGCCAGCACGATCACCAGACTTGAATAAATGTGACTTTTTCTCTGGGGAAGTTTAAAAGAATCTGCGTAAGTGACAACAGTTTAAACTGAGTCAGATTTGTGGAGTCGCATCAATAATAAGTGGACTCTTATTAAAAATGACGTCCAATTACTTAACAGAGTCGACTCTAATTTTTGAAGAAGGGTGCAGTTATATGTGACAGAAAATGGAAGTTATTTTGAACAATATCTTTAGTGTTTCTTTTGATTTATGAGTCTTTAATGGCGTTTAATAAATTTGAGATATATCTTTATGTTTACTAAGTTTTCAAGGGACCTAATTGTGTTTTGATCCCAATTCTAAAAATTTTAATTGTCTTAAAACCGGGTGGTTTTTAGAAAAATTGACAAGAACAGAAAAAGGTAAAAGATTTAATTTTCTATCAAATTGATGGACTCTAAATTTTAACTAGCTTAGGGTTTACATGTCATTTAAAGGGTGACCCACCCCTTTTTGAGCTCATACCCAAATTTTTGTCAAATAGCGACGATATATATATATATATATATATATATATATATATATATATATATATATATATATATATATATATATATATATATATATATATATATATATATATATATATATATATATATATATATATATATATATATATATATATATATATATATATATATATATATATATATATATATATATATATGTCTTTTTTTGAAAACTCAAAAATAACGGAATTACAGGGTGTTTAAAATTTTTGATAACTTTTTTGTCGTAAATATATTCTCTGCAGATTTGGTGCATTCATATATAATACAATTTTGTATTTATGTTGCAAATTTGACGTGGATCCCTTGGAATCTAAAGGCCGAAACTGCCCTTGACCAACAGATAATGACATACCTTTTTTGCTTGAACTGTTGTCACTAATCTAACAGCACACAATTAAATAGAATTATAAAATATAAAAAAAAACTCTGGACGCAGCAAGTGCGTTATGGTAGTGAATTTTCATAAAAATGTTTTATTGCAAATATGTGTTTTCTTTTTATTTAAGAAAGCAGGCATCAATTTTGGTTACCAGTATAACCTATATAGTAAAAACAATGTGCCATGTTTCATAAAAATAACTTTATTGTGTGAAAATGTAAAAATTTCCAAAAGTAAACTTAAAGTGTTCCCGAAAAAACTCGTTTCTTGGTCAACCTTATAGGTTAATAGCAAATTGGGCTATTCAAATATGAAGCATTTGATCAAAATTCGCTACCATAACCTATGTGCTGCATTCAGAATTTCTTTTCTTACAAGCATTATATTTCGATGGAAAATGCAAAAATCCAATAACATAAGGCGTGTTTGATTAAAAAAAAAAAGAGGAAACGACTTATGGGCCATCTTGTGATTGTAGAAATATTTTTTTAAGATGTAGCTCAAGACACCCTATAATTAATGTATAAAGATTTTTTTCATATCCTGTATAATAACGAATATATTGAGCTTTATTGATTTTTTACGAAAATTCGACAAAAATTATATACTATTAAACGATAAACTCTATAGCTAAGGCTACTGCCAAACATCAGAGAAAGGGTCTATTTGAAATCAATTTTCTGGAAACATTTTAGTAAAATGAAGGACAATGATGGTTGAAACTGAGACTTCAGGGTTTGTAAAACATCCTTCTTGAGACATTTGATTTCCATAGCCCGTATTAGATTCAAGTTATTTGCCTAAATGTTGCCGATTTTGACGTTTTAAATCGCAACTTTGACGTTTTGAGGAAAACCCCAATTTATTTTTCTTTAAATGCCTATAACTTTTTTGTCTTATGACTTACATAGCTAAATTTTGGTAGGTAATTTACCTATAAGGATGTACCAAATTTGGTTGCCCTTACTTTGTTAATTTCGGAGATATAATTTTTTTTCGAAAGAAAACACAAAATTTTCCAGGAAAACCTGGGTAGATTTTCCTGGCTAACGAACTTATCTAAGCCATTTGCAAAAGGAATTTACTCACCAAATTTAATCAAAATCGGCCCATTCTTTTTTGAGTTATCGGTGTGATACATACATACATATATATATATATATATATATATATATATATATATATATATATATATATATATATATATATATATATATATATATATATATATATATATATATATATATATATATATATATAAATTGAAACTGACCCCGGATATGTGTTCTCGGGGGGCCTAATTAGCGCTCATTTGAAGAATTTTTTTCGAAATTCAAAAGTCGGGATCTCCTCATTAGTGACTTTGTTTTAAGAAAGTTCACTAAAAGGTCGTCTTGTTGCATCGTGATAAAATTAACCGTTTTTGTGAAACACGTTCTTAAAGATTTGCTGGTATTGATTGAATAGGAAATCACCTAATCTTATTTTCAATATTAATAGAGTGTGCTTTGAAAACATTATCGGTAACCAAGAGCATGTGGCATCAGTTTTGACAGATAATAGTGTTTTGTAATTTTACTGGCGAAACAGTCCAGGTTAATTATAAGATGAATAATATTTATATATAAGTAGGTATAGATGGTTCGTTCTGGTGCCACCGCCACCACTGCGCATGGGCGCAGTGACGTCATAGTGACGTCACTAGAAGGAGAGCCAATAGGGGGCTAACCTGGGGTGACGTCATCGTAGATGGCGTCCAAGATGGCCGACCGGAAGTGAAAAACGCCGGAAATTTAAATTTTTAGATGTCAGGTGGCATCACTTGTCACTGTAAGAGAATCCGCCATTTTGATTTTTGGTGGTGTGACGTACGCAAAGATGGCGGTTTTGCATGAGCAAACCCAACTTTTTTTATTAAGCGGTGTAGGGGTATAGTGTTTGGTGTCATGTTAATTAATAATTCAAAAAGGGTATCTACCGCCGCCGGCGACGGCGCAATGCAACTTTGTTATTAAGTCACGTAGAGGTATAGTGTTTGGTATCATGTTACTCGTCTCGACGAGTAGAAACCAAATTTGGCAACATGGTGCCGGTCTTGCTGAAATAGAAGTAAACAAACACCGGATGTTTGCGGTTTGCAAGTCTGAGCACGCTCATAATATAAATTGTTGATAAACTCGACATGATATGAAAAAGGCTGACCGTTTATCGAAGTTGTGCTTATATCCCATAAGAAACCGTGTAAAAAAGACAAATATTAGTTAAATAACAGGTAAGTTAATCCATTTTAGGTACACATGTTAAAGAGTCATGCAATTACCATGCTTTTCAAGAACATATAAATACCCAACGCATTAAAAGTATCCGACAAACCAACGGTTTGGATTGTTTTTGGGTAGGGGGTAGGGGACGAATGGGGAATCATTTGGTGAAAAGTGACATTTTTTCGAGTAATATAACGTTTTAGCGTTTGTTTATTAGACAACTTTCAATTTCATAAAAAATCTGGCATTCTGTGCTCAAATTAAATTTGGAGTTGAATGTGTGGGAGTAGAATATCGGTGATAGAAATTTCTTGTTGTTGCCAAAACGACGTAAAAAGTCTCAAAACAGGTAGAAAACTTGACTCTGGTTGATCGGTCTGTACGTCTGTCTGATAGTAGGCGCAATAACTTTTGAACGAATTGAGATATCATCTTCAAATTTGGTATCCAATTAGCACCCGACAAAGGAACGCTTCGAAGTGTTTTTGGGTAGGTTAGGTTAGGTTAGGTTAGATTGTGAGTGGTCCATATCGGTCCCTCCACCGCGACCATAAGGTCTATTGTGGCTCACGCCTAATGTCTATATTTCGCCCAACAAATCCAGCCTCCTACAGAGGTCGATAACCTTTGCGGGCGAAAGTTGATCCAGATCCTCTGGAGCAAGCTTTACTTTGCCAAAGAGCAGGTGTCTAGTCCTATCCGCTGCCGGACAGGAACACAGCACGTGCTCTGCTGTTTCGTCATTCTCCATAGACAGCCGGCACTCGGTCTCCTGACCGATCCCAATACGGTGCATGTGATGCCGCAAGCGACAGTGTCCTGTATACAGGCCGACTAGAGTACTCAGTTGTTGTCTGTTCAACTCTAGAAGTTTCTTAGCCCTTGACTCAGACAGGCCATTTATGAAGGCCTTAGAGTGAGCTAATCCTGGAAGATTTTGCCAATATTGAATTGTCCTTCTATCTGTCCAGGTCTTTAAGGTGCGTTTTGCTGTGCAAGATGTTATTCCCAGCACCGGTTCTGGTCCGACAAAGTCACACTGGGCACCACTCCTGGCAAGCGCGTCTGCCGCAACGTTGCCATCATGGTCCGAGTGACCCGGTATCCAGACCAGCGACACCTCATTACAGCTGCCCAATTCGTTAAGGGCAGATTTACAACTCCATACCGTCTTTGAATTGCACCGGTAGGAACCAAGAGCCTTTATTGCAGCTTGGCTATCTGCATATATCTTTATCGATTTGTTTGTGCATAGGTCTTTTAAGCTTTCCCTTGCACACATCTCGATGGCATAAACTTCTGCCTGGTGTATGGTTGCGTACTTGCCGAGGCTAGCTGATAGTCTAGCATCGGTGCTGCCCCCATATGCGCCGGCTCCTACTCCCATATTGGTTTTGGAGCCGTCAGAGTACCAGCAGAGGTCCGCTCTCAACAGGGTCGATTGGTTCCGGTCCCAGTCCTCCCTTTCCGGGAGGACGGTCTTGAAAGACAGATCTCTGCTGATTTTTGTAGGCATCAAGTCCGAGACCATTCCCAGAATCCTGTGACAATCACTGTCATCAAGGAGTCCGGACCCCCTCAGACTGACTTCTCTCGGCATGTTATCTGCCGTTTGTATTAGTGTGTACGTTGTCCACCTCGCCACCCTCTCCAACCATATGTGAAGTGGGGGAATATTGAGGAGGACCTCCAGAGCGACTGATGGTGCGGTGCTTATCGCTCCCGTTATCATCAGACATGCTTGTCTCTGTAGATGAGCCAGTATGGCCCTCGCGGTACCACGAAGTACCTTAGGCCACCAAACTATGGCTCCATATGTTATCATAGGTCTGATAACCACCACATAGAGCCAGTACATCTGTTGGGGGTTTGTTCCCCAGTTGTTCCCACAGATTCTCCGGCAGGTCCACAGGGACATCTTAGCCCTGCGGATAACATTTTCTAACTGTCTGTCCCAGTTGAGCTTCTTATCTAGGATAACTCCCAGATATTTTGCTTGGTCCGAAAATGGAATGTTTTCCCCCATAAGATTAGGTGGTTTTAATTTGTCCAACCTTCTTCTTCTGGTGAACGGGACAATGATCGTTTTGCGAGGGTTCACAGACATCTGTTCCCTACGGCACCAATCATTGACTACATTTAGTGCTTCTTGAAGAGTACTAGACAGTTCCTCCTCAGATTTGCCTCTAACCATTATGACGAGATCATCCGCATACGCCTGGACCCCAACCTCCCAGAGTCCGAGGATAGCCAGCAGGTCGTCCACAAAGAGGGACCACAGCAGGGGGGATAGAACGCCCCCCTGAGGACAACCTCTCGCAGCCCTAACGCTGACCACCTCTCCCCGTAATGAGGTAATAATGGTCCGATTGTGCAGCATGTTTCCGATCCAGCCACAGATGGTAGGTTCCACCCCCCTAGCGATAGTGGCCTCGTAGAGGGAGATCGGTAATGCATTATTAAATGCTCCTTCTATGTCGAGAAATGCCGCCACCGCAACCTCTCCATTTTTCAGAGAGTGTGTGATCTTCTCGACGAGGTTATTGAGCGCTAACTCAGTTGATTTGCCAGTTTGATAGGCATACTGGTGGGTATTTAGGGGGTTCTTGGGTAAGATGTTCCCCCTAATGTGTCCGTCCAGTATTTTTTCCAATCCCTTCAGGAGGAATGATGTAATACTGAGAGGTCTCAGTGAAGTAGGTAGGAGGTCATTACGTCCCAATTTGGGAATGTAAACCCCCCTAACCACCGTCCAGCTGGAAGGAATATAGTTCCAGGCCAGACTGGCTCTGAACAGCCTGATAAGGAAGGGTAGGAGAATCTCCAGTCCGTTTTGTAGTAGGACCGGTACCACCCCATCCTCCCCTGGCGACTTGAATGCCTGGAAATGATTCACAGCACACTCCACTGCCGAGGCTGTAACTATTCTCCGAGCAACTAGCCAGTCCTCCCTTTGGGGGCGTTTAGATCGTCCCTCAGCTGGTAGGACCTCACCGTTGCTCAGGATCAGACAATCTGGGAAGTGTGTGTGTGCTAAGAGCTCTAACGTTTCTTTCCGAGATTCAGTAAAGGAACCATCTGGTCGTTTTATCGATCCCAGTTCCTGTACACGGTCGCGTGAGAGAATCCTGTGGATTCTGGCGCTGCTGGGCAAATTATTAATGTCCCCGCAGAACCTCCTCCAGGACTCCCTCTTAGCGTTCCTGATCTCTTTATTATAATGTGTTAGAGCAGTTTTATATTGCTCCCAGTTGCCTGTAATCTTAGCACGATTGAAGAGACGTCTAACTTCTCTTCGTAGTTTATCGAGGTTATTATTCCACCAAGTAGACCCCCGACTGTCTCTCTTTGACCTCAGTGGACAGTTTTTGTGATAGGCAGAGACCACAGCTTCCCTAACCTGTTCGGCCGCAATCTCGATCTCATCACGATCCCTCACTGTGGGGATTGCGGACCCAAGTCTGCCGGCGAGGGATTGTTTGAATCCCTCCCAATCCGTCCTCCTCGGGTCCCGATACTCCACCACAGGTCTAGGGCCTGTTTCAATCTCAAATAGGATATGGGCATGGTCTGAACATGAGGGTTCAGACTACACCCTCCGTTTGAGGATTTTTGAGCTCAAAAGCCTTGAGCTGATCGTAAGATCTAAAACCTCTCTCCGGTTAGCTGTAAGAAAGGTGGGTTCCGAGCCTATGTTGTTGACAACCAGCTCCTCCCCTAAAATGTATTCAAATAGTGATTCACCTCGTCTGTTAGTGTCCGTGCTCCCCCAAGCCAAGTGATGGGAGTTCGCATCACACCCCATTACGAGGTGATAGTTGTTCCTCTTGCAGTAGGCGATCAATTTCCGCACCTCTGCTGGAGGTGGTTGTTCTGCATCTCTGTCTCCAGGGAAATAGGCCGAACAGGCCACTACTTCCAGCCTGGTCCCCCCGGATGTGATCACGAGATGGATGGATGCCATGTCCTTGGTGCAGTACTCTGAGAGTGTAAAATACTGCAAGTTGTTTCTGATCCAGATACAGGCTCTGGGGTTAGTACCAGAGCCCACCTCTACTATCTTACCAGAAGTGTTACCCAGCCCTTTAGTTCGTTCCGAATTAGCGGTCCAGGGCTCTTGGAGAAGAGCAATATCTATTTGCTCTTCCTTTAATTTCATGCTAAGGAGGTATGTCGCAGCCTTAGCATGATGCAGATTAGCTTGAATGCACCTTAAGTTGGTGGGCATGGGGGTAGGAATATAGGAATGTATGGAGGAAAAAGGAGTAGTTTAAGGAGCTTAAAGGAAAAGGGAATTATGGTGCAGGTTCCTCCTCCTTTTTAGGAGCTCGATAACCAAGCTTCCTATAGGAGGGTCTACCTTTGGTACTCGTCCTAGGGGTGGACTTTCCTTTCCCCTGTTGTTTCCCTCTGGAGGTTCCAGTGGAAGGTTGAATCCTGCCACCTCCTCTATTGGGTCTGTGTAAGTCGTGTCCATGTTTGGTCCCACGAGCAGCAAGGGAAAAAAAAACCTCCATGGAAGAGCCCCGCATCCCATGAAGAGGCATTTTACACAGGGAGGTCGCCCGGTTTCCCTGGGGAGGGTTAACGTTAGCGACAGAATTACCATCCTGCCAGTGCCCGGCCATTTCGGCCAGAAGCATCATCGCTTCGGCACCAACCCGCCAACGACCTTACGATGTGGGTTTTTTATAGAGGACTCTCCTCGCAATGCCGGCCAATTAAGGCAAGCATTTGGGTAAGATCGCTTTATGGGGGGGGGGGGGGGATAAATGAGGGGTGATTTGGTGAGAATCGACGTTTTTTAGTTAAAGCTGGAGTAATATAACGTTTCAGAAGTTTATGCGTACAGGAATACCTACGAATATTTTCTTTGCGGTCAAGTCATAGACCCTAAATTTATTTTACGAGAATGTCTTTCTAAGGAGAGTAGATTATTACAGCTATCTGAATGTTATGATTCAATTTGCAGCACTATCTTTTTCTCGTAAAAGTGTAGATCATTTTTATTAAAATTCGCTACGTATTTGCGCACTGCGTCCAGACATTTAAAATTAATTCATGGATTTTAATGGAATTTCACTGTTAGAATATCATTTTATATGGTTGTAGCTAACACACCAGAAAAAAATCTCGGGACGCAGCAAGTGCGTTATGGTAGTGAATTTTCATAAAAATGTTTTTATTGCAAATATGTGTTTTCTTTTTAAGAAAGCAGACATCAATTTTGGTTACCAGTATAACCTATATAGAAAAAGCAGGCATCAAATTTGATTACCAGTATAACATATATAGTAAAAACAATGTGCCATGTTTCATCAAAATAACTTGACTGTTTGAAAACGTACAGAAATTTCCAAAAGTAAACCAAAAGTGTTACTGAAAAAATCCGTTTCTTGGTCAACCTTATAGGTTAATAGCAAATTGAGCTTTTCAAATATGAAGCATTTAATCAAAATTCGCAACCACAACGCACTTGCTGCCTCCAGAATTTCTTAACTTACAAACATGCATTATATTTCGATGGAAAATGCAAAAAAATAAAGCGTTTTCGACAAAAAAAATTTATTTGTATCACCAACGACTTATGGGCCACCCTGTGATTGTCGCAATAATTTTTTAAGATGTAGCTCAAAACACCGTATAATTAATGTATACAATATTTTTTCATATCTTGTATAATAACGAATATATTGAGCTTTATTGATTTTTTACGAAAATTAGACAAAAATTATATACCATTAAACAATAAACTCTATAGCTAAGGCTACTGTCAAGCATCAGAGAAAGGGTCCATTAGAAATTAATTTTCTGGAAATATTTTAGTAAAATGAAGGACAGTGACGGTTGAAACTAAGAGTTCTGTGTATGTAAAACATTCTTCTTGAGACATTTTCTTTCCATAGCCCGTATTAGATTCAAGTTTTTTGCCTAAATGTTGCGAATTTTGACGTTTTCAATTGTCACTTTGACGTTTTGAGGAAACCCCCAATTTATTTCTCTTTAAATGCCCATAACTTTTTTGTCTTTTGACCTACAGAGCTAAATTTTGGTAGGTGGCACACCTATAACGATATAAACCAGCTTACCAAATTTGGTTGCCCTTACTTTGTTAATTTTGGAGATATAAATATTTTGCGAAAGAAAACACAAATTTTTCCGGGAAAACCTCGGCGGATTTTCCTGGCTAACAAAATTATCCAAGCGACTTGCAAAAGGAATGTACTCACCAATTTTGACGTTTAAAATCGCGAATTTGACGTTTAAAATCGCGATTTTGACGTTTTGAGGAAAATCCAAATTTATTTTTCTTTGAATGCCTGTAACTTTTTTATCCTTTAACCTACGAAGCTAAATTTTGGTAGGTGACTTGCCTATAATGATATAAATCCGCATATGAAATTTGGTTGCCCTTACTTTGTTAATTCCGGAGATATAATTTTTTTTCGAAAGAAAACACAAAATTTTCCGGGAAAAGCTGGACCGATTTTCCTGGCTAACGAACTTATCAAAGCCATTTGCAAAAGGAATTTATTCACCAAATTTAATCAACATCGGCCCATTATTTTTTGAGTTATCGGTGTGATACATACATATATATATATATATATATATATATATATATATATATATATATATATATATATATATATATATATATATATATATATATATATATATATATATATATATATATATAAATAAACATATAAAAATTTAAACCGACCCCGGATATGTGTTCTGGGGGGCCTAATTAGCGCTCATTTGAAGAAATTTTTTCAAAATTCAAAAGTCGGGATCTCCTCATTAGTGAATTTTTTTTAAGAAAATTCACTAAAAACGCTATAGGAACTTGTGACAATAGTTTTTTGAGTAGCATCATTTCCGGACATCCTGTATATGTATGTATATATATATATATATATATATATATATATATATATATATATATATATATATATATATATATATATATATATATATATCTTTAGGAATATTGCACTACACTGTAATCACTTTTAAATATACACTTTATTTGTTTGCTGTACGTTTGTGATTTCTTATTGGTTTGCGTGGACTGCAGTTTCGAACCGTCCCGGTTCATCATCAGCACGCTACTGTTTGTTTGAGGAAAACTCCAAAATTTGTTTCTTCAGCTGCCCGTAACTTTTTTGTCCTTAAACTTAGAGACTTATACATGGTTCACTCTTTATAATACAAATACGCATACCAAATTCGGTTGCCCTGACTTTGTTATTTCCGGAGATATGAATTTTTTTAGAAAGAAAACACAAAATTTTCCGGGAAAACCTTATCCGATTTTCCTGGCTAACGTCCAACACACTTGCAAAAAGAAGGTACTCAACAAATTTGCCCAAAATCGGTCTATTATTTTTTGAGTTGTCGGTACGATATATATGTGTATATATATGTATGTATATATATGTGTATATATATATATGTGTGTATATATGTGTGTATATATATATGTGTATATATATGTGTATATATGTGTGTATATATATACGGGTCTCCCCATTAGTGAATTTTTTAAAGAAAATCTGAATCACCAACGACTTATGGGCCATCCTGTAATTGTAGAAATATTTTTTTAAGATGTAGCTGAAGACACCCTATAATTAATGTATACAATTTTTTTCCGTATCTTGCATAATAACGGATATATTGGTCTTTAAAGATTTTTCACGAAATTTCGACACAAATGATATACCTTTAACCGATAAACTGTATAGCCAACACTACTGCGAAAGTATCAGAGAAAGGGTCTACTTGAAATGAATTTTCTGGGAATATTTTATTAAAATGAAGGACAATGACGATTGAGTAGCGTGCTGATGATGAACCGGGACGGTTCGAAACTGCAGTCCACGCAAACCAATAAGAAATCACAAACGTACAGCAAACAAATAAAGTGTATATATATATATATATATATATATATATATATATATATATATATATATATATATATATATATATATATATATTACTTCCACATCGTCAATATGTGTGGAAATATGGCCTCGTCGACAAAAAATTAAATTTTTTGCCGCTTAAACGCCATAAAAAGTGTCAAAACATATAGAGAACATAATTTGGCAACGAAAATTTCTTGTTCTGTCGGTCTGTAGGTCTGTCTGTTTGTAGCTTCAATAAGTTTAGAACAAATTAAGATATCGTTTTCAAATTTGGTATACAGTTAGAATCCGGCAAACGAACGGTTCGGATTGTTTTTGGGTAGGGGGTAGGGGACGAATGGGGAATCATTTGGTAAAAAGTGACATTTTTTCGAGGAATATAACGTTTTAGGGTTTGTTTATTAGAAAACTTTCAATTTCATAAAAAATCTGGCATTCTGTGCTCAAATTAAATTTGGGGTTGAATGTGTGGGAGTGGAATATCGGTGACAGAAATTTCTTGTTGTTGCCAAAACGACGTAAAAAGTCTCAAAACATATAGAAAACTTGACTCTGGTTGATCGGTCTGTACGTCTGTTTGTTAGTAGGCGCAATAACTTTTGAACGAATTGAGATATCATCTTCAAATTTGGTATCCAGTTAGCACCCGACAAAGGAACGCTTCGAAGTGTTTTTGGGTAAGATCTCTTTATGGGGTGGTGAATAAATGAGGGGTGATTTGGTGAGAATCGACGTTTTTTCGTTAAAGCTGGAGTAATATAACGTTTCAGAAGTTTATGCGTACAGGAATACCTACGAATATTTTTTACAGCTATCTGAATGTTATGATTCAATTTGCAGCACTATCTTTTTCTCGTAAAAGTGTAGATCATTTTTATTAAAATTCGCTACGTATTTGCGCACTGCGTCCAGACATTTAAAATTAATTCATGGATTTTAATGGAATTTCACTGTTAGAATATCATTTTATATGGTTGTAGCTAACACACCAGAAAAAAATCTCGGGACGCAGCAAGTGCGTTATGGTAGTGAATTTTCATAAAAATGTTTTTATTGCAAATATGTGTTTTCTTTTTAAGAAAGCAGACATCAATTTTGGTTACCAGTATAACCTATATAGAAAAAGCAGGCATCAAATTTGATTACCAGTATAACATATATAGTAAAAACAATGTGCCATGTTTCATCAAAATAACTTGACTGTTTGAAAACGTACAGAAATTTCCAAAAGTAAACCAAAAGTGTTACTGAAAAAATCCGTTTCTTGGTCAACCTTATAGGTTAATAGCAAATTGAGCTTTTCAAATATGAAGCATTTAATCAAAATTCGCAACCACAACGCACTTGCTGCCTCCAGAATTTCTTAACTTACAAACATGCATTATATTTCGATGGAAAATGCAAAAAAATAAAGCGTTTTCGACAAAAAAAAATTATTTGTATCACCAACGACTTATGGGCCACCCTGTGATTGTCGCAATAATTTTTTAAGATGTAGCTCAAAACACCGTATAATTAATGTATACAATATTTTTTCATATCTTGTATAATAACGAATATATTGAGCTTTATTGATTTTTTACGAAAATTAGACAAAAATTATATACCATTAAACAATAAACTCTATAGCTAAGGCTACTGTCAAGCATCAGAGAAAGGGTCTATTAGAAATTAATTTTCTGGAAATATTTTAGTAAAATGAAGGACAGTGACGGTTGAAACTAAGAGTTCTGTGTATGTAAAACATTCTTCTTGAGACATTTTCTTTCCATAGCCCGTATTAGATTCAAGTTTTTTGCCTAAATGTTGCGAATTTTGACGTTTTCAATTGTCACTTTGACGTTTTGAGGAAACCCCCAATTTATTTTTCTTTAAATGCCCATAACTTTTTTGTCTTTTGACCTACAGAGCTAAATTTTGGTAGGTGGCACACCTATAACGATATAAACCAGCTTACCAAATTTGGTTGCCCTTACTTTGTTAATTTTGGAGATATAAATATTTTGCGAAAGAAAACACAAATTTTTCCGGGAAAACCTCGGCGGATTTTCCTGGCTAACAAAATTATCCAAGCCACTTGCGAAAGGAATGTACTCACCAATTTTGACGTTTAAAATCGCGATTTTGACGTTTAAAATCGCGATTTTGACGTTTTGAGGAAAATCCAAATTTATTTTTCTTTGAATGCCTGTAACTTTTTTATCCTTTAACCTACGAAGCTAAATTTTGGTAGGTGACTTGCCTATAATGATATAAATCCGCATATGAAATTTGGTTGCCCTTACTTTGTTAATTCCGGAGATATAATTTTTTTTCGAAAGAAAACACAAAATTTTCCGGGAAAAGCTGGACCGATTTTCCTGGCTAACGAACTTATCAAAGCCATTTGCAAAAGGAATTTATTCACCAAATTTAATCAAAATCGGCCCATTATTTTTTGAGTTATCGGTGTGATACATACATATATATATATATATATATATAAACATATAAAAATTTAAACCGACCCCGGATATGTGTTCTGGGGGGCCTAATTAGCGCTCATTTGAAGAAATTTTTTCAAAATTCAAAAGTCGGGATCTCCTCATTAGTGAATTTTTTTTAAGAAAATTCACTAAAAACGCTATAGGAACTTGTGACAATAGTTTTTTGAGTAGCATCATTTCCGGACATCCTGTATATGTATGTATATATATATATATATATATATATATATATATATATATATATATATATATATATATATATATATATATATATATATATATATATATTACTTCCACATCGTCAATATGTGTGGAAATATGGCCTCGTCGACAAAAAATTAAATTTTTTGCCGCTTAAACGCCATAAAAAGTGTCAAAACATATAGAGAACATAATTTGGCAACGAAAATTTCTTGTTCTGTCGGTCTGTAGGTCTGTCTGTTTGTAGCTTCAACAAGTTTAGAACAAATTAAGATATCGTTTTCAAATTTGGTATACAGTTAGAATCCGGCAAACGAACGGTTCGGATTGTTTTTGGGTAGGGGGTAGGGGACGAATGGGGAATCATTTGGTAAAAAGTGACATTTTTTCGAGGAATATAACGTTTTAGGGTTTGTTTATTAGAAAACTTTCAATTTCATAAAAAATCTGGCATTCTGTGCTCAAATTAAATTTGGGGTTGAATGTGTGGGAGTGGAATATCGGTGACAGAAATTTCTTGTTGTTGCCAAAACGACGTAAAAAGTCTCAAAACATATAGAAAACTTGACTCTGGTTGATCGGTCTGTACGTCTGTTTGTTAGTAGGCGCAATAACTTTTGAACGAATTGAGATATCATCTTCAAATTTGGTATCCAATTAGCACCCGACAAAGGAACGCTTCGAAGTGTTTTTGGGTAGGTTAGGTTAGGTTAGGTTAGATTGTGAGTGGTCCATATCGGTCCCTCCACCGCGACCATAAGGTCTATTGTGGCTCACGCCTAATGTCTATATTTTGCCCAACAAATCCAGCCTCCTACAGAGGTCGATAACCTTTGCGGGCGAAAGTTGATCCAGATCCTCTGGAGCAAGCTTAACTTTGCCAAAGAGCAGGTGTCTAGTCCTATCCGCTGCCGGACAGGAACACAGCACGTGCTCTGCTGTTTCGTCATTCTCCATAGACAGCCGGCACTCGGTCTCCTGACCGATCCCAATACGGTGCATGTGATGCCGCAAGCGACAGTGTCCTGTATACAGGCCGACTAGAGTACTCAGTTGTTGTCTGTTCAACTCTAGAAGTTTCTTAGCCCTTGACTCAGACAGGCCATTTATGAAGGCCTTAGAGTGAGCTAATCCTGGAAGATTTTGCCAATATTGAATTGTCCTTCTATCTGTCCAGGTCTTTAAGGTGCGTTTTGCTGTGCAAGATGTTATTCCCAGCACCGGTTCTGGTCCGACAAAGTCACACTGGGCACCACTCCTGGCAAGCGCGTCTGCCGCAACGTTGCCATCATGGTCCGAGTGACCCGGTATCCAGACCAGCGACACCTCATTACAGCTGCCCAATTCGTTAAGGGCAGATTTACAACTCCATACCGTCTTTGAATTGCACCGGTAGGAACCAAGAGCCTTTATTGCAGCTTGGCTATCTGCATATATCTTTATCGATTTGTTTGTGCATAGGTCTTTTAAGCTTTCCCTTGCACACATCTCGATGGCATAAACTTCTGCCTGGTGTATGGTTGCGTACTTGCCGAGGCTAGCTGATAGTCTAGCATCGGTGCTGCCCCCATATGCGCCGGCTCCTACTCCCATATTGGTTTTGGAGCCGTCAGAGTACCAGCAGAGGTCCGCTCTCAACAGGGTCGATTGGTTCCGGTCCCAGTCCTCCCTTTCCGGGAGGACGGTCTTGAAAGACAGATCTCTGCTGATTTTTGTAGGCATCAAGTCCGAGACCATTCCCAGAATCCTGTGACAATCACTGTCATCAAGGAGTCCGGACCCCCTCAGACTGACTTCCCTCGGCATGTTATCTGCCGTTTGTATTAGTGTGTACGTTGTCCACCTCGCCACCCTCTCCAACCATATGTGAAGTGGGGGAATATTGAGGAGGACCTCCAGAGCGACTGATGGTGCGGTGCTTATCGCTCCCGTTATCATCAGACATGCTTGTCTCTGTAGATGAGCCAGTATGGCCCTCGCGGTACCACGAAGTACCTTAGGCCACCAAACTATGGCTCCATATGTTATCATAGCTCTGATAACCACCACATAGAGCCAGTACATCTGTTGGGGGTTTGTTCCCCAGTTGTTCCCACAGATTCTCCGGCAGGTCCACAGGGACATCTTAGCCCTGCGGATAACATTTTCTAACTGTCTGTCCCAGTTGAGCTTCTTATCTAGGATAACTCCCAGATATTTTGCTTGGTCCGAAAATGGAATGTTTTCCCCCATAAGATTAGGTGGTTTTAATTTGTCCAACCTTCTTCTTCTGGTGAACGGGACAATGATCGTTTTGCGAGGGTTCACAGACATCTGTTCCCTACGGCACCAATCATTGACTACATTTAGTGCTTCTTGAAGAGTACTAGACAGTTCCTCCTCAGATTTGCCTCTAACCATTATGACGAGATCATCCGCATACGCCTGGACCCCAACCTCCCAGAGTCCGAGGATAGCCAGCAGGTCGTCCACAAAGAGGGACCACAGCAGGGGGGATAGAACGCCCCCCTGAGGACAACCTCTCGCAGCCCTAACGCTGACCACCTCTCCCCGTAATGAGGTAATAATGGTCCGATTGTGCAGCATGTTTCCGATCCAGCCACAGATGGTAGGTTCCACCCCCCTAGCGATAGTGGCCTCGTAGAGGGAGATCGGTAATGCATTATTAAATGCTCCTTCTATGTCGAGAAATGCCGCCACCGCAACCTCTCCATTTTTCAGAGAGTGTGTGATCTTCTCGACGAGGTTATTGAGCGCTAACTCAGTTGATTTGCCAGTTTGATAGGCATACTGGTGGGTATTTAGGGGGTTCTTGGGTAAGATGTTCCCCCTAATGTGTCCGTCCAGTATTTTTTCCAATCCCTTCAGGAGGAATGATGTAATACTGAGAGGTCTCAGTGAAGTAGGTAGGAGGTCATTACGTCCCAATTTGGGAATGTAAACCCCCCTAACCACCGTCCAGCTGGAAGGAATATAGTTCCAGGCCAGACTGGCTCTGAACAGCCTGATAAGGAAGGGTAGGAGAATCTCCAGTCCGTTTTGTAGTAGGACCGGTACCACCCCATCCTCCCCTGGCGACTTGAATGCCTGGAAATGATTCACAGCACACTCCACTGCCGAGGCTGTAACTATTCTCCGAGCAACTAGCCAGTCCTCCCTTTGGGGGCGTTTAGATCGTCCCTCAGCTGGTAGGACCTCACCGTTGCTCAGGATCAGACAATCTGGGAAGTGTGTGTGTGCTAAGAGCTCTAACGTTTCTTTCCGAGATTCAGTAAAGGAACCATCTGGTCGTTTTATCGATCCCAGTTCCTGTACACGGTCGCGTGAGAGAATCCTGTGGATTCTGGCGCTGCTGGGCAAATTATTAATGTCCCCGCAGAACCTCCTCCAGGACTCCCTCTTAGCGTTCCTGATCTCTTTATTATAATGTGTTAGAGCAGTTTTATATTGCTCCCAGTTGCCTGTAATCTTAGCACGATTGAAGAGACGTCTAACTTCTCTTCGTAGTTTATCGAGGTTATTATTCCACCAAGTAGACCCCCGACTGTCTCTCTTTGACCTCAGTGGACAGTTTTTGTGATAGGCAGAGACCACAGCTTCCCTAACCTGTTCGGCCGCAATCTCGATCTCATCACGATCCCTCACTGTGGGGATTGCGGACCCAAGTCTGCCGGCGAGGGATTGTTTGAATCCCTCCCAATCCGTCCTCCTCGGGTCCCGATACTCCACCACAGGTCTAGGGCCTGTTTCAATCTCAAATAGGATATGGGCATGGTCTGAACATGAGGGTTCAGACTACACCCTCCATTTGAGGATTTTTGAGCTCAAAAGCCTTGAGCTGATCGTAAGATCTAAAACCTCTCTCCAGTTAGCTGTAAGAAAGGTGGGTTCCGAGCCTATGTTGTTGACAACCAGCTCCTCCCCTAAAATGTATTCAAATAGTGATTCACCTCGTCTGTTAGTGTCCGTGCTCCCCCAAGCCAAGTGATGGGAGTTCGCATCACACCCCATTACGAGGTGATAGTTGTTCCTCTTGCAGTAGGCGATCAATTTCCGCACCTCTGCTGGAGGTGGTTGTTCTGCATCTCTGTCTCCAGGGAAATAGGCCGAACAGGCCACTACTTCCAGCCTGGTCCCCCCGGATGTGATCACGAGATGGATGGATGCCATGTCCTTGGTGCAGTACTCTGAGAGTGTAAAATACTGCAAGTTGTTTCTGATCCAGATACAGGCTCTGGGGTTAGTACCAGAGCCCACCTCTACTATCTTACCAGAAGTGTTACCCAGCCCTTTAGTTCGTTCCGAATTAGCGGTCCAGGGCTCTTGGAGAAGAGCAATATCTATTTGCTCTTCCTTTAATTTCATGCTAAGGAGGTATGTCGCAGCCTTAGCATGATGCAGATTAGCTTGAATGCACCTTAAGTTGGTGGGCATGGGGGTAGGAATATAGGAATGTATGGAGGAAAAAGGAGTAGTTTAAGGAGCTTAAAGGAAAAGGGAATTATGGTGCAGGTTCCTCCTCCTTTTTAGGAGCTCGATAACCAAGCTTCCTATAGGAGGGTCTACCTTTGGTAGTCGTCCTAGGGGTGGACTTTCCTTTCCCCTGTTGTTTCCCTCTGGAGGTTCCAGTGGAAGGTTGAATCCTGCCACCTCCTCTATTGGGTCTGTGTAAGTCGTGTCCATGTTTGGTCCCACGAGCAGCAAGGGAAAAAAAACCTCCATGGAAGAGCCCCGCATCCCATGAAGAGGCATTTTACACAGGGAGGTCGCCCGGTTTCCCTGGGGAGGGTTAACGTTAGCGACAGAATTACCATCCTGCCAATGCCCGGCCATTTCGGCCAGAAGCATCATCGCTTCGGCACCAACCCGCCAACGACCTTACGATGTGGGTTTTTTATAGAGGACTCTCCTCGCAATGCCGGCCAATTAAGGCAAGCATTTGGGTAAGATCGCTTTATGGGGTGGGGGATAAATGAGGGGTGATTTGGTGAGAATTGACGTTTTTTCGTTAAAGCTGGAGTAATATAACGTTTCAGAAGTTAATGCGTACAGGAATACCTACGAATATTTTCTTTGCGGTCAAGTCATAGACCCTAAATTCGTTTTACGAGAATCTCTTCCTAAGGAGAGTAGATTATCACAGCTATGTGGAAGTTATGATTCAATTTGCAGTACTATCTTTTTCTTGTAAAAGTGTAGATCATTTCTATTAAAATTCGCTACGTATTTGCGCACTGCTTCCAGACTTTTTTAAATTAATTCATGGATTTTGATGGAATTTCACTGTTAGAATTTCATTTTATATGGCTGAGGCTAACACACTAGAAAAAGAAATATTAGGCTTTCTTTATACGGACTAAAATTTAAATACATTGTATCAACATACATAAGTGATAATGAACGGTCATCTACGCTAGTGATATTTGCATAACAATCAACTTTTGAAACATCGTTTCGGGAGCCATAGTTCAAAGAGGAAGAACCTAACTGCATCCGATGTTTCGAATACGCTCTACGCTCTTTCAATTAACGTGAGAATCACGTCCTATATATTGTTGTAATTGAAGATAAACATACAGCTAATGATGTACGGTCAGCAGCATCATCCATCGGCGTCAAACCATCATTTGTATGTTGGACTATCTATTCGTACTGAATGCATAATGATACGGCACATTGATAATGGCTGGCTACCAGAAACTTACTCTACGTGTGTACGCTGCTAAAGAATAATTTGAATCACTTTTAACAATAAGGTTATAAAATTTGTATATGCGAATGACCAGAGTGTAAAGCTTAAAATGCCACGTTTTTTACATTAACAGCAATCGAACGTGTGTATGTGTGTGTTTTGATTCTTTAACTTCGGTCTGTTTACACGAGTATGGCCAATGAGCGACGCCAGGGAGCAGTTTCACCTTACTATCCTGAAAATTTAGCCGAACTCCTGCCTTCCTGTAAGCAGGGTGGGAATCTTTAACGTGCTCAACATCGCATGGGCACGGAAACGACGGATTTACTCCCCCTCTAAACGGCGAAGTGTGCAGGCACTTGCTCTAATACAATCTCACACCTTCGGTTAATTTTACAGTATGTACTGAAAAAGTGAAAGGGTTACCCTGGGAATCGAACCCAGTACCCTTCGGTTCACAGGCACACGTTGTTACCACTAAACCACTGAGGCTCTATAGAAATCGAACACAAATATATTATTAGCGCACTTACTATATGTAAAAAAAAATAATTGGAAATATGGGACTTTGTGCACCCCCGTCACCCTTTGCACCACTTGTAAATCCAATTTGAAGAAATGCAGGAACAAATTATTAGGTTTTTATGTGAAGAATGTTTAGCCGAAAAACCTAGTTAATATCTTGGTTCGCAGCCGAAAAAGTCGAAACAATGCAAATTTCGAATATGGTCCGTTTTGACCTTTTATATATATATATATATATATATATATATATATATATATATATATATATATATATATATATATATATATATATATATATATATATATATAGATATGTATGTATCACACCGAAAACTCAAAAAAAATGGACCGATTTTCAATAAATTTTGTGAATACCTTCTCTTTGCAAGTGGCTTGGATAAGTTCGTCAGCTAGAAAAATCGACCTACGTTTTCCCGGAAAATTTTGAGTTTTCTTTCGAAAAAAATTCATATATCTGGAAATAACAAAGTAAAGGCAACCAAATTTGGTGCGCTGGTTGATATCATTATAGGTAAATCACCTACCAAAGTGTAGCTCTGCAGGTTAAAAGACAAAAAAGTTATAGGCATATAAAGAAAAAGAAATTGGGGGTTTCCTCAAAACGTCACAGTCGCGATTTAAAACGTCAAAATTGGAAGCTTTAGGCAAAGAACCTGAAACTAATATGAGATATGGAAAGAAAATGTCTCAAGATGAATGCTTTACAAAACCTGAAGTCTTAGCTTCAACCGTCATTGTCCTTTATTTTACTAAAATGTTTCCAGAAAATTCATGTCAAATAGACCCTTTCTCTGATGCTTTTGCAGTAGTCTTAGCTATAGAGTTTATCGTTTAATGTTTAATGGTATATAATTTTTGTAGAATTAATCAATCAATATATCCGTTATTATACAAGATATAAAAAAATTGTATACATTATTTATAGGGTGTCTTGAGTTACATCTTAAAAAAATTTCTACAATCACAGGCTGGCCCATAAGTCGTTGGTGATGCAAATTTTCTTTTTTGTTTGTTAATCGAACACGCCTTATTGCATTTTGGCATTTTCCGTCGAAACAGAATGCATGTTTGTAAGAAAAGAAATTCGGGACGCAGCAAGTGCGTTATGCTAGCGAATTTTCATTAAATGCTTCAAATTGAAAAGCTCAATTTGCTATTAACCTATGAGGTTGGCCAAGAAACCAGTTTTTTCCGGAACACTTTAAGTTTACTTTCGGAAATTTTTGTACATTTTCAAACAATAAAGTTATTTGATGAAACATGACACATTATTTCTACTATATAGGTGATACTGGTAACCAAATTTGATGCCTGCTTTCTTAAAAAAACACATATTTGCTATTAAAAACATTTTAATGAAAATTCACTACCATAACGCATTTGCTGCGTCCAGACTTTTGTATTCCTTCCGAGAAGAATTTGAAAAAGTCTGGACAGAGCAATTGCCTTATCCTAGCAAATTTTTATAGAGATCCTTCAAAAACGGAAAATCATCAAAAAGCAAAAAAAATTACTTCCCAAAACCAAAAATTTTGTTTGATGCAATTCCTCACACATGTTTCCTTTACAATGTTTAAAATTGTAAATAGAATAGGGCCAAGTACAGTTCCCTGTGGCACTCCACATCAGATTTGCTTTGGATCGCTTAACACATCGTCGATTTCCACATATTACTGCCTATCTAAGAGGTAACTCCGAAGAAGACTAAATGATGTTCCTCTAAAACCTAAGGACTCAACCACCTGTAACAGCTTTTCAAGCTGCACCGTGTCGAATGCTTAAGAGCGATCTTTAAAAATGCAAAGGCACAGCAAACCCTCAGGTAAGGCACCCCAAACCTTTTCACTCAGAAGCAACACATCATCCTCAGTGGATCTTTTTGCTCTAAAGCCAAACTGACAGTCGGAAAGCACTTTATATTTATCCAAATAAGCATCTATTCTTTTCTTTAATATTTTTGAAATATTTTCCAATGTTTGAAATCAGTGCGATGGGTCTATAACTTTTAATCTCAGTAAGGTCTCTCGCTTTATGTAATGGTGACACCACAGACACTTTAAAAGATTTTGGAACTTTGGCCCATCTGAAAAGACCTGTTTATTTTGTATGCAAGCGGTGGAGCTATTTGGTCCATCACGAGCTTTAAAACTTTACTCTTATTAGCATCATGTTCAGATGATTTATGGCTTTTCAGTCCACTTATACATTCTTTGAATTCTTCTACATTGGTGGCTGCGATATAGATGGAATTGCTTCTTCTCCTTGGCAAGATTGTCGCTGTTGTTGCTATTTTCATAATCTTTTCAGCAATTTGACTAAAATACTCATTAAAAGCGTAAGCAATCTGCTCTGTTTATTACTTAAGCAAGCAATCGGGCTATTTGGTCCATCACGAGCTTTAAAACTTCACTCTCATTAGCATCATGTTCAGATGATTTATGGCTTTTCAGTCCACTTATACACTCTTTGAATTCTTCTACATTGGTGGCTGCGATATAGATGGAATTGCTCCTTCTCTCTAGCAAGATTGGCGCTGTTGTTGCTATTTTTATCATCTTTTCAACAATTTGACTAAAATACTCATTAAAAGCGTAAGCAATCTGCTCTGTTTATTACTTAAGCAAGCGATGGGGCTATTTAGTCCATCACGAGCTTTAAAACTTCACTCTTATCATCATGTTCAGATGATTTATGGCTTTTCAGTCCACTTATACACTCTTTGAATTCTTCTACATTGGTGGCTGCGATATAGATGGAATTGCTTCTTCTCTCTGGTAAGATTGTCGCTGTTGTTGCTATTTTTATAATCTTTTCAGCAATTTGACTAAAATACTCATTAAAAGCGTAAGCAATCTGCTCTGTTTATTACTTAAGCAAGCAATCGGGCTATTTGGTCCATCACGAGCTTTAAAACTTTACTCTCATTAGCATCATGTTCAGATGATTTATGGCTTTTCAGTCCACTTATACACTCTTTGAATTCTTCTACATTGGTGGCTGCGATATAGATGGAATTGCTCCTTCTCTCTAGCAAGATTGGCGCTGTTGTTGCTATTTTTATCATCTTTTCAACAATTTGACTAAAATACTCATTAAAAGCGTAAGCAATCTGCTCTGTTTATTACTTAAGCAAGCGATGGGGCTATTTAGTCCATCACGAGCTTTAAAACTTCACTCTTATCATCATGTTCAGATGATTTATGGCTTTTCAGTCCACTTATACACTCTTTGAATTCTTCTACATTGGTGGCTGCGATATAGATGGAATTGCTTCTTCTCTCTGGTAAGATTGTCGCTGTTGTTGCTATTTTTATAATCTTTTCAGCAATTTGACTAAAATTCTCATTAAAAGCGTACGCAAACTGCTCTGTTTATTACTTAAGCAAGCGATGGGGCTATTTGGTCCATCACGAGCTTTAAAACTTCACTCTTATCATCATGTTCAGATGATTTATGGCTTTTCAGTCCACTTATACACTCTTTGAATTCTTCTACATTGGTGGCTGCGATATAGATGGAATTGCTTCTTCTCTCTGGTAAGATTGTCGCTGTTGTTGCTATTTTTATAATCTTTTCAGCAATTTGACTAAAATACTCATTAAAAGCGTAAGCAATCTGCTCTGTTTATTACTTAAGCAAGCAATCGGGCTATTTGGTCCATCACGAGCTTTAAAACTTCACTCTTAATACCATCATGTTCAGATGATTTATGGCTTTTCAGTCCACTTATACACTCTTTGAATTCTTCTACAATGGTCGCAGCAATATAGATGGAATTGCTTCTTCTCTCTGGCAAGATTGACGATGTTGTAGCTAGCTTCTTCATCTTTCCAGCAATTTTACTAAAATGCTCATTAAAAGCATAAGCAATCTACTTTCTGTCACCAAGCATTTCACCTGATACAGCTTTTATCTTCTTAAAACCCGTATTATTAAATTGTCCCTGCAATTCCTTGGTACATTTCCATAAGTTCTTGGGTTTATTTTTATTCACCTCTATTATTTTGTCATAATATTTTTTTGCCCTTACAATCAAGTCGACAAGTATGTTTCTATAACGCTTAATACTCATTCATTAGTTGACTATCCCGTTTTCCGTGCTTCCTCATACATCCTATTTTTTTTATTGACCGATTCAAGTAGACAACGGGTCACCCGATATTTTTTTGTGCTGCTTTATTGTAATACATTTAGTATTCGAATTTATTTTTAACTAGAACTTTTTAGCAAACAAGTCTACTGGTTGATCAGGATCTTCTTTTGAGTATATGTCTAACGAGCTTTCTCTTATTATGTCCTCTATAAATTTGTGTTCTTCCAATTTATGTGCCACTAAATTTACGGTCGTATTTATCGGTGTAATATCTTTATAAACTATGTGAACAATAGTAGTAAAATGGTTACTTACACCCTGCTGCATTAAAATGGTAGTAAAATTTTCTTTGTGTAGTCCTCTCCTTATAAAGATGTGGTCAGTACAGGAGGCTGAGTTACCCTGCAAACTAGTCAAATCTGTAATTATTGCCACAAAACCGTTCCGCTCATTATGTTTAAGTATTCATTAGTGGTATCTTCTCCAGAGGATACATCAATATTGATATCGCCCAAAAATCCATGCACATCGCTATTTTTAGCGAATTTTTCGTAAAACGAAAAATTCACTAATGAGGATATCTTTTAGTATCTCCGAAAATAACAGAGCTATGACAACCAAATTTGGCACGTACGTTTCTACTGCCCAACTCACCCTATGTGCCAAAATTCAGATCCCTCAGTCGAAAGGAAAAAAAGTTATAGGCATTTTAAGAAAAAAACTTTGGGTGCCACTGATGATCAGAGGAAAGCACAAGAATAAAATATTTTGTATGATTAACAAAACCAATTGAATAGTACATTTAAAGGTTAAGTTTTCTTGACGCAAAAACGTCAAGAAGTAGCAGAAAAAATATTTTGAATATTTGATAATTTTTCTTCTTCAAACGTCAAAGTCGCGACTTGAAACGACAAAATTTGCAATTCTCAGACAACGAATTTGAAACAAATACGGATTATGTAGACGATATGTCGTAAGAAGTGTGTTTTACAAAGCGTTAAGATTCAGCTTCAACCATCATTGTCATTCGTTTTACTAAAATATTTTCAGAAAATGCATTTCAAATAGACCCTCTTTCTGATGCTTTGGCTGTAGTTTCAGCTATAGAGTTTATGGTTTAATAGTCTATATTTTAGCAAATTTTCGCCGAAAAAATTCGTTATTGAGAAGACCGCGACTTATGAATTTTAAAAAGATTTCTTCAAATGAACGCGAACTAGAACCCCCAAAACCCATATACGGGGTCAGTTTTAGTTTTTGTCTGTTTACACATATACAGGGTGACGCTTTTATACGGCAACGCTCAATATATCAGTTACTATACAAGACGTGACAAAAAAGTATATACGTTAATTATAGGGTATCTCGAGTTGCATCTTATAAACCTATTTTGATAATCACAGGGTGGCCCATAAGTCGTTGGTGATAGACACTTTCTCTTTTTAATAGAACACCCCTGTATTTTATTGCACTTTTGTGTTTTTCAGCGAATTATAATGCATGTTTGTAAGAAAAAAATGGATATCGTTAATCGTTTTTGAGTTATTTCAATTGTTTTGCAAGCTTTCACGTTTTTTGAACATATTTCAAACACATATTACAAATTGTGAAACGACGTTTTTATCAATAGATAGCAGATGCCCGTGGAAATGACGCATTCAGAGAGCTTTATGTTTGTATAACTCGTCGAACAAATCGAGCTACCGTATACGGGCACGCTCAAATAGTGGCTGAATTTTAAAAGGTTTCGCAGAAAAGAAAGATTTTTGTGACATGTTGGTAATTAATAATAAATGTTTAGTAAGTTATTCTAAAAGAAAAGTTGTCGAATTTTTGTGAAAAATGTAATTTAGTGTAACATTTCTGTAAAAAAAATTGGTGATTTTCTGTAAAAGACATTTTTGCAAATTTTCATATATTTTTTTCAATTTTGGCCCTAAAGCTATTTGTGAATAATTGTATCCTGGCAGGTGTGTAAACAGCTTAAAGAGATTTGTTGGCCAGGAAAATATAACCAGTTTTTTCTGGAACTTGTAAGGTTTATTTTCGGAAAATGTTTGCACTTTTTGAAACAACAAAACTATTTTAAAGAAATACCGTCGATTGTTACTAATATATAGGTTATACGGCCAACCAAATGTCCTTCTTTTAAAAACAAGACATATTTGCAATTAAAAGCATCTTTACGAAAATTCGCTACCATAACGCACTTGCTGCGTCCAGACTTTTATTACACTCTCTGATGTATCCAGACAAATCCCTTATAGATTCATGTATACACGTAGCTGGTGGCCTAAATAAAGCTGTCATCAAAACATTCAAAGGACTCCGTCTTATCCCCATTTCGAGTACATTTATTTCGTTTAACTCAACTAGCATGCATTCATATTCTATTTCACTTTTTATATAAATCAACACTCCATCATTCTGGTTTACAGACCCATGATTATATAAAATGCTGTAGCCTTCAATGTCAAATATACTGTAATTCTCTAGTTTCCGAGTCTCAGTCAATACTATACAATCAAATTCTCTATAGAATCCCTCCAAACAAACCCTCAACTCATCCATATTCTTTGACACACTTCTTATATTATGTTTATAAATGCTAAAACCGTGTTTGCTGATTTGAGATAATATTTCATTACACTGTGCAACATCGTCTTCCAACCTGGAGTCATACGGTGCAACATTTCTAATATAAGGACCCATTCTTTAAAAGAAATATACCAAACCCCTGGATAATTGCGATATCAATTTAACTTAGCACAAAAAAGTAGACTAATACAATTAAAAGCAAAACTACCACACAGACAAAATGTGCAAATAAAATTCATATAAATAAAACTCCATGTAGTCAAATGTACAGATAAAAGTCAAGGGAATAAAACAATAAAATGCACTATAGACTAAATGTATATATATATATATATATATATATATATATATATATATATATATATATATATATATATATATATATATATATATATATATATATATATATATATATAGTGGCGCATTATAAACGAAACAGACCGATTTGCGTCCTGAGAATTTTTTTTAAAATGCTGAAACACGTCAATTTTAATATTGAGGGGGACATGTTTTGACATAAAACTCAACTTTGTCACACTAACCCCTCAAGGGTGATGATAACAACCCTTATATTTTAAATAAGGAATATGGGTCGAGTGTTACATAATTTGAAAGCTTGTTTTCTGAATTCAGCACACTAATTTTTTTGGCAGTTTTAACAACTCGTTTAAAAATTATTCACAGTTGAAAATGCAAAAACGCATTTCAATGATTCCGATAAGAAATGTGCTGATAGTCAATGTTTTGTTGGTTTGTTTGATTGAAGTTTTAGCCAAATTGCTGCAGACCCAACTTTGAGCACGAGAAAATTGGCCACTGTTTCAAACATAAAAAGAAGAACTATTCAGCGAATATTGAAGCATCATAAATTTCACCCGTATAAAATTCATCTTGCACAACAACTGAATGAAGATGATTTTGATCGGCGGCTGGAGTTTTGTGAAGTTATGACTGCACGAATAGCAGATAAGGGGAACTTTCTGTTCAATATCTGTTTTTCAGACAAGTGTACGTTTTTATTAAACTCTACAGTCAACCGTCATAATTGTCGTTATTGGGCAGATAATAATCCAAGAAATTTTGACGAAATCCACACTCAAACTCCACAGAAATTGAATGTCTGGACTGGCATTTTTGGAGACTGTTTAATAGGATAAGTTTTTCTTGATGGCAATTTGAGTGGCGAAACGTTTGCAGTTACTAGAAGGTATCGTTTACCCTCTACTAATTGACATTGTTGAAAATGATGATCGCTATCAAGAAAATCAATTAGTGTTTCAACAATATGGAGCTCCTCCCCATTTTCACAACTGTTAGAGAGTTTTTGAACAGAGAGTTTCCAGGACAATGGACTGGGCGTAGAGGTGCTATTGAGTGGCCCCGTAGATCACCGGATTTTACTACTTTAGACTTCTTTCTATGGGGTCATTTAAAGAGTCGAATTTACGCAACAGAATCGGAGTCTCTGGAAGAATGACGACGACGCATTGTTGAAGCATGCCGTCTAATAACTCCACAAATGCTCCAGAATGTCAGAGCTCGTTTTGAACAAAATTTGTGCTTTTGTATGGAAGCTGGTGGTCAACAGTTTGAACACTTACTTAACTGAATAAACATTTTTGGACGTTTGGTAACGTTTTTTAGTTTTTTTAACGAAAAATTGACTAATTAGTGCATTTCTTATCACAATGAATGAAATACGTTCTTGCAACTCCAACTGTGAATAATTTTTAGACTAGTTGATAAAACTTCCATAGAAGTATAGATAAAAGTCTCTCCACATAAAAAAAAGTTAAATAGATTAAACCTACAAACACATGTCCTAAAATAACGCAAAATCACAAAATGTATGCCAGAATCCTCACAGCTGCTTACTTTCTAATTCCATATGTGGGAGTAGTGTTTTGCCTCCTATCTATACGTCTCGTAACCGGTCTATCTCTAGAATCACTCCTGCTTGTCTTTCCAGTCTTATACACAACTTCCTCAACCTGCCGTCTTGAAAATGCCGTGTTTTTACTACAGTTTTCTCCACTGACTCCTTGTCCAATTGCACCATTTGGTGTTGCCGGTTCACTGGTACACCTTTCCTCGGAAAACACTCTTTCCTTTGTAAAGCTAGATGCATTCTCACCACAATTTGAACCGTAGGCCGGTTTCGCTCTAATTAGAGCTCGTCAGTACTAATTGCAGCGAAAATACACCTATAAAGTAATAGGGCTATGGAAGCCAGCCTCCCAAAACTAAGTGATATGTAAGACACGTTTTTACACGTGTCGCCATCTCGTTGCGGAACCAAGTAGTATGTTGTCACGGCACGTCCAAATAACACAGAATGTTAAAAAGTAGAGTCTGTATACAACCAACTAACAATTTAGTAAATTGTCACCCTGACCCATTTATTCCCCAATATAAGGACAAAGTATGTAAGGCTAGATGTATTCTCACCACAATTATAACCATAGACCGGTTTCGCTCTAATTATAGCTCATCAGTACGGCATACTAATTGCAGCGAAAATACACCTATAAAGTAATACGGCTATGGTAGCCAGCCTCCCAAAACTAAGTGAGATGTAATCACTTGGTTTTAATACTCTTTAATCTATTTCAGCCTCTTCCGTGATTGTTCCTTGCAAGTGGTGGGCCAGATACGTTGTATCGCCAACAAATAATTTGCCAGCCTTAATATAGGCCTTCAGCCCCTTAGACTTAGCTGATTTTGGAAGACTAGTCAGAATCTTTCTCTTTTCCGGTTCTCTACTTGTTAAATCATGAGAAATATAAATCTTCTTCCCCTTAAGCTTATGTGCACTCTTTAGAATTTTATTTTTAGCGGCGAAGAACTGAAATTCTACAACCAATGGTCTGTTAAAACCATTTCCAACCCAGTATACGTCACTTAACTCTGACTTTGCAATCTCCGCACCCAGTAAACTTTCCAATTTTGAAGCTACGTACTCAACAAGACTTAAACCGTGTCCCTCGGTGGTTGGTCCACAGATAATAACATTGTTTTTCTTTATTTTTTTCTCCAAAAATTCATTCCTTTTTCCATTTTTCTGCAGGTTTAGTGAAGTTTATGGTTTAATGATCTATAATTTTTTTAGCTCATTTCCGTAGAACAAATTCGTTAATGCATTTTTGCATTTTTTTTATCGAAATATGATGCGTTTGCAAGAAAAAAATCTGGACGCAGTAAGTGCGTTTTGGTAGCGAATTTTCCGTAAATTTGCAGTGTAGCTCCCGAACGCTTTTCAAAAAACTGTTTTCAGAAACCTGCCTAGGGTCCACCCTGGATCCACAAACCCCAAGAAAAATTTCTTGTTCACACCCCCCAAGGAAGCTACGGGACCAGGAATGAGTAGGGGTGTATAATTTTTTTAGCCAATTTTCGTAGAACAAATTCGTTAATGCATTTTAGCATTTTTTTATCGAAATATGATGCGTTTGTAAGAAAAAAAAATTGGACGCAGTAAGTGCGTTTTGGTAGCGTATTTTCGGTAAATTTGCAGTTTAGCTCCCGAACTCTTTTCAAAAAACTGTTTTCAGAAACCTGCCTAGGGCTCCCCTTGGATCCACAAACCCCAAGAAAAATTTCTTGTTCACACTCCCCAAGGAAGTTACGGGACCAGGAGTGAGTAGGGGTGTATAATTTTTTTTAGCCAATTTTCGTAGAACAAATTCGTTTATGCATTTTTGCATTTTTTATCGAAATATGATGCGTTTGTAAGAAGAAATCTGGACGCAGTAAGTGCGTTTTGGTAGCGAATTTTCGGTAAATTTGCAGATTAGCTCCCAAACGCTTTTCAAAAAACTATTTTCAGCAACTTGCCCAGACCCCCCACCCCCGATGCACAAATACCAAGAAAAATTTCTTGTTCACACCCCCCAAGGAAGTTACGGGACCAGGAGTGAATAGGGGTGCTGGGCGGGGTAGGTAGTAAAAAGGAAATATGAGCAGAAAATGCGAATAAAACGGGCTTGAAAGTTGTCTTTTTCACATCTTGAAGCCATATCCCCCTTAAACCCTGCCTACCCCGCACAGCACCCCTATTCCCCCAGGTGCCGTAACTTCCTTGGCGGGTATGAACAAGAAATTTTTCTTGTGGTTTATGCAACGAGGGTGGTTGTATGCACGCGAGGGGGGAAGGAAAATCCCGACGACGAAGCAGCCACCCCCCAACCCTACCGTAACGGAGCGGGGGGGGCGGGGGGGGGGGAAGGTGCTTCGTCGTAGGCATTTTCCTCCTCTCTTTTTAAAGAAAATTCGCTACCATAACGCACTTGCTGCGTCCAGAGATTTTTTAATTTCCAGAGCTAAATTCCTAATTGAATTTGTTATAAATTTTTCCAAATTTTTTCTGCAAAGAATCAATTTGTCCACTCAGTATATATTCAACTGAAACCCTTTGCCAATAACACACCTGCTTATCTTATCAGCAGCTGTAAACGCTGTCTGGTTATTGTAAATCGATTTATTTTCACGAAAACTTGATTAAAATCTATTTTTACAAGGAAGAAGCCATCTTATCGACACCAAACAACATCTATTATGGCTGAAGATATTTAGAAAGTTAGCTGATCAAAATGTTATTTTAATTCAAAATGTTTACCACTTATTTTTGCTATTAAACCAACAGGACCAAACAACACCACATCACAGTTCGAAAACTTTAACTCGATGAGGAAGTAGATTGTTACGATTTAAATTATCCATGTGTGATATGCTTGTAGGGTATCCACGTTAAGAACAAAGTTAATCTGTATTAATTCTTTATTAATAATGAGACTGTACGATAATACCGCCACAAGCTATTATAGAACAAGCAAAGAAGCATCAAACAGAGCAATCACATAAGCAGTTATCATCTTGTGACAAAGCAGAAGCAGTGTTTAGGATAGCAAGTATTTAATCTAACTCACCTCATACGAGCGTGCTGCTTTTTTTCCTCTTAGCCAGTCATAGTTGTTCTTAACATTTTTACTGTTGCAAACATTTTGTTGAAAAGAGATCGAGCTGAAGGCTGCAGGGGCTTATAAAGAATTATGTTATCTGACAAACGAAAATGAAGTAAAGATATTGAAACCGGCTACCAACTGTCGCTTTCGAGATATTCACGAACAATACCAGAGAATATGTGTGTTTCTATGGGCATGAATTTAAGACGTTATATTATAAAGTTCATTAAGTAGGAATGTAGTAAACTTCATTGCAAAGAAAATAATACATTTCATTGACTAAGAAAATAATGTCATCATGTGCCAATCGAACGTTATATTGGAAATATGTAAGTTGTAAAACGTGTAACACATTACAACATTTTAGACTCTCTTCATGTCAAAATCTCGCATTGGTATCACAAGTCATTAGTTCCATTAATTTTTGTACAATATCAGCTAAACTATTCTGTGATATACGCCATATGATGGTTATGCTGCTCATCCTGGATGTTGTCACGTATATTTTTTGTATTGATCAATCAATTTTAATATAAAATTATCTGTCTATTACTCGTTATAAATTACTTTGACCACACATAATTACAGCAGTACGTTGACGCAAGTGGTTTCAGTAAAAACGAATGTAGAAGTCTCCTAAGGCTTTCCTTATATACTCGTTCACTTTCAGTTGAGTTGCCTATCAGTTTGCTTTATTAATTTTAATATCAGCATAACTAAATATGATATAATCAATATTCTACGCAAGAAGACGATTAGCGGAATTTAGCTGGGAAAGGAAATTAATAGCTCATTAATATATTAACGTTAAGTTACGTATGTTCTTACAAAAAGTAAGAATCCATCAATATTTTGTACTATGGTTTTTTACAAATGTCATACTTGATTTGGCGTATCTTTAATCAGCAATACTTATTTTATACAAGCAATATGGTATAAAAGTCTTAGTTGAAATTTGAAAACCTAGTCCGATTTTCATGGCTAACGAACTTACGAACTTATCCAAGCCACTTACAAAAGGAAGGTATCTGCCAAATTTGATCAAAATCGGCCCAATTATTTTTTGACTTATCGGTGTGATATATATATATATATATATATATATATATATATATATATATATATATATATATATATATATATATATATATATATATATATATAGAGAGAGAGAGAGAGAGAGAGGCTCATTGAAAACGAAACAGACCGATTTGCGCCCAGAGAGTTTTTTTTTCTAAGAAACGCTGAAACACGTCAATTTTAATATTGAGGGGGACATGTTTTGACAAAAAACTCAACTTTCTCACATCAACCCCTTAAGGGTGGTGATAACAACCCTTATATTTTAAATAGGGAACAAGGGTCGAGTGTTACATCGTTTGAAAGCTCTTTCTTTTCTGAATTCAGCACACTAATTTTTCTGGAAGTTTTATCAGCTCGTTTAAAAATTATTCACAGTTGAAGATGCAAAAACGCATTTCACTCATTTCGATAAGAAATGTGCTGATAGTCAATGTTTTGTTGGTTTGTAAACAAAAAATTGACTATCAGAACATTTCTTATCGGAATGAGAGAAATGCGGTTTATTATTCCAGTTTATCGGTCGGTTTGATATTTGATAGTACTACCGAAAATTAATTTCACAATGGTGTATTCTGTAGAAGAAAGAGTTGAAATAATTACTCTTTTTTTCAAAAACGATGACTGTGCCAACCGTACCGCAAATTTGTTTAATGAAGGACATCAGAACAGACATATTAACAGAAAATACATTTTGGAGTTAGTTGCAAAGTTTTGAAAAAGTGGTTCAGTAGCCAACAAAAAACGGGATCCTGAACGTGAATTTCCGCTTAGAAATGAGACTAGTGAGATTGAAGTTTTAGGACAAATTGCTGCAGACCCAACTTTGAGCACGAGAAAATTGGCCACTGTTTCAAACGTCAAAAGAAGAACTATTCAGCGAATACTGAAGCATCATAAATTTCACCCGTATAAAATGCATCTTGTACAACAACTGAATGAAGATGATTTTGATCGGCGGCTGAAATTTTGTAAAGTTATGACTACACGAGTAGCTGATAACGGGAACTTTCTGTTCAATATCTGTTTTTCAGACGAGTGTACGTTTTTATTAAACTCTACAGTCAATCGTCATAATTGTCGTTATTGGTCAGATAATAATCCAAGAAATTTTCACGAAGTCCACACCCAAACTCCACAGAAATTGAATGTCTGGACTGGCATTTTTGGAGCCCATTTAATCGGACCAATTTTTCTTGATGGCAATTTGAGTGGCGAAACGTATTTGGAGTTACTAGAAGATATCGTTTACCCTCTACTAATTGACGTTGAAAATGATAATCGCTATCAAAAAAATCAATTAGTGTGTCTACAAGATGGATCTACTCCGCATTTTTCACAAGGTGTTAGGGAGTTTTTGAACAGAGAGTTTCCAGGACAATGGATTGGGCGTAGAGATGCTACTGAGTGCCCCCCTAGATCACCGGATTTAACTCCTTTAGACTTCTTTCTATGGGGCCATTTAAAGAGTATAATTTTCGCCACAGAACCGGAGTCTCTGGAAGAATTACGACGACGCATTGTTGAAGAATGCCGTCTAATAACTCAACAAATGCTCCAGAATGTCAGAGCTCGTTTTGAACAAAATTGGTACTTTTGTATGGAAGCTGGTGGACAACAATTTGAACACTTGCTTAATTGAATAAACATTTTTGAACGTTTGGTTTTGTTTTTTAGTTTTTTTAACGAAAAATTGACTAATTAGTGCATTTGTTATCACAATAAATGAAATACGTTCTTGCGACTCCAACTGTGAATAATTTTTAAACGAGTTAATAAAACTTCCAAAGAAATTTGTGTGCTGAATTCAGAAAAGAAAGAGCTTTCAAATGATGTAACTTTCGACCCATGTTTCCTATTTAAAATATTAGGGTTGTTATCACCACTCTTAAGGGGTTGATGTGACAAAGTTGAGTTTTATGTCAAAACATGCCCCCCTCAATATTAAAATTGACGTGTTTCAGCGTTTCTTAAAAAATATTGTTACAAAGCACTTCAATAGACGTTGGTGCGGTGTTGCCACATCTCCAGAATTTCCCCCAACATCTGGGAATTTTTGCACAGTCTGGCAACACCGCCTCCCCACCCCACGGGGGTGCCTGGGGTGACCCCCCTCAGGCGAAGTCTCAACCCTCTAGGACCAGAAATAACGAAGTTACCAACTTGTACCCCGTCGGAACGGATAACTGAGGTCTGCACATTCCGAACACCCTGTATATACACCCTGTATACGCAGAGAACCCTTACACCCTGTATACGCAGAGAGATCTTATAGTTCGAGAAACACCTCTTGTGTAACATAGGAGTGGTGACCACATTTGGATCATCCTGTATATACATCCCCCTGTATACACACGGGACCGATCTGTATTCACAGAACCTTCTAGTAAAAGAAGGTCCTGGAACGTTCTGGAATGGAACGCTCTAGAAAGAAGGGGAAGGTACGGCGAGTATATAAAAGCGAAAGAAAGCCAGCCCAAGTTAGTTCAGTTCAGTAAGAGAATGTGGTAGTGACTTGAAGAAGCAGTGTAAAGTGTTAAGAGAGTAGCTACTGTAGTACCAGTGTAGAGACTTGTGTGCAGATTACTAATTGTAGACAGTAAATTGAGTGTTTTGTGAGAGAGACATTCTAGAAATTTTATTGTATCCATATTTAGAGTGTAAATAAAGTTGTTTTGTTAAAATTAAAAGTCTGACTTATCCAGAACCCGGAGAAAACGTAACAATTTGATATCAGAAGTGTGGGATAAGTGAGTGAAGAAGTGGACAACTAAGCTAGCTGTAAATGGTAAACACTAGATCGACTGACTACGACAAGATGGCTGAAATCAAAGAGTTGATGGACTTACTGAAAAGACAACGCGAAGAAGACGAGAGAAGACGACAAGAAGATAAAGAAGACCTCAAGAGGCAACGCGAAGAAGACGAACAACGGCGACAAGAAGATGAAAGAAGACGACGCAAAGAAGACGAACAACGGCGACAAGAAGATAAAGAAGACCTCAAGAGGCAACGCGAAGAAGACGAACAACGGCGACAAGAAGATAAAAGAAGACGACGCAAAGAAGACGAACAACGGCGACAAGAAGATGAAAGAAGACGGCGCGAAGGAGACGAGAGAAGACGACAAGAGGAGGAACAGAGGCGTCTTGAAGATAAAGAAGAACTCAAGAAGCAGCGCGAAGAAGACGAAAAACGACGACTAGAAGACAAAGAAGACCTCCGAAGTATGTTTCACAATATGAGAGTCGATGTAAAAGAGGAAATTGAACTGATCAACGAACAAATAGAAAGTGTGGACAAGAAAGTAGAAAATGTGAACAGTAAAGTAGAAAATGTAATAGAAAATGTAAAGGATTGGAACAAACGATGGGAAGAAGTTGAAGGGTTGAAAGAACAAATGAAAATGATCATGAAAGGCACAGAAATCACACATAGAGAACTCACAGAGCAGGTGATGGGCCAGACTGACAGAACTCAACCAAGAGGAGTTACTGGAATGTCCCCAGTTCAAAATCGGCCGGAAGAAGATATGCCAATCGTGCAGCAGCCTCATGGAACCTTGAAGCCGCCGACTTTTGACGGAGAAACATCGTGGCCCATGTACAGGAGGTAGTTTGAGGCGGCAGCTCTCAGCAATGGGTGGAGCGAACAACAGGCAGCAACTGCTCTAATTCTCTCGCTTCGAGGTTAAGCCCTAGAAATCCTCCAGAACATCCCGGAGTCGAAACAGCAAAACTACTTAACAGTGATACAGGCCCTAGATTTGAGATATGGTAACAAGTACATGAGCCAGGTCTACCAGACACAACTAAAGTCAAGGGTCCAGAAGCCAAATGAGACGCTGCAAGAATTTAGTGCCGAAGTGGAGAAACTTGTGCGACTGGCATATCCCCAAGCCCCAGAAGAATTTGTCAACCAGATAACCGTCCAGACCTTCATCGATGGGGTACTTGATAATGAAATGCAACAAGCTTTAAGGCTCGGAAGGTTCAAAACACTTACAGACTGCGTAATTTATGGCTTGGAATTTGAAGCAGCGAAGAATGCATCTCAACCTCGCCGCAACAGGCTGCGCGAAGTGAAGGAGATAGAGGACTTTGCAGACACAACAGCGGAACTAAGGCAAGAAATGAAGTTGATCAAAGAAGCCATAAGCAAGCTCACTGCACCGGTTGGGGCACGTAGGATGAAAGCAGATTGGTCAGACATAGAATGCTACAAGTGTGGTAGGAAAGGGCACATAAGTAGGCAGTGCTCACAAACCCAACAGGTGGCTCGCAGAAGACAAGAATACACCAACAGGGAGCGCCATCAAGGAAAACGACCTGACGCCAGTGTAGGTGGGCGACACGTGGCATGCGAGACCCAAGGCCCCAAAGTCAGGGTCTCCACTATCAGACGCTACCGCGAGAGCCTCGTTATACCTGGTAGCATAGACGGGAGACAATGCAGTTTCACCATCGATACTGGCGCCACTAGATCCGTTGTACGCCCAGACATGTTGCCAAATATGTCGGCACTCACGACCAACAAACAGCCTGTGTTGGAGACAGCGAAAGGAGATAGGATACCCGTGCATGGAGAGGCCATTGTTTACATTAAGCTGGGCAGTACTGAGCTGCAGGTCAAGGCTGTCGTCGCAGAAATCGTCGACGAATTTATTCTGGGCTTGGATATAATGGAAGAGTTAGATGTCTTTTCAGTGGACTTCCAAAATAAGATTTTGAGAATCGGCAACGAAGAGTTGTATTTATCTCCAACAGCAGGCGAAGCTAATCTCAGGGTGAGACTTATTGTCGACGAGGATACACGGATTCCTGGTAACAGTGAGAAGATTGTCAGAGCCAGGCTAGAGAAGAAACTTGATGGTATGTCTGCTCTCATAGCGAAGCCCCTAAAAGATAGACATGATGGTGCCCTCGTCGCACGATGCTTAGTAGACCCGAAGAAAACAATACCCATAAGAGTGGCTAACGTGCAAACTAACAGAGTCACATTGAAGAAAGGTGAGGTTATCGCCACTTGCGAGCCCATTGACCGAGTGACGTTGTCAAGAAACGTGACACCCACTGCATTAGACAGAAGACTGCCAGTAGAAATAGTAGAGCGGTTCAAGAATTCATGGGGCCAATTGAACAACATGGAGATGGAAATGGCCCTGAAGTTCATATTGGAGGAGGCCGATATTTTCGCTCAAGATAAAATAACAGGTCGTACGAGTCTAGTGCAACACAGAATTAATACTGGCGACGCAAGACCAATTAGACAGCCGCCAAGAAGACTGCCTTTTGCCAAGCAATCAGAAATCAAGGCGATGGTTAACGAAATGCTGGAAGATGGTGTGATCGAGGAGTCTAATAGTCCTTGGTCGTCCCCAGTAGTTTTGGTCACCAAGAAAGACGGCACTATGAGATTTTGCGTGGACTATAGGAAGCTGAATGATGTCACCAAGAAAGACAGTTATCCCCTGCCCCGGATCGACGACACTTTGAACACTTTGGCCGGATCAAAGTGGTTCTCTACATTAGAGCTGAAAAGTGGCTACTGGCAAGTAGAACTCCATAAAGACGATAAGGAGAAGACTGCTTTTTCAACCGGGAATGGGTTGTACCAATTCAAGGTCATGCCATTCGGCTTATGTAATGCTCCTGCCACCTTCGAGCGACTAATGGAGTTAGTGCTGAGAGGACTGACATGGGAAACATGCCTGGTGTATCTCGATGGTGTTTGGAAGGACTTTCGATGAACACCTGTCGAATCTGAAGCAAGTTTTCTCCAGGCTGAGAGGTGCCAATCTGCAACTTAATCCCAAGAAATGCGTCCTCTTCCAGAAGAAAGTGAGTTTCCTCGGACATGTCGTTTCTGAGAAAGGGATAGAAACTGATCCAGAGAAAATAAAGGCAGTAAGAGACTGGCCTGTGCCGAGGAACAAACATGAGGTCAGAAGTTTTCTGGGACTTTGCAGCTACTACCGACGCTTTGTGAAGTACTTCAGCAGCATTGCGAAGCCTCTGCATAGCCTGACTGAAAATAAGGTCGAGTTCATCTGGTCACCAGATTGCCAAGAGTCTTTTAGAGAACTCAAACATCGTCTTGTCACTGCTCCTATACTGGCTTATCCTCAGGACGAAGGATTGTTCATACTGGACACCGATGCTTCCCAGTATGGCATTGGGGCAGTACTCTCGCAGCTCCAAGCCGGAGAAGAAGTTGTGATAGGCTACTTCAGCGAAACGTTCGGAAAAGCAGAAAGGAATTACTGTGTAACCCGGAAAGAACTGCTGGCAGTTGTAAGATCCATCGAACATTTCCACAGCTTCCTGTATGGAAGAACATTCCGCGTGAGGTCGGATCACTCTGCTCTGCAATGGCTTCTGAACTTTAGAAATCCTGAAGGACAGATAGCACGATGGATAGAGAAACTGCAGAGCTACGACTTCCGGATTGAACATCGAAGAGGAAGAAGTCACGCCAATGCAGACAGCCTGTCAAGAAGACCATGTTCAGTGCATGAATGTAAATTTTGCGAGCGACAAGAGAACAAAGAGATCGACAAAGTAACTCATCAGATCAAACAACTGGTGGCAGGACAGGAGAATAACACCGATCTAGACGTAAATCTTGAATACATCAGAGACGCACAGAAGACAGATCCAGACTTGAAAAATATTAGAGAATGACTACAAAAGGGGAAAAGACCTGAGTGGCACGATGTGTCCCGGTTTGGGGCGGAGGTTAAAGGCTACTGGCTACAATGGGACTCATTGTGTCTAAAGAATGACATGATCACTCGAAAATGGGAAACTGACGATGGTAGAGACTGTATATACCAGACCGTTGTGCCAAGTGAGTGCATAGACAGTGTTCTTCAAGAGTTACACAATAGTAGAAGTGGAGGCCACTTTGGGGTCAACAGGACTCTTGCCAGAGTGAGAGACCGCTTCTATTGGATAAACTGCCGAAGAAGCGTGGAAGAATGGTGCAAAAGGTGTGACCAATGTGCTTCAAAGAAAGGACCAAAGACCCGATCCAGAGGGAAAATGATGCAGTACATCTCAGGTACACCGTGGGAGAGAGTTGCCGTAGACATCGCAGGACCTTTTCCCATCACAGAGTCTGGGAACAGATACATAATGGTGGCGATGGACTACTTCTCGAAATGGCCTGAAGTTGCGCCGATCCCCAACCAAGAGGCAACGACCGTGGCAGAAGCCCTGATGGAAAATGTCATATCACGGCATGGCGTACCCTTGGAGATTCACACCGACCAGGGCCGGAATTTCGAATCAGAGGTCTGGAAGAGCCTAATGGACTTGCTAGGCATAAAGAAAACGAGAACAACGCCACTCCACCCTCAATCAGACGGCATGGTAGAACGGCATAACAGGACCATCAATCAGTATCTTGCTATGTTTGTCGACAAGAATCAGAGAACCGGGGACAAGCTGATACCTCTGTTCCTCCTAGCTTACAGAAGCTCTCAGCATGAATCTACCGGCTACACTCCATCCATGATGTTGACCGGCAGAGAGATGCGGTTACCAATCGACATGACGAGACCACCACCGAACGAGGACATAGCGGACCTAGCTACGTTACCTGAGTATGTCGCCGACCTAGAAGGAAAACTGCGCACTATACACAGATGTGTCAGAGATAGGCTCCTCTTAAGCAGTGACCGGATGAAGATGCGCTTGGATCGCAGAGCAACACCCCATACATTCAAGGAAGGTGATGCAGTGTGGCTGTACCAACCAACAAGGAGAAAGGGCCTCAGTCCCAAACTTCAGAAACCATGGGAAGGGCCATACTTGGTGACTAAGAAAATTAACGACCTAGTCTACAGAATCCAGCTGTCTCCAAGAACTAAACCCAAAGTTGTTCACATAGAGAGGTTGAGTCCCTATCGGGGCAACGAACCCCCAAGTTGGCGGCCGGTAAATACTGTTCGGGACGAACAGTCTTAAGGAGGGGGGCAGTGTTACAAAGCACTTCAATAGACGTAGGTGCGGTGTTGCCACATCTCCAGAATTTCCCCAAACATCTGGGAATTTTTGCACAGTCTGGCAACACCGCCTCCCCACCCCCCGGGGTGCCTGGGGTGACCCCCCTCAGGCGAAGTCTCAACCCTCTAGGACCAGAAATAACGAAGTTACCAACTTGTACCCCGTCGGAACGGATAACTGAGGTCTGCACATTCCGAACACCCTGTATATACACCCTGTATACGCAGAGAACCCTTACACCCTGTATACGCAGAGAGATCTTATAGTTCGAGAAACACCTCTTGTGTAACATAGGAGTGGTGACCACATTTGGATCATACTGTATATACATCCCCCTGTATACATACGGGACCGATCTGTATTCACAGAACCTTCTAGTAAAAGAAGGTCCTGGAACGTTCTGGAATGGAACGCTCTAGAAAGGAGGGGAAGGTACGGCGAGTATATAAAAGCGAAAGAAAGCCAGCCCAAGTTAGTTCAGTTCAGTAAGAGAATGTGGTAGTGACTTGAAGAAGCAGTGTAAAGTGTTAAGAGAGTAGCTACTGTAGTACCAGTGTACAGACTTGTGTGCAGATTAGTAATTGTAGACAGTAAATTGAGTGTTTTGTGATAGAGACATTCTAGAAATTTTATTGTATCCATATTTAGAGTGTAAATAAAGTTGTTTTGTTAAAATTAAAAGTCTCACTCATCCAGAACCCGGAGAAAACGTAACAATATATTCTGTGGACGCAAATCGGTCTGTTTCGTTTTCAATGCGCCAGCCTGTATTTATATACAAGCTGTTTCATTAAGGCTGGCCGGCGGCCATAACTCGGAAGCTACTGGGCCTAGACTTTCGAGGAAAAAAAATTCGTAACTAAAGTGGCCATGAGAAAATCCTGGAAAATATTTTTATGTTCCGCATCTCACCGCAAGGGGGCGCAATTAAAAATAAAATATTAAAATTCTAAATTTCCACAAAAATTCCCACATCCAGTTATACCTTTGGCAACATGATCAGTAAGCTTAGACAACTCTGCATGATTTTGGTTTGAGGCTCATTGGCGTAGCGACCCTGATAAGAGTGGGGGAAGCCATTGTAAGTGTAATCAATTGTAACGTTTACGGTTGCGTACATTTTGTCACTCATTATTTCAATGGCCCTAAAACCACTTTAGAATTGATCACATAATCATGGAAAACTTCTAATTTAGGCATATTTCTACTACGGTGTTTTGATAAATAAATCTTGATAGCCGTGAAACAAAATCGACAGGATTCCATGGAGATAAATAAACTGAAATAGCTGTCAACTAGTTCAGTTTTGACATGTGTTGTGTTAACAAGCGTTTCTCCTTGATTCTTTTGAATATCTTCCTAATCAGAATTTGTGCTATATCTACTTTAAAAAATGTTTTATACCAATGCCGAGGCTTACGATATGCTTGCAGTATATTTTGAATGTTCTCAAAATGCAGCTATTACGGAACGAGAATATTCTGTCAGATATCCTGATCGAATGCACTATACTAGAAGAGTATTTCGGTGACTGGCAATGTGTTTAAGGCGAACGGGAAGTGTATGACCCATTTCAGTTCGTATCAGAAGGCGTCCGGTAAGGAACGAAGACAATACCATAAACGTTCTTTCGTACGTGGAAGCGGATCCACATTTAAGTACAAGATAAATTGCCTTGGATATAGGTATAAGTGTGACTTCAGTGTTCAAAATTTTAAGGAAATTTAAGCTGCATCCCTATCATGTAGTTTTACACCTATCAGAAACTGATTTTGACAGGCGGCTCGACTATCGCTATTGGCTCAGAGAGATGTGTTGCGAGAATACTCAATTCCTTTCCCTGGTTTTATGGACTGATGAGGCTACATTGAATAGTTGTGGCAATGTTAATTTACACAATTTGCACTATTAGTCACAAACAAATCCTGATTGGATGCGCAAAGTAGATCACCAAAACAGGTGGAGTGTAAACGTGTGGTGCGGAGTTTTAGGAATTATCGGATTATTTATTTTTAATGGCCATATAAATGGCTCATCTTACTTAAGCTTTTTAGAAAATGAGTTGCCGGACCTCTTAGAAGATGTTCCTATTGACCTAAGAACATCCATGTGGCATCAACACGATGGATGCCCAGCACAATTTTCGCAACGGGGCCATGATTTTTTGAATGTTAGTTACCCAAATCACTGGATTGGAAGTGGTAGTTTGTTTCCGTGGCCACCCAGATCCACGCATCTAACTGTATTAGATTTTTATTTATGGGGACGAATAAAAGACATCGTTAATAAAACGCGACCAACCACACGAAACAACATGATTGAGCGAATTAATAGTGGTATTTTGCAAAACGTTGGCCATTTTAAACATTTATAGTATTCTAATTGTTTTCTCAAAAAGTATTCCATAACTATTATTTTTCAATTGCATTCTTCAAATAAGGTGTTTAAAATTATTCTTTTGACAATAACTCTGAAGCGAGCAGATATATTTAAATGCAGTTTTCACGTTTTCTTTTCGAAATTTAATCTGCTTTCCGATTATGGTATCGTAATTATACCGTATGATTTAAAATTTCGGAGTAAAATTTAAAAAAGTTATGATTACAAATTACGCCCTATAGTAATTTTATTGGGAACTACTCTGTAAAAATGAACATGAGCAATTGAAAATACTTACATTTTTCTTCGAAACAAGCTCAAGGTTACTAACATCGGATGGGTCGTTTATAAGTTACAGAGATTCAAATTATTACACATTCAATGGCTTCCCCCACTCTTATCAGGGTCGCTACGCCAATGAGCCTCAAACCAAAATTATGCAGAGTTGTCTAAGCTTACTGATCATGTTACCTTATGCACAATAAACCAAACGTTGCAGTGCTATCGGGGCGGCGAGGCCGCGGACAAGCCCCGAGGGAGAAAAAAAGGTATACCTTGATGTGGGAATTTTTGGAGAAATTTTGAATTTTAAGATTTGATTTTCAATTGCGCCCCGTTGCGGTGAGGTGCGGAACTTAAAAATATTTTGCAGGATTTTCTCATGGCCACTTTAGTTACGAATTTTTTTTTCCGCGAAAGTCTATGCCCAGTAGTTTCCGAGATATGGCCGCTGGCCAGCCTTAATGAATTAGTCTATATATATATATATATATATATATATATATATATATATATATATATATATATATATATATATATATATATATATATATATATATATATATATATATATATATGGTGGCGCATTGAAAACGATACAGACCGATTTGCGCCCAAGGAATTTTTTTTTAATATTTTTAATAAACGCTGAAAGACGTCAATTTTAATATTGAGGGGGACATGTTTTGACATAAAACTCAACTTTGTGACATCAACCCCTTAAGGGTGGTGATAACAACCCTTATATTTTAAATATGGGACATGGGTCGAGTGTTACATCATTTGAAAGCTCTTTCGTTTCTGAATTCAGCACACTATTATTTTTTTTTAAGTTTTATCAACTCGTTTAAAAATTATTCACAGTTGGAGTTGAAATCAACGTATTTCATTCATTGTGATAAGAAGTGTGCTGATAGTCAATGTTTTGTTGGTTTGGAAACAAGAAATTGACTATCAGAACATTTCTTATCGGAATGAGAGAAATGCGGTTTATTATTTCAATTTATCGGTCGGTTTGATACTTGATAGTACTACCAAAAATTAATTTCACCATGGTGTATTCTGTAGAAATAATTACTCTTTTGTTCAAAAACGATGACTGTGCCAACCGTACCGCAAATTTGTTTAATTAACGACATCCGAACAGACATGTTAACAGAAAATACATTTTGGAGTTAGTTGCAAAGTTTCGACAAAGTGGTTCAGTAGCCAACAAAAAACGAGATCCTGAACGTGAATTTCCGGTTAGAAATGAGACTACTGAGATTGAAGTTTTAGGACAAATTGCTGCAGACCCAACTTTGAGCACGAGAAAATTGGCCACCGTGTCAAACATCAAAAGAAGAACTATTCAGCGAATATTGAAGAATTATAAATTTCACCCGTATAAAATTCATCTTTTTCAACAACTGAATGAAGATGATTTTGATCGGCGGCTGGAGTTTTATTAAGTTATGACTGTACGAATAGCTGATAACGGGAACTTTCTGTTCAATATCTGTTTTTCAGACGGGTGTACGTTTTTATTAAACTCTACAGTCAATCGTCATAATGGTCGTTATTGGGCAGGTAATAATCCAAGAAATTTTCACGAAGTCCACACTCAAACTCCACAGAAATTGAATGTCTGGACTGCCATTTTTGGAGACCGTTTAATCGGACCAATTTTTCTTGATGGCAATTTGAGTGGCGAAACGTATTTGCAGTTACTAGAAGATATAGTAAGATAAGAAAATCAATTAGTGTTTCAACAAGATGGAGCTCTTCCGCATTTTCACAACGTGTTTTTGAACAGATAGTTTCCAGGACAATGAATTGAGCGTAGAGGTGCTATTGAGTGGCCCTCTAGATTACCGGATTTAACTCCTTTAGACTTCTTTCTATGGGGCCATTTAAAGAGTAGAATTTACGCAACAGAACCGGAGTCTCTGGACGAATTACGACGACGCATTGTTGAAGAATGCCGTCTAATAATTTGACAAATGCTTCAGAATGTCAGAGCTCGTTTTGAACAAAATTTGTACTTTTGTATGGAAGCTAGTGGTCAACAATTTGAACACTTACTTAACTGAATAAACATTTTTGATCGTTTGGTTTTGTTTCTTAGTTTTTTAACGAAAAATTGCCTAATTAGTGCATTTTTATCACAATGAATAAAATACGTTCTTGCAACTCTAACTGTGAATAATTTTTAAACGAGTTAATAAAACTTCCAAAAAAATTTGTGTGGTGAATTCAGAAAAGAAAGATCTTTAAAATGGTGTAACACTCGACCCATGTTCCCTATTTAAAATATAAGGGTTGTTATCACCACCCTTAAGGGGTTAATGTGACAAAGTTGAGTTTTATGTCAAAACATGTCCCCCTCAATATTCAAATTAACGTATTTCAGCGTTTCTTAAAAAAAATATTCTCTGGGCGCAAATCGGTCTGTTTCGTTTTTAATGCGCCAGCCTGTATATATTTGTATGTATGTATCACACCGATAACTGAAAAAATAATGGGCCGATTTTGATTAAATTTGGCAGATACGTTCCTTTTGTAGGTGGCTTAGATAAGTTCGCTAGCCAGGGTAATCGGACTAGGTTTTCCGGGAAAATTTTGGATTTTCTTGCGGGAAAATGTTACCTAAGAAAATAACACAGCTACGGTAACCAAATTTAGTACGTAGGTTTACGTTATAACAAGTCAACTAAAGGATGAGCCAAAATGACAGGACACATTTGGAAGCCGAATAACTTTTTTGTGAAAAGTCCTAAAAAATCTTCAGCAACTTTAGCAACTCAAAAAGTTCTGTTCTGCATAAAAAAAGTAAATAAAATATACAATGAGTTCCAGAAATAACGGTTATAATCGAAACCAGAGATCAGAATGTGCTTTATCGGAAATAAAGCTGTTTAATTAAGTTAGATCCACCAGAAATTGTTAAATTTTCATTTTAAAAACGCCTTGAAAACCATGGAAACCAATAACAAAAATCCTTCAGTCATTGATAATTTAATACTGTCATTGTCATGAACAGTCTTGCCTAACATCGCACTTTTGTTGTTGAAATATTTTTTTAAAGATGATTCTGTTATCCTTACGAAAAGACAGTTTCGTACTCGTTTTAATTTGAATTCTCCGACTCGAAATACCATGTTAGGATGGATAGCGCAATTCAGAACGAGTTTGTCAGCTCCAAAAAAGAAATCACCTGGTAGGCCTGTATCAGCATCCTCTGAAGATGTGGAAGGAGTAAGGGCGGCTTTTCTCAGAAGGCCACAACGATTCAGCGTTAACGTGTGGTGTGGCATGATTAATAATCAATTACTGGTCCCGTTTTTGCTACAAGAGCGTCTTACGGGAGCCAGGTATTTAGAATTTTTATAAAATGATTTGGCAGAACTATTGGACGACGTACCACAACATGTAAGGCAAAACATGTACTACCAACGCGATGGCATCACTGTTCATTTTACTGGTGATGTAATCAATCATCTAAATAATCACTTTCCTCGGCGCTGGATAGGCCGTGGTGGTTTTCACAATTGGCCACCAAGCTTACCGGATCTGACTCCCCTTGATTATTGCCTTTGGGAATGGCTAAAGTCATTAGTTTATAAAACAAATATGAACACAAGAGAGGCACTAGTCGATCGAATAACAAACTGCGCAGCACTCATCAGAAATAATTACCGTGCACTTCAAAATGCTACCCGTATAATCCACAAATGGGCTGACGCGTTCATCGAGGTAAACGGTGGTGTTTTTGAGATATTAATTCATTAGTTTGTATTTTATGTTACGAAATAAACACTTTTCATTTCTAATGCATTACAACAATTTTTCTGGATTAAAAATTATTTTCAATATCTCAGTAATGGTTACCATATGTTTATTAGACTTTTTAGTGAATTTTCTTTAAAAAAAATAACTAATGAGGAGATCGCGACTTTTGTATTTTGAACAAATTTCTACAAATGAGCGCGATTTAGGACCCCCGGAAACCCCAAATCCGAGGTCGGTTTCAGACTTTATATGTTTATATATATATATATATATATATATATATATATATATATATATATATATATATATATATATATATATATATATTTATATTAAAATCTGCTCATTCCAAATAGATTAAACAATGCTTTGTTTTAATTAGACAGTCGGATTCCCCGGTCCGTGTCAGTTCTGCACTGACCTTTAATGTATCGAATTTCGACCACGTGATTATACTGCATCTTTGTAAGAAAAGAAAGTCGGGACGCAACAAGTGCGTTATGGTAGCTAATGTTTATTAAATGCTTCAAATTTGAATAGCTCGATTTGCTACTAACCTATAAGGTTCGTTGGACAGGAAACTAGTTTTTTCGGGAACATTTTAAATTCATTTTCGAAACATTTTTGTACATCTTCAAACATAAAGCTTTTCTGATGATATATGGTACATTCTTTCTACTATATAGGTCATAATAGTAACCAAATTTGATGCCTGCTTTCTTTAAAAAACACAAATTTGCTATTTAAAACATTATAATGAAAATTCACTACCATAACGCACTTTCTGCGTCCAGACTTTTATTTTCTTTGCTTTGGTTCCCTGAATACGCTATTTGATTACGGCGGGTTCCTCACAAATCACCCTGTAAGTGTATAAGATCTCTCCGCACAAGTGTACGTCTTCTGGGTGTGGAGTATGTGTACTGTGGTTTTATTTTCGAAATTAATTATGTTGTTATTTCTGTAATTTAAAACATTTTTATGAAAATTCGCTACCATAACGATTTGTTGGCTTTAGACTTTTTATTCGAATATTATGTATTTCATTAAAATTATCACGTAAATGTTTTTTGTGCAGGTTCACTCCAGATACCCTTATGGAAGTCGTTCCCAATCTGAAGGGTGTCATTGATTTAACGGACACCAATAGATATTATGATCCAGCGGTAAGTATATCCTAGCTTAAAGATAAGTTTTTGATATAGATAAAAAATTTAATCATATAATTTCAATTTTTAGTAAATTTATAGAAAAAATGTCTTTAAATGAGCGCGAACTAAGACACCTGGAACCCATAGTCGGGGTCAGTTTCGACACTATATGTTATATATATATATATATATATATATATATATATATATATATATATATATATATATATATATATATATATATATATATGAGTTGATTGAGCAAAAACAAATCTCTCACAACAAACTGACATATAAACCCTCTCCAGAGGTAAGAAGATGTTGCGAAAATTTGAAAACTCTCAACTGGATTAAAAAGAATTGTAATGATGACCAGGTAACAAATGATTACAAAAAATACAAAAAACAACTTAGCATGAAAATACAGCAGGAAAAACAGGACTATTATCATAACTTGATACAAAATTCAGATAACAAAACAAGAACGCTTTGGTCAATTGTTAATTATAAATCTGGGAAGAAAAGTGGCAAAAATAAGTCAATAATAATTGAACATAACGATAAAATAGTCAAAAATCCAAAAATTATAGGGAATCTATTTGGTAAATTTTTCTCACAGGACGCCCAAAACCAGGTACGATTGCATTTTAACAACTCTAACAGCAATTCTTGTACAACTTCATTGGTAAATAGGGAATCGTTATTTTTGTACCCGTTTACTTCTCTTGAGATTGAAAACGTTATAAAGAACCTGAAAAAGAAAAAGTCTACTGGTATTGACGAGGTGCCCATCTCGGTTATAAAGCAGTACTCGAAGATAATAGCATCTTATATCTGTGACATATTGAATTTGTCAATAACTTGCGGCAGTTTTCCTGTGCAATTAAAGAAAGCAAAAGTAGTTCCGGTTGCTAAAAAGGGAGATAGTTTTAATATCCTAAACTATAGGCAAATATCCATATTGAGCGTGTTTTCTAAGATAATGGAGAAAGCGATGGCCAACAGAATTGAAATATTCCTACGAAAACATAGTTTGGTCACCAAGTGTCAATATGGTTTCCGGAGTGGTTTATCTACGGAGGAAGCTACTAGTGATTTTATACATCTTCACGAGGATTTAGATAAGGGTATGCACGTGGTAGCTGTCATGTTCGACCTATCGCGCGCGTTTGACACGCTTAATCCGGGTTATGTAGGGAAATTGCGATGCCTGGGTATACGTGGACCAGCAAATGACTGGTTTTTGTCATTTTTAAATGATACACGAATGGTGGTTTCGGTTGGGGGCACTTTTTCGGATTCATATGAGATAAATTTGGGCACTCCGCAGGGTAGTATTTTGGGTCCGTTGCTGTTTGTTTTGTATGTGAATGACCTGCCCGACTACATAAAGGTGGGTAGGGTGTTCATGTACGCGGACGACACAACCGTGGCTGTGTCTGGTCATGATGGTGACGAGGTAAGTCAAAAGGTAAACACCTTAATGCGACAGTTTGGTGAGTGGTGCAAAGCAAACCACCTAGTCATAAACCATGATAAAACATCGTTCGTAGAGTTCAGGAGTTGCCACCGACTGCCTCTCATTCTGCAACTTGGGGATGGAATGCACTGCTGTGCTACGGAGGGAAGGTTCCTTGGGGTCACGGTTGATCAGCACTTGTCCTGGAGGTCGCATGTTAATTACGTCTGTGGCACGCTTAAGTTGGCGTATTTTATGATATACAATCTTAAGAACTCTCTAAGTGACCAACATTTGCTTTCTGTCTACTATTCGGAGGTGTATCCATTGCTGTCATACGGCATTGTTGTCTGGGGTCAGTCCATAGATGTAAACAAGGTTTTTGTGCTTCAAAAGAGAATACTAAGGGTAATTTTTGATATGCACAACTCTAAGTCATGCCGAGAACTTTTTAAGCAAAAGAAAGTTAAGACGTTGGTAGAAATTTACCTTTATAAGGTACTGAGTTTCATACATGGCAAAAAACATATGTTGCCTAGACATTCAGACAATCATTCGTATTCCACTAGGCACTGCAGTCACATTAATTTAAACAATTTTCAAAGAATGGCGTACAAGAAATCCCCTGTGTATGCGGGTAGTGTTTTGTACAATTTGCTTCCGGAAAGTGTAAAGTCCACTGGAAACATAAGAACTTTTAAAGCCGGTCTAAAAAAATATTTAAGTGAGCGATCATTTTATGCGGTCGATGAGTTTGTTTCGTGCTCTGTGAGGCAGATGATTTAACTGGAATCTTTTTTGATGCTTTTGTACTTGATTGTTTTGTTGCTTAATATTGTTCATGTGTATTTTTGTTATATTGCGGTCTATATAAGTGTATACAGATGTTTTTATCTCATTGTTTCAAGCGTTGTGTTTTTCACATTGTGCACTTTTATCTTTGTTTTTTTTTTGTAACTAAACAGCATAATTGTTTTTATACTGTACTGTATTATATATTTGTGTTCTTGTTATATTTTTTATAACTATTGTGACGAGCTTATCCATGTATTATGGCAAGAAGGCGAAAATAAATTATCTATCTATATATATATATATATATATATATATATATATATATATATATATATATATATATATATATATATATATATATATATATATATATATATATATATATATGTTCGGAAATATTTCCGCGGTCTTTAATGTGAGACATACTTGGTTCTCGGGTTGAACCGCGTTCGGCATTTATTAAAACTCGACGTTTTGGCTCCTGTTTTGGGGCCATTTTCAAGAGATAAAGGAAATATGTAAGGACATGAACTCTAAGGCCTCAATCTGCTACTACTTAGAGCGGTGGACAAAGATGTGTTGGTTTATTGCCTACTCCCCAAATCACGTCGGGATCGTCTCTAAGGTATCAGTGTGTTCAACTCTAGGCCTAAGAGAGATATGACAGTTCATTGCAAGTCTTTTATTGTATGTACCGTTTCATCTACCTGCTTCGTTATCAATGTAATGAGTCGGGTCACGGTCATTTAAGTCAGAAGCTTTCGTCACGGTACTTAAAGGATTAAGATGGTTGCAGGTAGTTCTTGAATTAGGTAATGGGGAAATAAAATTGTCTATTGAATTTATTGTCTTTTTGTGTGTTTGTAATGAAGATATAATAGGTTTCCAAGTAATCGGAAGACGAAGACCATCATCTCTCTTATTTAAACAATCGGCACGTTTTTCGATCTCGATTGCTTCACAGATAATTCTGGCTTTCAAGTTGTAAACCGGGGCTACTGTTTTGGCATTGGCTAGTCTATTTTGTGTCCTGTATGAATATGATGCATGACCAGCGCCGATGAGGGGTCGGATTTTCTAACTGCGAGGGTGTGTTCGTATATTCTATTTTGGGTGCGTCTATTTGTTTGTCCTACATAAGTTCGGGAACAGTCGAAATAAGGAATTTCGTAAACTCAATGGGATTCGTTTGAAATCGTATCCTTGGGAGTTTTTATCAGATTTGACAGTTTTTGGTCTGCTGTGAATATGGTTTTGATCTTATGGGTTCTAAAAATTCGGCTGATTTTGTCGGTGACTCCTGACTTAATTGCCCGTGACCCGACTCATTACACTGATAACGAAGCAGGTAGATAATAATTTTTAATAATTTATTTACTGGTAATATATAGTCTGGATTTTAACAAACAATACAACAACAATATAACATAATTAATATAGACATATTTTTTCCACAATCAGCAAATAATAATAAACCGACAAAGTCAGAGACTGTGTGTCGGTAAACTTCAACATACATTTGCCTACTTTGTAGATGATTGAACAGAAATGCGTCCCGAACTAAACTCACATAGTGAACAAAAGGATATTGCCACCACATACACCCACACACATACAGCTACCTACACACATTCACAATACAATACACTCGCATACTCTTTCTCTCTCTCTCTCTCTCTTTTTCTCTCCAACACACACACATGCACACAGATTTTGCAAATCCCTCTATTACAATTTTCAAACCAAATCCGCGGTTTTTCAAATCGACCCCTGACAATACCCAGTCTGAGTTTTTAACAACAAATAACAATATCAACATTGGAATTTTTTTTCCACGGTTACCCGTTTCCCCCCTTTTATACACCACCAGCAAATAATAACAAACCGACAAAGTCAGAGACCGTGCGTCGGCAAAATTCAGTATAGATTTGCCCACACTGTAGGTGATTGAACAGAAATGCGTCCCGAAAACCAAACTTTCATAGTAAACAAAAGGAAGTTGTCAAGATAAAACGAGACATACAATCCAAGACTTGCAACGTACCGCCAGATCTGTCTACAGTTGAATACACCAAAGACGAGATTTAGGGCATAGGCAGATTGTGGCCCCGTAATCGAGCTATAACAACCCAACCCACCTTTGTCCACTCTCTAAGTAGTAGCAGATTTAGGCCTTAGAGTTCATGTCCTTACATATGTACTTCATCTCTTGAAAATGGCCCCAAAACAGGAGCCGAAACGTCGAGTTTTAATACATTCTGAACGCGGTTCAACCCGAGAACCAAGTATGTATCACATTAAAGACCGCGGAAATGTTTCCGAACAGATATATATATATATATATATATATATATATATATATATATATATATATATATATATATAGAGTATATGTATATAAGTACTGTCGGTAATTGACCATAGTGGCGGAAATAGACGCACGATAAGAAAAACTGAGTAACTAAACTAACATAATTCATAAATTATGTTCCAAACTTTATCATTACAATATATATATATATATATATATATATATATATATATATATATATATATATATATATATATATATATATATAAGTACTGTCGGTAGTTGGACATAGTAGCGGAAATAGACGCACGATAAGAAAAACTAAGTTAAAAAACAAAACACCGTGTAAGTAATTTATTTAGTATAAACATAACCCGACAATAAAGCAATATATTTTGTCTCAATCAGTATAAATATATGCTTTCTTTAATGTCCTTAAATCAGTTTTAAGTTCATTAGCGGGACTGATTAATACCATACTTTCATTTTAATCGACCGTATCTAGATTTGGGCAGAAGTGGAATTCCAATCCAGTTCTATGGGTACATAAATATTAAGATTTCTCTGTTATCATTAGTGACAACCTTTTAAGTGATAATTAAGATTATTTAACACAGGTATAAAATATATTATGTCTGTCATTACTCAGCTATATAATTGCTTATGTTGGACCGCCAATAATCTTATCGTTTTTATGGAATTGACACAGGAGATTAGTGCTTTAGTAATTATTCTACTACGAGCCGAATTCAAGGATGGTCCGACTTGAGTTGTAGATTCTCATGCTGAAAAATATTATGCAATCCCATAAATGGATTACAATGAATACGTGTTACAAATTTATAGTGCATGTAGGGAATGCAAAAATGGACAGAAAATTTCCAATATGCATCTGTCGTTGGAGCTTTAGTTTTCGAGATACAGGGCGTTAAAGTGTTACGGATTTTCGACAGTTTTGATGACCACATCAAATTCACAATCGAAAGAGAAACAGACAGAAGTGTTCCGTTCTTGGACACCAGAGTCTATAGAAGCAACGACAATACCATCATGTTGGACTGGTATAGCAAACCTTCCAGTTCCGGAAGATACATTAATAGTATGTCATATCATGACAAGAAAATGAAATTGAACGTCATAATGGGCATGAAAAAACGAATTCTGGACATTGCTCACCCCTCATTTAAACATGGGGCTCGTTTTGCTGATATGATGATTAGGAATGGCTATGAAAAAAGCTACATGATGAAGCTACTTTTCGGCGCTCCCTCCGAAATTGCACCTCATCGATCGGCTGCCACGCTCTCCTCACCTGCACAGGATATTACGGACTCTTCCAACCCAGGTTTGGATACCAAGTATGCAGTTTTACCTTACATCATTGGCCTAACACATAGACTATTGAACCTTTTCAAAGTTTTCACAGACATCAAAGTGGCAAAATACAATGTTTTGACTAACAAGAATTTCTTCACCAGCAATAAGGACAAAATTTCGGTTCATAAACTACGTGATGTGGTCTATAAACTAGATTGTAAAAATTGTTCTCTTTCTTATATAGGTCAGACTTCACAGTCTGTTAGTAGGAGGATCAGCCAGCATAGGAGTGACTCCAGACTGAGACCTGATAGGTGTGCACTGGCACATCATGTGTCTACTTTAGGTCATAATATGGATTTTGAAAATGTCAAAATATTAGACAGGGAGAAAAATTTAAAAAAACGTTCCCTTCTTGAAATGTGTCACATTCTCGAAAATGACACTATGAACTCAAAAACAGATGTTCAAAATCTCAGTAGCATTTACAGCTATGTTTTACTTTTTGATAAGTCTGATGGCGCCTTTGTGTTGGCCGGTTCCATAACTTAAACTAAGAATAATTGTTCACATAATTTCACCAATAGAGAAACATAATAGTCTATGATCATTGAGATATTCCACTGTCATTATATTTTCTGATTGACATTCTAACATGAAAAAATGGGGTTAGGTGTCCATTTTGTTACACGCGAATTTTTCAAAGCTTTTTTAGTTTTTTAACATTAATGACAACTTTTTTCTACTTTTTCATGACTAGCTTTGAATGTTTTGAAAGTAGAAATGTTGGCGTGAGTTTCACATGTATTTTAAGGATGTTTTTTGCAATGTTGTTTTTTAGCATGTTTTGTGGCAGAGCTGCCCTGTTTTCAATGTTCAGGCCTTGCTTTTATAATTAGTTACAGTGCTGTAAGTGTTTTTAATGCATAATCTAGATGTTTGTGCTAATTCTATTCAATTTTAGTGCTCCTGAAGATGCCAGGAACTCCTGGCGAAATATATTGAGTTTTAGTACAGAGTGACTTTCTTTAAGATATAGCCCTCAATTGTTGGTCGTAATTGCCCTTAATATCATATATATATATATATATATATATATATATATATATATATATATATATATATATATATATATATATATATATATATATATATATATATATATATATATATATATATATATATATATATATATGTATCCGTCTGATAACTCAAAAAATAATTTCAATGAAACTATGCAAGTGCCTTTCTTCTATTAATGGCTTGGATGAGTTCGTTATCCAGGAAAATCGGACGAGGTTTTCCGGGAAAATTTTGAGTTTTCTTTAAAAAAATGGTTTTCTCCGAAAATAACAAAGTTGCTTTAATAAAATTTACTACATATGTTGCATTGGGAGATACCTTACTACGTACCAAAATTCAATTTTTTAAGTTTATACAAAATTGAGTTATTCGAATTTTAAATTTCCTTTCGAAAAAAATTTTTTTCTCCGAAATTTACAAAGTTATTTCAATGAAATTTGGTGGATATCTTGCCTTAGAAAAGACCTTACCACATACCAAAACTAAACTTTTTAAGTTTATAGAAAATTGAGTTATTCAAATTTGAAAGATTTAATAAAAATTCACTACCATAACGCACTTTCTGCGCCCCGAGCTTTTTGTACATAATTTTCTTAAAACGTAGAGGAACCACATGAAAATGCACTTGAAATGCAAATTATACTAATTATACACATAAGCAGTTTATATTTATATAAACAAATATTATTATTTGGGATATTAATACAAAAATAAGCTTGGGCTCGTGTGGGGCTCGAACCCACCACCTTTGCGTTTCAAATCATGAGTGCAACGCTCTAACCTACTGAGCTAACGAGCCACATGTTTAACGTGTTGTTTAAACCGGACTATACAGCGATAGTAAGCGAAAACAATAATATAAATGTTTAGTAGTAAAAATATTTTTATCTAATGACAGATATATATTCTAATATAATTGTAAATACATTTTATTTTATTTAAAGAGAACCCCAATCACGTAATTATATAGGTATACCTATCATTCTCCAACAACTAACAACTTGCATTATATGAATAATTACCTAATTGCCAGTGGCGGTTGGGCAACTTCCCGATTCGATCTAAATTTAAAAAACTCTGGACTCAGCAAGTACGTTATGGTAGCGATTTTTAATAAAAATGTTTTTAATGGCAAATATGTCTTTTAGCGAATTTTTATTTTAAAAAACTCGCTAATAGAGAGGTATCGATAGTGAGACTTTGCAAAAATGTTTTCACGTGGGCGCCAATTTGGGCTCCTAGAACCCGAAACCAAGGTACGTTCGAATTTTTATATGTTTATATATATATATATATATATATATATATATATATATATATATACACATATATATATATATATATATATATATATATATATATATATATACACATATATATATATACATACATATATATATATATATATATATATATATATATATATATATATATATATATATATATATATATATATAGTCTAATCCACGACAGGCAATATGGATTCCGTCAGCGCAGATCAGCTGCCGACCTCCTTTCCTTTGTCACCCATTCTTGGAACAAGTCTATTAAACTACACGGTGAATCCCAGATTGTCGCTCTAGATATATCCAAAGCATTCGACCAGGTCTGGCACGCAGCGCTGCTTAAAAAACTACCGGCCTATGGCCTACCACCAAAACTCTGTACGTGGACAGCAAATTTCCTCTCCAACCGGAGCATTTCTGTTGTGGTCGATGGCCATTCCTCTAAACTGTACCCAATTAATGCAGGAGTTCCTCAAGGTTCAGCTTTAGCCCCTACTTTGTTTCTTCTCCACATCAATAACTTCTCTCTAGCACATCCAACCCAGTTCACAGTTACCCGGACGACAGCATCCTCCACTCAGATAAACAATATTCTAAGCCTGTATCTTTAGCCCAATTAGATGAGGATCGCAGACTCATGGAGGGTTCTGTCTCCGTGGATTTCCAAAAAATACTAGACTGGGGAAGTAGAAATCTTGTACAATTGAACCCCACTAAATCATGGTCTTGCTTTCTTTCGCATAAGAGATACACCAGCCCTAGATCCATCACAATAAACAACCAAGTTACTCAAAGTAATGAGTCCTTTTCACTTGTTGGCATTTCTGTGGATCCCTATCTCAATTGGCACCAATATGTCACATCAATTGCAGAAGCGGCTGCTAAGAAATTAGGTTTCATCTTTCGGGCTCGCAAATACTTTTCACCAGCTAATCTCTATACCTTATATACTTCACAAATAAGACCAAACCTCGAATACTGCTTCTACATCTGGGGTGCTGCTGCCGCTTCTACACTCGCTATCGTGGACTCCATTCAGAAGAGAGCTATACGTCTCATCGGTGACCCTACCCTCACCTAAAGGGTGCCATCGCTTGCCCACCGACGTGCCGTTGGTGTCCTCTCTATCTTTTATAGATATCTGCATGGGCTCTGCTCAGAGGAGCTTTCTTCCATAGTTCCTCCACCTGCTGCCCCCAACATATCTACCAGGGGAACAGAGCGAATGCACCCTTTTACTGTCCAGTACACCAGGCATAGAACATCTTGTTATGCCCGCTCTTTTGTCCCGAGGACTTCCAAGTTGTGGCATTCCTTGCCGGCACATGTTTTTCCTTCTCCCCCGAACGTCCAAACCTTCAAGTCCAGAATTAACAAGTTGCCTCTTTTGAAAATTTCAGGGTAGGCCTGATCTTTCAGACTGAAATATTTTCAAGATGGCGGCACATCCGGTTTTACCGGAACTATCAAGTCGATTTTTTCAAATGGAACATCCTACATATTGTTGCACCTTCCGATTCAGCGCTGAATTCTGCGTCAACTTTGCTGAGGTCATTATGACCCAAATATTAGCCGTTTCAAGTTAATGAACGCATTTATATTATTTTTACCTACCTAACGTAACATTATCTAACGTAGCCTAACATAAATACCTATTCATTTTTTAAACATATTTCCTCTAACAAATTTGAAACGTATCAAATTTCTTCTCGAACTACTTAAATATGTATGAATGATTTTCAGTATGTTTTGAACTTCGAAACTATCAAAATATCAGCAAACTGGCAAGAATCTTTCTTTTACTAATGGCTTGGATGAGTCCGTTAGCCAACCCTACCGGACTAGTTTTTCTAAAAACAAATTTAATTTTTCAGAAAAAAATGTATCTCAAAAAATAAAAAAGTGATGTTGATGAAATTTGGTTGATATGTTGCCCTTGTAAATACCCTACTACATGCCCAAACTCAACTTTTTAGGTTTATTGAAAATTGAGTTATGCAAATTTGAAGCATTTAATGAAAATTCGCTACCATAACGCACTTACTGCGTCCCGAAATGTTTGTGCTCCTACAATGTGAAATATCTTGCACACCGTGGATCCCACGACGAAAACGTAACATGGCTTTTCTTCCAAAAACAAAAAGAGGTCTCTACAAAAAATGTCGCGTTTGCATTAAAGTCAATAGCATATAAATGATTAAATAAGTTCGGGAAGCAGCAAGTGCATTATAGTAATGAATTTCATTGTACACTGTTAGTAAGGTATATTATTAAAACTAATTCTATAAATTTAAATGGACCTTGGAGATCGGTCCCAGTTAGCGATTATTTGAAAAAAAAAAACATATTTGCTACGGAGCTAGAAAATTAAAATTTGGTAGATATATGTAGGTACTGCAAGTCCTTTAAAAAAATTGTGTTACAAATTTCATTAAAGTTACAAAAGTTTCCTAGGAAAAGAATAATTATTTACAAAGGAAATGTACCTGCCAAATTATAAATATGACAGGTATTTTTCTTTGCCAATTGCTGGGGTGGTTTTGTTTTAGTCAACTGAATCAAACTAGTTTTTGAAAACAAAATAACAAAAAAGGTTTTTTTAAACAAATTTGTAGTTATCCGCGAAGCTCAATATGTTATTTTTCTTTAATTTAGTACCCACGGTGCGTTTACGTAGGTTTTACTATGGTTCAAGTTTAAATATTCTAGCTTAATGGGAAATTGAGTTTATCAGATTTGAAATATTTCTACGAACATTCTCTACCATAACGTACTTCCTGCACCCAGAACCTTTTCAACACTTATTTACTGTTGCTGTATCCATACTTTTTTTAAATGAAAATAAGGCAACCTCAAGTTAATTTTTGGAGAAATATTTTAAACAAATGAAATAAGGTAACAATTTAAACATAAATTGGAAATCTTAGTTCGCTGCCTCGGCGTGGGGGGGGGGGGGGGGTCTCCTCCACGTTCTACATGCCTACAACCACCCTACATGCATAAACAAGAAAAATCTGTAGCTCTCTATGTGAGACTGACAAATAAAGCAACCTCAAATTCACATTTGGAAAAATATTTTAAAGAAATGAAACGAGGTAACAATTTAAACATAAATTGAAAATCTTGGTTCGCTGCTTCGTCGCGGGGGTTCTCCACCCTCTTCTACATGCATACAACCACCCCCAATGCGTAAACAAGATCATGTTCGGGACGCAGCAAGTGCATTATAGTAGTGAATTTTCATAAGAATTGTACAGTATTAGTAAGATATATTATTAAAACAAATTCTTTAAATTTAAATGGCCCTGGGAGATCGATTTTAGAGGTCCCAGTTAGCGATTATTTGAAGAAATTTTTATTTTATATAGAGCTATAAATTTATAATTTGGCAGAGATATATGTATGTACCACAAGTCTTTAAAAAAATTGCGCTAAAAATTTCTTTAAAGTCACAAAAGTTTCCCAGAAATAATTAATTATTTACAAACAGAATGTACCTGCCAAATTATAAATATGGCAGGTAGTTTTCCTTTTAATTGCTTGGATGGTTTCGCTTTAGTCAACCCAACAAACAACAACCCAACAAACAAAACAACAAAAAGGTTTTTTAAAACCAATTGGTAGTTATCCGCGAAGCTCATTTTGTTATTAGTGAATTTTCTTAGAAAAAATTCACTAATGAGGAGATCTCGATTTTTGAATTTTGAAAAAATTTCTTCAAATGAGCGCGATCTAGGACCCCTAGAACCCATATCCGGGGTCAGTTTCAATTTTTATATGTTTATATATATATATATATATATATATATATATATATATATATATATATATATATATATATATATATATATATATATATCACACCGATAACTCAAAAAATAATGGGCCGATTTTGATAAAATTTGGCATGTACTTTTCTTTTGTAAATAGCTTGGATAAGTTCGTTAGTCAGGAAAATCGGACGAGGTTTTCCGGGAAAATTTTGAGTTTTCATTCGAAAAAAATTCGTATCTCAAAAAGTAATTAGCCGATTTTAATAAAATTTGGCATGTACCTATCTTTTGTAAATATCTTTGACAAGTTTGTTAGTCAGCAAAATCGGACGAGGTTTTCTGGGAAAAATTTGAGTTTTCATTCGAAAATTTTTTTTTTCTCAACGAATAATAGGCCGATTTTGATAAAATTTGGCACGTACCTTCCTTTTGTAAATGGCTTTGACAGGTTCGTTAATCAAAAAACGCGGACGAGGTTTTCCGGGAAAATTTAAAGTTTTCATTTGAAAAAAAATTTTATCTTAAAAAATAAAAATCTATGATAACCAAATTTGGTAGGTAGGTTTACGATATAAAAAGTAAACTATAGACCAAAATTTAGATTTCTAGGTTACAAGAAAAAAAAGTTATAAAATATTTTGTGCCAGATGATTTCTATGAAAATTCACTACCATAACGCACTTGCTGCGTCCAGGCTTTTTTTCTTTAATTTTGTTCCCACGCTGCGTTTACATATTATGTGCTACTATGGTTCAATATTGAAGATTCTAGCTTAATAGGAAACTGAGTTATCGGATTTCAAATATTTTTACAAAAACTCTCTACGATAATGCATTTGCTGCACCCAGACGTTTTTCAACACTTAGTTCTGTTGCTGTATCCATACTTTTTGAAAATAATGAAATATTGTAGATCTCTATGTAAGACTGGCAAAAAACACAACCTCAATTTCATTTCTTGTATCTATGTTGTGGAAACTCTAGTTCGGTGTGCAACTGGACTAATGGAATTGTGCTATAGACCGTGGGATTAGCTTTATAAACAGGTAACTATCTAGTCACGTATACATATATATATATATATATATATATATATATATATATATATATATATATATATATATATATATATATATATATATATATATATATATATATATAACCGATTTTCATTTGAACACTCTTTTGATCAAAATACATGTTGTATAGGTATATATTTTTCAGACTAGAAAGAACGAAACCCCGTGTATGTTACCAAACGTACTTTACGTATACTTTTTGTGTAATCTAGAGGTGCATGCATATTCATAAGTAATTAACAGGAAGGTTCATCTCACCATCATATCCAGACCGGCATCCTTGTGCCGGACCTCTGGAGATAATTCTCTGTTTTAACGTTGGTACGCCTGTAGCTCAGTGTTGGATCAAGCTGTCAAATTAACATTATGCTTGTTAATATTAGAGTGGTCACTCAGGTGATGATACAATATGTATATGGTTCAACTCTTTTATGTTTGTGACGTCCGAGAGCGATTTTAAAGTGAAAGAATATGTTTATCTAATTATCGAAATGATAGACCGCATGAAAGGTGTCAGAACAGATCTAGTAGATAGTTTTAACGAGATTGTTTGTATATAGACTTAATTTAGTCTAACAACTACATTTCCGAGAAGAGAAATTCCTAGACGACTTATTACATTTTTCAATAGGTCCGTTTCAAAAGATTCTGTATATAATCTTTTAAGCAGGTTTTCATAAAGAAAATTTTGCTTATCGAGAGGTAACGACTGTATACAGATGAACTTAAAAGAAACACGCTCGCATACTTCAATTTTTATTGAAATGGTGTTTCATAAATGAAATATCACGACAAAGTCACCTTTTTTAAATGAAACACCTGTATATTATTTGCATTTTTGTATTTTTGTATTTCTTGGAAAATTCTAGATATGCTTCATGTATGATGTCCTTCCTATACCTCATTCCAACTGTTTACAAATTATATATATATATATATATATATATATATATATATATATATATATATATATATATATATATATATATATATATATATATATCAGGTGCGCCTCCCCAATAAGTGCGCGCGCACTGCCGCCTGCCGGGGAAAAACAATATTTCTCTAAAAAGTAAAATATCTGCCAAATTATAAACGTAGCAGTTATTTTTCCTTATTAATGGCCAGTATGATTTCGTTTTAGTCAACATAATCAAACCGGTTTTTTAAATATCAACAATAACAAAATTATAATTTCAGACTCAGAGGTGACAACTTATTTAGGCGTTTTAAACAAAAATGAGATCTCGTTCAAAACGTATGAAATTTGTGCACTATTGTTTCTCCAAATGTCAGAATAAAACATAAAAAAACATACATTCAGCGAGCTGAATTCGAAAGCGTAACCTTCTGCTTAGGAGGTAAGCGTGGTGCCCCCTGCGTCATTTAGGCACACGTCAACTAACATTTTATTTGCGTGCTTTAGATCGCGAAATTTTCATTCAAAGTATAAAGAATTAGTAGAATTACCATTGAAACACATCCCACGACTGTTTCGGTCTTATATAACGCTTTATGTTTAAGTTTAAAGATAACAAAAAACCGTTTTAGAATCATTTTTATAGAAACTTTACTTGATTTTGATATATCTATGCTGCGCTAAAACTGTGTTTGGGGCCGTTAATGAAGCTACAAATATAGTGTGTTTTAATAATTGATTGAATTTTATGTAGTCTGTCAGTTTCCATAATTGCGGCCTAGATTTCACGATTCTTGTTTCGGGTAGTATGTTTTCTGCCTGGTATATATTTAGTTTGGTTACAGTTGATGTACGGTTTATACCCGTTGTATGAATCAATCTACGCGTGGCAGTTAACTACTCTGTCTGTCAGGCATTGGACTTTAACCACTAAGTCGTTTCAACGTATGTCGTTGGGATTTTATTTTCAATTTGGAAAAAACTCTAAATATTTTGTACCAAATTACTTAAAATTCACAACATAGGTTTACTTTCACTATTTCTAGCCACATGTAAAGTCTCATTCCAGTTACTTTGATACTTACAAAAATATAGCGTTTTTAAAAAGTTTTCCTCGATTTTCTACCGGAAAAACTTGAGCATAAAGACTGATTAAAGAACTGGACCTCGGTTTTCGTCCAAACAAGATTTTTGCCAAGCTTGATTGAAATCAGTTTAGTATTGAGTTGTCGCTTGGATACATATACATACATATATATATATATATATATATATATATATATATATATATATATATATATATATATATATATATATATATATATATATATATATATATATATATATATATATATATATATATAAATTTTAACGGTCCTTGGTTTTGGGTTCTAGGGACACAAATTCGCGCTCAGCTAAGGAAAGTTTTTTATAAGCTTTTCATCGTGACCTCTCTATTAGGGAATTTTTCTTAATGAAAATTCGCTAAAAACTTAAACTGACCCCGGATTTGTGTTTTATGGGCCTAGTTTGCACTCATTTGAAGAATTTTTTTCCAGATTGAGAAGTCGCGAACTCCTTATTATTGACTTTTTTACGAAAATTGAAAAAAGAGAAAAATTTTAAAAAGCTTACGTTAAACAAACTTTTCTTTTTAGAAAACGAAGCAACATTCAAAAAATTTATACCACATTTTCACCTGTTATAGTTTTCTATTTATAAGGATTTCTATAAAAATTCGTTGCCATAACGCAGTTGCTGCCGCCAGACCTTTTAGTGAATTTTCTTAAAAAAATTCACTAATGAGGAGATCCCGACTTGAATTTTGAAAAAAATTCTTCAAATGAGCGCTGATTAGGCACCCCAGAACAAATATCCGGGGCCAGTTTCAATTTATATATATATATATATATATATATATATATATATATATATATATATATATATATGTATGTATGTATGTATGTATGTATGTATCACACCGATAACTCAAAAAATAATGCGCCGATTTTGATTAAATTTGGTGAATAAATTCCTCTTGCAAATAGCTTGGATAAGTTCGTTAGCCAGGAAAATCTTTCCAGGTTTTCCCGGAAAATTTTGTGTTTTCTTTCGAAAAAAATTTATATCTCGGGAAGTAACAAAGTAAGGGCAACCAAATTTGGTACGCGGGTTTTTATCCTTATAGGTAAGTTACCTACCGAAATTTAGCTATGTAGGTCAAAAGTTATAGGCATTTAAAGAAAAATAATAATTGGGGTTTTCCTCAAAACGTCAAAGTTGCGATTTAAAACGTCAAAATCGGCAACATTTAGGCAAATAACTTGAATCTAATACGGGCTATGGAAATCAAATGTCTCAAGAAGGTTGTTTTGCAAGCCCTGAAGTCTTAGTTTCAGCCGTCATTGTCCTTCATTTTACTAAAATGTTTCCAGAAAATCCATTTCAAATAGACCCTTTCTCTGATGCTTGGCAGTAGTCTTAGCTATAGAGTTTATCGTTTAATGGTATATAATTTTTGTCGAATTTTCGTAAAAAATCAATTAAGCTCAATATATCCGTTATTATACAAGATATGAAAAAAAATTGTATATATTAATTATAGGGTGTCTTGAGCTACATCTTAAAAAAAATTTCTACAATCACAAGGTGGCCCATAAGTCGTTGGTGATACAATTTTTTTTTAAATCGAACACGCCTTATGTTATTGCATTTTGCATTTTCCATCGAAATATAATGCATGTTTGTAAGAAAAGAAATTCTGGATGCAGCAAGTGCGTTATGGTAGCGAATTTTGATCAAATGCTTCATATTTGAATAGCCCAATTTGCTATTAACCTATAAGGTTGACCAAAAAACGAGTTTTTCGAGGAACACTTTAAGTTTACTATTGGAAATTTTTGTACATTTTCACACAATAAAGTTATTTTTATGAAACATGGCACATTGTTTTTACTATATAGGTTATACTGGTAACAAAATTGATGCCTGCTTTCTTAAAAAGAAAACACATATTTGCAATAAAAACATTTTTATGAAAATTCACTACCATAACGCACTTGCTGCGTCCAGAGTTTTTTTAATATTTGGCAAAGGAAAGAGCCTACTTTTTCTTCTGCAACAAAGTTACACATTTTTTGAACGAAACCTTTACCATTTTACCGAAATACATGCATAAACCAATTAGTTCTATCTTGATCAGTCTCACGTTTGAAATGAGTAGAGTACCGCGAGGCGAGGTTGATGACGAGTGCCTCTAAATAGAGATCAGTAAATGTCCTCTTCATCACTGGCAACGTCAAGAGCATGTTGTGTATCTAATTAGTCGCCGGGTGTAACTTGTGTTTGCCAGATTCCAGAATAATACACACACCTCTTGTTATCAAGTATCCACATTTCAGAAATTCGATATATCCTGATACCGCAAGGAACAAAAGGTTGATAATGTTGGCTGAAAGGGTCAGTAAACTTTGATAACATTGAGGGGAAGTTACTACGTTATTTTTAGTGAATTTTCGTATAAAAAATTCACTATTGAGGATATCCCAACTTTTCAATTTAAAAAAAAATCCTTTATATCAGCGCGAACTAGGAGCTTAGAACCCATATCCGGGGTCAGGTTCAATTTTTATATGTTTATATATATATATATATATATATATATATATATATATATATATATATATATATATATATATATATATATATATATATATATATATTTCAACAGAAAGTTGTCCCTATCAATCAGCTGCGTAATCCAGAAAGATTTTAATTTATATAGGATGTTCATTTTCTCCGTAGCAGACCAAAGTTACCTTTTTTTAATAGAACACCCTGTATTTTATATCATTTTTAAAAAGATCGTATCGCGACAAGCAAATTGATACCCCCCATGATTGGTCTAGGCCCAACAGTTTTAGGGTTATTCATTTGTTTATTAAAAATCTTGGTCTAGTTTGGTGCTTAAATACTTCGATTCTGCGCAATGTTTTGGCTGCATATTCACTGAAGTTAATTTTATACACTCCTCACTATAACAAAATGCAACACGGTAATTCTTAATGTACCCTGCCTATACAGAGTGTTAAATTTCGCAAAACTTATATTTTCTCGAAAATTTCAAATGGAACGCCCTGTATATTAGAACTGTATTAATGCGAATTTTGATGGCCCTTTCAGCAATACCACGTTTAATGACGTTATTTTTAACGGTTTCAAATATATTAAGGCTCAATTACGGAATTAGCCATTTAAATAAAAATTCAAGTAAATACTTTATGTTAATATGCAACACCCTGTATCTTGTATCATTTTCAAATAGTTTACGTGATATCCTTAATTCATACTGCATAAAAAAACTAAAGTGTGTGTTATGCAAAGAGCAAAACATTTAAAGCATATATTAACTACTAGGTTTAAATCAACAAGAACAACACTAAATCGAAATTCACAAAATAAACAACAAAAATTCAACGCAGCAAATGTTCAAGTTGGGAGCCGTCATTATCGATACAAATTTGTAATCTCTGTCTTAAATTGTTTTGCACCTTCAACAATGTTCCTTCACGTACAAAATTGAAAGCCTCTGAAATACTTGCGCGCATGTCCTCCTTGGTTATTGGTGGAGTCGCATACACTTTACCTTTAATGTCACCCCACAAAAACAAATCTATTGGAAAGATCAGAAGATCTTGCTGTCCAAGGGGTCGGTCCACCTCGGCTATCCATCGTTCTTTAAAATTATGGTTTAAAAATGCTCTAACAGATCCTGTTGAATGTGGAGACGCTCCATCGTGTTGATATCACATTTCACCCCGTAGTTGTAGAGGAATTTATTCTAACCGTTCTGGTACATCATTATTCAAGAAATTTAGAGTCTCATCGACAAAATACAGTCCGATGAAATACGGACCCAAAATTCCAGCCCACACATTTATGGACCACCTATGCTGACGATCCACTGGCCACGAAAAATGTGGCTTTATATCAGCATAATAATGCAAACTGTGCATGTTAATTCCTCCACAGTTTGAAAATTTTACTTCATCTGTAAATATCACTTTTGCCAGAAATCAGAAATCCTTGTTCCTGGTTGTCCTTCTGTAGAGCCCAAATACAAAAATTCAATCTTTGCTGCTTATCGCTTGCAGACAGCTCTTGAACTTTTCTAGCATGGTATGGGTGATATTTGTTTTATTTAAAACATCTTTGGACAGAAGATTTACTGATATTTAAATTCGAAGCTAATTGTCGCTGGCAGATATGTGGATTTTCAATGACTGAGGCTATGATGTTTACAGAAGTACCTTCATCTAGAACAGTTTTGTTTCTTACGGGAGCCCGATACTGTACACTGCCGTATGCATCAAAACGAGCTTTCACCAATCTAAATGCTTTCAACTCAGGTTGTTGTCGATTAGGGTATTTCTGCCTATAGATTCTCTTTGCTAAGGCAAAATTTCCACTTTCAGCAATCACGTCCAGCATTGACGTCCAGCAAGTTCTTTAGTAGAAAACATGCTGATATCAAGAAAAATGATGTTAACTAAGAAAGATATCTGTCAATAATTTAGTTAATTTTTCAAATGTCAAGTGGCGTTGTCAAAGCCGCCCTTAGATTTGGAGATAAGTTTCATAAATATTGGAAAATTATAAATTTTGTAATTAATTCTTTATATCTTTGAAATCGTTGAAAATAATGTCATCAAACGTGGTACTGCGGAAAAGGTCATGAAAATGCGCAGCTAATAACGTTATAATATACAGGATGTTTCATTTAAAATTTTCGAGAAAATTTTGGTTTTGCACAAAAAAATTTATATCTCCGTAAATAACAAAGTGAGGGCACGTGTGTTTGTATTATAAAGAGTGAACTCTGTACTAAAATTTACGTCTCTAGCTTTAAAGACAACGAAGTTATGGACAGTTGAAGAAACAAATTTTGGGGTTTTCCTCAAAACGTCAAACTCGCAATTTTAAACATCAAATTGGCAATGTTTAGGCAAAGAACGTGAAACAAATACCGATTGGAAAAGAAAATGTTGCAAACCCTTAAGTTGCATATTCAACCGTCATTGCCCTTCATTTTACTAAAATATTTACAAAATATTCATTTCAAATAGACCCTTTCTTTGATGCTTTGGCTGTCAGTTTAGTTAAGTTGATGATTTTTTGGATATTTATTTGTAGGTTTAGTGACGTTTATGGTTTAACGGTCTATAATTTTTTCAGCTAATTTTCGTAGAACAAATTCGTTAATGCATTTTTGCATTTTTTATCGAAATATGATGCGTTTATAAGAAAAAAATCTGGGCGCAGTAAGTGCGTTTTGGTAGCAAATTTTCGGTAAATTTGCAGATTAGCTTCCGAACGCTTTTCTAAAAACTGTTTTCAGATACTTGCCTAGGACCCCCCCCCCTCCCCCCCCCCGGACGCACAAACCGCAAGAAAAATTTCCTGTTCACACCCCTTAGTAAAAAGGAAATATGAGCAGAAAATGCGAATAAAAATCGCTTGAAAGTTGTCTTTTTGACATCTTAAAGCCATATCCCCCTTAAACCCTGCCTACCCCGCACAGCACCCCTATTCGCCCAGGTGCCGTAACTTCCTTGGCGGGTATGAACAAGAAAATTTTCTTGTGATTTATGCAACGAGGGTGGTTGTATGCACGCGAGTGGGGAAGGAAAATCCTCACGGCAAAGCAGCTACCCTCCAACCCTACCGCAAGTCGAAGCGGCGGGTGGGGGGTAGCTTCGTCGTAGGCATTTTCCTTCCCCCCTCGTGTAGGCGGGGTTTAATGGAGATATGGCTTCAAATAGATAGCTTTCAAGCAGTTTTCTTCGCTTTATCTGCTCATATTTCCTTTTTACTACCTACCCCGCCCAGCACCCCTATTCACTCCCAATCCCATAACTTCCTTGGGGGGTGTGAACCAGAATTTTTTCTTGTGGTTTGTGCATCCAGGTGGGGTCCTAGTAATATTTCTGAAAACAATTGTTTGAAACGCGTTCGGAAGCTAATCTGCAAATTTACCGAATTTTCATTAAATTCTTCAAATTTCAATAACTCAATTTGCTATTAACGTAAGCTTTGTTGGTTAGGAAACCAACATTTAAGTTTATTTTCGGAAAATTTTTGTATATTTTCAAACCATAAATAATTTTGATAAAATATAGTACATTGTTTCTACTGCGTAGGTTATACCGATAATCAGATTGATGGCTGCTCGCATTTGCTACTAAAAACATTTTTTATGGAAATTCACTTCCATGACACATTTGCTGCATCCAGAGTTTTGAAAAATGTTTATATATTTTCAAACAATAAATTTATTTCGATGAAATATGATACATGGTTTCTACTATATAGGCAACCAAGTTTGATGCCTGCTTTCATCAAAGAAAGACATTTGCTATAATAAGTATTTTAAAGAAAATTCGCTACTATAACGCACTTGCTGCGTCCAGAGATTTATTTTTAAGGAAGGTAACATTTTTCATGAAAATTTGCTACCATAACATTGCTAGTACCTACAGACGCATCTAGGTAATAGAAATCTGTAAAGTGTAATAACCACAAAAATAAACATTGCACCTGGACACGTGTGATTCTGTTATCCAAACAGTTTCATTAACAAAACATTAAACTTCGTTTGGTGTGTTACTCAATATGTCTGTGCGCTATACTACGCGAACTTTACTTAAGAAATGTTTTCATTACTCTAACTTACACACCGTGTGTGTTTCATTATCACTTCTATTGCATAGGTTAAAAAGTCTGGATGTAGCAAGTGCGTTATGGTACAGAATTTTCATAGAAATGATCTACGCAATTTGTGTTTACGAAAATTGTATATGCGCCAAGTAAAATTGAAAATTTGCCTGCGCGCCCGCGCGCGCGCACACACACACACACACACACACACACACACACACACACACACACACACACACACACACACACACACACACACACACACACTATTTTGGTCTTGTGCAGTGCTCTGAACTCCAGCGGCAACCATTTTTTTTTGTTGCGTGCTTATAACTTTTATTGCTTTTAACTTGCGAGATCTAAATTTTGGGACATAATATACTTTTTATACCATAAACGTGCTTACAAATTTGGTTGCCATAGCATTGTTATTCTCGAAGATACTAATATTTTTCCGAAAGAAAACACAAAATTTTCCCGGAAGAACTTATCTAATTTTCCCGGCTAATGAACTTGCCTAAGTCACTTACAAAAGAAAGTTACTCACCAAATGTGATCAAAGTCGGCCCATTATTTTTTGAGTTATCGGTGTGATATATATATATATATATATATATATATATATATATATATATATATATATATATATATATATATATATATATATATATATATATATATATATATAATATGTTTATTTAACCAAATTTAAAAAAAGGTTTTTTATGTTTGCCATTTAATAATTAGTTAATTAGTTTAGTAGAACTCACGTTTTATCCTTGAGAATGGAATAAATTTTTCCGAAAGCTCGGCCTATAATAAAGAGTTTTATTTTGCAACTGACGCCTTTCCCACAATTTTTTGATATATATATATATATATATATATATATATATATATATATATATATATATATATATATATATATATATATATACAGGCTGTTTCAAAAAACATGCACCATCGCTCGTGGGGCAATTCCTTACTAAAAAATAAGAAAAAAAGTTCCTGTGCACATGGGCCCGGAAACGCATAGTTTCCAATATACAGGGAGTTGAATTTTAATTTTTTATAAATAATTTCAAAACCACTGGATTGATTTTAATGAAACTTGGAACTTGAAAGTGTATTATGTAAGCGCATATTTTCAAGTGAAAATCTGCTTACAACTGCGTCAGTGGCGTGCGTACGGGGTAACTGTAAAAATTCATTTGGGGAAAAATATGTGCGCCACTGTCTTATTCCAATTTTGATACATCAGTTATGAAGCTTATTACATAAGCCACAAAAGCTACCTCTTGGTATTTTTTCGTTCAGGGTATCCCCTAGGAGATATGATTAATTTTATAAAAAGGGACAAAATACCGATTCGTTGGAGTAATGAAAACAGTAATCGTAAAGTGCCATGAAACTATAATTTTTGACAGTTCTCTAAATTCTACAATTTTGAAGTGCTTTGTAGGCGTCAAAAGAGTTTCCGTGCTATTCTTTAAATTTTGATACGGTGCAGTATTTTCGTTTTTAGTTATTTGTTGATACTGAGCTGCTCATTAATATTATTTCCTCCTCTCAAGATGGTTTTCATTAAGTACACTTCAGCGGATTTGACTGATATGTTGTTAATTTATGGACAAACAAATCAAAATGCTAGACAAGCTGTGCGAGTTTATCAGGAAACTTATCCGCAAAGAAGAATTCCTGACAAAAATATTTTCCCACATATTGTAAGACATTTGAGAGAAACTGGTTCTCTAAAACCTTTAAAAGCTGACTCTGGACGCAGAAGATACCGCCGAACTGTACGAGTTGAAGAGGCAATATTAAATAGAGTTGAACGTGATCCTAGTACAAGTACGAGAATTATTGCCACTGAACTGGGTAATATTTCGGCATCATCAGTTCCCAGAACTCTGAAGGATCAAAGTTTATATCCCTATCATTTTACACGTGTCCAGGAACTTCTACCTAGAGACTTTCAACCAAGGGTAATGTTTTGTCAGTGGTTCTTAAACAAACTTAGGCACGACCAACATTTTTCTAAACGTGTACTATTTACTGATGAGGCGTCATTTACGTGAAAAGGTATCGTAAATTTTCACAATTTACATACATGGGCCGATGAAAACCCACACTCTCTAAGAGTTGCAAATTCGCACTATCAATTTTCCATCAATATTTGGGCTGCTATTATTGAAAATCACATAATTGGTCCTGTTGTTCTACCGAATCGTCTTGACCATGAATCATATTTAAACTTTTTACAAAATGATTTGCCGTTGTTACTACTGCTTTTTATGAGAAATGGTACAATGTGGTTATAGCATGATGGTGCGCCCGCACATTTTGCAGCAGTTGTAAAAACATATTTAGCCAACACATACGGTCACCGATGGATTGGTCGTGGAGGTCCGGTGTCATGGCCACCAGGATCTCCGGACCTGAATCTTCTCGATTTTTATTTGTGGGGTCATTTAAAAGAAATAGTGTATAAAACACCAGTAAATACACGAGAAGAATTGTTGGGAAGAATAGAATATGCATTTGACAGCATTAGAGAAGATCAAAATATTTGCAGAAGAGTAAGAAGATCTTTGCGCAGAAGGTTAAATAATTGTAACGACGCTAATGGTGGTCACTTTCAACATTTTCTTTAGCTTTGTTATTAAAGTCAATTGAGTAATGTACAAAAAACAAGAGTTTGGAAAAATCATGGTGTCTTTACGATTACTTTTTTCATTTTTTATTTTTATTTTTTATTTATCATTTTTTATCAATGTTTGTAATATTCATTTCAATGTTTATCACCAATAAGTTTTACGTTGGTTAGTTATTTGCACGTTTATTGCTGTAATGTTTACTGTATGTTTTGTTTTTCATATTCTTATGGTTGCAGTAAACATATATTATTATTACGCCGACTAATCGGTACTTTGCCCCTCTTTATAAAATTAATCATATCTCGTAGGGGATACCCTGAACGAAAAAATACCAAGAGGTAGCTTTTGTGGCTTATATAATAAGCTTCATAACTGATGTATCAAAATTGGAAAAAGACAGTGGCGCACATATTTTTCCCCAAATGAATTTTTACAGTTGCCCCGTACGTACGCCACTGACGCAGTTGTAAGCAGATTTTCACTTGAAAATATGCACTTTCATAATACACTTTCAAGTTCCAAGTTTCATTAAAATCAATCCAGTGGTTTTGAAATTATTTATAAAAAATTAAAAAAAAAATTAAAATTCAACTCCCTGTATATTGGAAACTATGCGTTTCCGGGCCCATGTGCACAGGAACTTTTTTTATTATTTTTTAGTAAGGAATTGCCCCACGAGCGATGGTGCATGTTTTTTGAAACAGCCTATATATATATATATATATATATATATATATATATATATATATATATATATATATAATATATATATATATATATATATATATATATATATATATATATATATATATATATATAATGTGTATAGATTATTTGCGACTATTTTCTGGTTTGTTAATCTTTTTGAAGCACCCACTTATTGGAGAGTAACAACCCTTTAGTTCCTTAAATAGCAAAATGGGGTCATGTGACATTTTTGTAAAGCGTATTCAGCGTACTTTTTACTTTGGCAAGAACGAAAACAACATCTTACTTTATTGAAGACGATGCTCAAATTGAGGCACTTGACAATAGTAAGGCCTCTTGTCGAACTGACGAATCGAGTTTTGTAGTAATCCATTAGGCATTTGTTGAAAGGTCATCACAATTCCATCATTTTCTTTGGACCCATACGTTCAGTTTCTGAGGATATTGGGTATGAATTTCTTCCATCCAATGGGAGTTACCGTCAGACCAATATCGACGATTATGCCTGTTTTAACTACCATTAAGGCAAAAGGCAACTTCATAGAAAACAACGTGGTTAAAAAAAACTCAATTTTGTTGAAAAAACTGAATTATTTGTGTTGGAGAATTGGCACCGCCCTGTCTCTTTAACCTGCCTTCTTTTGCACTCATCTTTTAATCTCCTACCTAGACTTACTTATCTCTGGATTTCACAATCCTTTTCAATTTGCTGGTAATCTTTATCCTCTAGTCGTCTCTGTATAAATGTCTGCATTTAGTTTACGCCGGAATAAAGCCATACTAAGATTACATATTTACCGTTAGGTCCTTTCCTGTAAGTTTAATAGCTTTATCTGTATTTGACGTGTTCTTAAAAATCTTCTAAGAATGTACCACCTGGATTTCTTTACTACGGAATAATACCTTAGCCGGTTGGCCATTTTGCATTACTGACATTATGCCAACTATGTCCACCAGCGTCACCTGGAAGATCTATAAAAGCAGGCCTTTCGCAAAGCACAGTTCAGTTCTACCACAGATCTCATCTTAGATTCTTGGGACCTCTGAGATCCCAATCTTCTACTAAACCACCGGTCGTGTGCTTAAGTGAATCCAGTTCATGTTCCAATATTCCAACTCAAACACCGTTTGTGTATTTCGTACGTGTGTAGTACACTGGTACTGTAAAAGTCAGTGCTGTCTTCTAAATTAAAAGTATACCATAAACTTCCATCATACGCGCATTTAAGTAAATGCAATACACAGGCAGCTTCTGAGTAACTCGTCAGTCAAGTGTGAAACCGCAAGTAGTAAATAACAGTCAAGTTGACAAGTGTACATAGTGACAATACAACCTATAGAAATATTACAAGTGTATCATTGAAATCTCCTGGAATCCAGTGCACCTAGGATTTAAAAATATAGTCCACACGTTTAACATGTTCTTCAAACGCTACTTAACAAAGCCGACTAATTAGCAAGGGTGAGATCAATCCACTGGCAAAACATTGGGGAAAGAAAACAAGCTCTTTCTCCCCCAGTTTGTTCAATTCAACCCTTCTATCAAAATTCTTTGCAAAAAGTTCTTGCAGGTTATGAACCTCATAGAAAAAATCTCTGTACAGAACGTCTAATGATCTTGTTCATTCTAGCAATTCCAATGCAGAAGTTTTGGGAGTTTCTTGGACAGCAAGCAATACATCAGCGACTTTTCGTCCGGGCTAGCAGCTCCAGGACGGCCGATTTTGGGGCGATCTTTTACGCTTCCTGTTTCAGTACATTTGTGGTGAAGTCTGTTACCGTAGACCTGTTAGGGGTGGTCGGTCAGGGTGAAGCTCAATGAATAATTGACAAACGTCATTATAGATCATTTTACGATCACTATAACCGATCATTATTAAAACTTCGATACGTTCTTCTTCGCTTAGGTGAGCCACATCACAAAAGAGTAAACGAAGTAAATCAACAAAAACACTGATCTCACTAAGCGAAGATTGGAACCTGTGATGAGCACTGATAAGCACACTTGGAGAACCCAAATCACCACAACACATTTTAGAAACCTGACGATCGTTTCACTAACCAAGTTAGCGTCATCAGATGATGAATAATTCTGATCAGAGTGACTCATCCTCTGATAACGGTAACTTGGTTAATGAAACGATCATCAGTTTTTTTTTAAATTGTGTTGTGATTTTGGTTCTCCAAGCGTGCTTATAAACACTGATGTATTAATTTACAAACCAAAACGCCTGCCACGGTGGACAAACTGATTTTCTGGGTGAAATTATCAAAGTGTAGGCTGTATTATTGCTTAAATTAATCCCTTGTCTGATAAGGTCATGTATTTTAGGCTTTTTATAACAGAGGTAACATCACTTGAATAGTCGCTAATCAAGTAGTTTCATCTCTGTTAAATAAATTTAACTTCTTTTATTTTTATGAAATTGTTTTCGTTCTTGCCGAAGGTAATTAAAAAATATTAATACCATCAAAATGTACGATGAATTACAGAAATATGTCGCGTGACCCATGTTGCTATTTAAGAAATTATAGGATTGTCATCGTCCAAATGGGGCTTCAAAAATGTCGATAATTCCATCAAATAGTCGCAAATACTCTGTTATGCAATCCTACAAATTTCGAGTTCGATGCCTTTATGCCTTTCTTTGTTTAAAGGTTATGATAAAGGTTGCGTTACTTACGCGTAACCTTATATATATATATATATATATATATATATATATATATATATATATATATATATATATATATATATATATATATATATATATATTTCTTCATAGAAACGACGAAAAACTTTATCCAGGCTTAGAACTGGTCCAAGAAGTTTAAAGCATCTTTAAGGACCAACCGACTAACAACACTTAAAATTTACATAGGAGCATGTTTAAGAACCAATCGACTAACGACACCAAAACTTTACTGGCAAAGAACAAGAGGAGTAGGATACAAAATCAATAACAAACCAAAACAGCAAACTTTTATTAAATTATTAATTGTTGTACAACAGTAAATGTTGAAAGTGACCCCTATTTTTGTTTACACAAAGATTAATTCCACGGAGAAAATCATCCATCATCTCTGCATCTAACCCTAAAATGTTTACTGAATTTTGCACTCGCACCCACAATTCTTCTTTGGTCTTTATTGGTCGAGAATATACCAACTGATTAAGTGTTCCCCATAAAAAGTAATCCATGAGCGTTAAATCCGGTGAGCGACGTGGTCAATCTACAGGAGCATTGTTTCCTCTGCCGATCCATCGATTCCAAAATCTGTCTTTTCAATGATCTCTGACGTTCAGCGTGAAATGTGGTGGTGTACCGTCGTGCATGAACCACATATTTTGCCTAACAGCTATTGGAAGAACTTATATAAATGCTCTTGGTAGTTGAAAGTATTTAAACGAGGTGGTAAGATGACAGGACCTATGATATATCTGTCAATAATTCCTACCCATACGTTAATTTTGAATAAAACTTTCTGATAAGAAATTTCATATACCGAGGTAGAAAAAAATATTAAGATTTAAATGTAGACAAAGGGCTGCTGGTGGCGCCCTCTGCAAGGTGCATCAAAACTATGATCAAGCATGTGTTGGTCATCCTGAAAAACTTTTACACACCAAATTTCATATAAATCCTGTTATTACTAAGATAATATATTTGAAATAACCTCTCTCTCTCTCTCTCTCTCTCTCTCTCTCTCTCTATATATATATATATATATATATATATATATATATATATATATATATATATATATATATATATATATATATATATATATATATATATATATATATATATATATATATATATATATATATATATATATATATATATATATATATATATATATATATATATATATATATATATATATATATATATATATATATATATATAAATTCGAAAATCGCGATTACCTCATTAACAAATATTTTCTACAAAAATAATAAGACTATTTATTTATAAACTCTATAACTTAAACTACTGCCAAAGCTTCGGAGAAAGGGTCTGCTTGAAATAAATTTTCTGCAAATATATACACGGAGGAACAATGACGGTTGAAACAGAAACTTAAGGCTTTTCTTACGATATTTCTTCTACATAATCCGCATTGTTTCGGGATTTTTGATTAAAACTCACAATTTTTGACGTTTTAGGACGAAAACTGTAAAATTTTCAGAATATTATTTCTGATACTTCTTGACCTGTTGGGCCAAGAAAACTTAATTTTTGTGTGTAATTTTAAGTAGATTTTGTTAATAAAAAAATTATTTTCAAATTGTTTTTCAAGTGGAACGCCCTGTACATTCTGTTTCAGCAGTGAAGGCCATGCCCCCTGCTTCCACTCTTGTATAACACTCTAGAAATATTTACATTCAGTTTTTGCGGATTTTTTAAAGTATGTTCGTAGAAATATTTTTTTGTAAAATGTTGGTAATTAATAATTATATTAATGAGTTATTGTAAAAAATGTTTTCGAATTTTCGTAAAAAAAATTGTCAAATATTTATTCGATTCGCTATTACAGGACTTTACCAGCAAAGGAGTGGACTACAAAAAGATTAATATACAAGGACAAGGGAAGCTGCCACCTTCCTCCAAACTTTACTCGTAAGTACTAGTTAGTAAGTTTCGCTTAAAAAAAATCGTCTTAAAGAGGTATTGATTGTAAAACATTTTTTTTTAGAATGAGGATTGCTAAATTCCATATATCAGTTGCAATTCAATTGTCTTATGACTATCTTAGTTTTTAACCACCTCGGATGAAGTTGATGACCTGACATGTCCCCTCGGTTTTGGAGCTGTTCGTGTGCCAGCAGAGATCTGCCCTCCAGAGTTCATTCTCGAGAGATAATTCTAGTGTATTCGCTGTTACCAACACACTTTACAACCTGCGTGTGACCATAGAAGTAACAAAGTTCATAAGCTCAATTCACATAGAGACGGATGTTACAATATATATATATATATATATATATATATATATATATATATATATATATATATATATATATATATATATATATATATATATATATATATATATATATATATATAGCATATATATATATATATATATATATATATATATATATATATATACACATAAAATCTGAAATTGGCCTCGGATATGGGCTCTGGGGGCTTTAATTCGCGCTACTTTGAAAAATTTACTTGAGTGGTTAATCCTTAACGTGGACACACTGTACATAAACATATCACATTTGTAACAAACCTCGGATATGAGTTCTAGAAGGCACAGTTGGCGCCAATTTAAACATATTTGTTTTTCAAATTTAAAAGTCGCAATCTTTTCTTAAGTAATTTTTTTCTACGAGATGGATACCTCAAGCAATGGTGCGAACAGAATTCCATGAGTGCAAAAATCGAGCAGAAAAAATATATCACAATTGAACTTGTTAAGAGGAGCATTATTAAAACTTGTTAAAAAATCAAGAATTTGTCAGCTTCACGCACATGACACGGTGAAATCAGAGGCGCCAACTGCGTGGGCCTACGGTGGTCGAGTGCTCACTATATGAAAGTTGTCCTGAAGTACTTTGCCATTGAATTAGTATAAAAACGAGCCATCTGTTGTTATTGCTTTAATGAAACTTAAATAAGAAGATATATCATGTAAAATCGAAAATTATTTAAAACATTCTTGGCCTGCAATTATTTTACATAGTCAATATTGATAAAGATATGCTATTGCTTAATAGTCGATGCTTAAACAATAGGGAGCTAGCAAAACGCATCGATTACTACAGGGGCTCTAAGCGATATTTTTCATTCGTCTTAGTGAATTTTCTTAATGATAGCGAGGTAACAATGGTTTGTCAAATTAGGGCCCCTAGAACCAAAATCCAAGGTCCCTTTGAATTTTTATATGGTTACATATATATATATATATATATATATATATATATATATATATATATATATATATATATAAACATAAAAATTCAAACGCACCGCGATTTAGGGTTCTAGGGACCAAAATTCGCGTTCATTGAAAGACATTTTTGCAAAGATTCACCATCGATACCTCTATTAGCGAATTTTTGTTAAATCAAAATAAAAAAAAACCTGAGCTAAAACCCAAGTGTCATGCATTACAAACATATGAAGTAAATCTAATGATACAGAGATGTCGCTAATATTACTGCTAAATTTCAACTGAGAGGAAGTTGAGTAATAAAGATTGTGTAGCATATGTAAACAAAATCAAGTCAAGTCTCTATAAAAATGATTCTAAAATAGTTTATTTTATCTTTAGACTTAAACATAAGACGTTATAAGAACGAAGCAATCCGTGAATGTGTTTTAATGGCAAGTCTACTAATTCTGTAATTAATTGTTATGTGTACTTTTAATATAATATCCGTCATCAGAGGATGATCTTTTCATCCTCTGATGACGCTAACTTGGTTAGTGAAACGATCGTCAGGTCTTTTAAAATGTGTTGTGGTGATTCGGGTTCTACAAGTGTACTTATCAGTGCTCATCACAGGTTCCAATCTTCACTTAGTAAATAGACCCTTCTCTGATGCTTGGCAGTAGTCTTAGCTATAGAGTTTATCGTTTAATGGTATATAACTTTTGTCGAATTTTCGTAAAAAATCAATAAAGCTCAATATATCCGTTATTTTACAAGATATGAAAAAAATTGTATACATTAATTATAGGGTGTCTTGAGATACATCTTAAAAAAAATTTCTGCAATCACAGGTTGGACCATAAGTCGTTGGTGATACAAATATTTTTTTTAGTCGAAAACGCCTTATGTTTTTGCATTTTCCATCGAAATGTAATGCATGTTTGTAAGTAAAGAAATTCTGGACGCAGCAAGTGCGTTATGGTAGCGAATTTTGATTAAAGGCTTCATATTTGAAAAGTTCTATTTGCTATTAACCTATAAGGTTGACCAAGAAACGGATTTTTTTGGTTACACTTGAAGTTTACTTTCGGAAATTTTTGTACGTTTTCAAACAATAAAGTTATTTTGATGAAACATTGCACATTGTTTTTACTATAGATGTTATACTGGTAATCAAATTTGATACCTGCTTTCTTAAAAAAAATACATGATTGCTATCAAAAACATTTTTATGAAAATTCACTACCATAACGCACTTGCTGCGTCCAAAAATTTATTGGTTTTATTTTGACATTTGAAGAAACAATAGTGCACAGATTTAATACGTTTTGAACAAGATCTAATTTTTGTTTAAAACGCCTGACTAACTGTGTCACCTTCGAGTCTGAAATTATAATTTTCAGTTGACATTTTGCTATTGTCGAGAAAATTGAGTTTTGGGCATTTTTCTCAAAAGAAGTTAGAACACAAGATTTCTTTGATAATAGAGATATATCGATGGTGACACTTTCGAAAGAATTCTTCAAATGTGCACGTACTAGGATATCTAAAATCTATCTTTAAGGCCTGTGTAAGTTAAAGTATTAGTAGCATATTTAGTAATATGCCGTATAAAAATAGTGTACAATTTTTATGAAAATTCACTACGATAACGCACCTGCTGCGTCCCGAATTTTTTTAAGTGTAAAGATAAAAAACCAAACTGCTTTAAAATCGCTTCCATGGAGGCGTAAACCGATTTCTTTCGTTCTTTGGTATCTTCTCATTATCTTATAATGTACAACTTACTTATAAATGAAATACATAACGCCATGGAATTTGTAAAAATAAAAATTTTAGTCAGTCATCCTTTATTATTGAATATCTATTATAGACGACGAGTGTTTTTTAACAAACTCTGAGACAACAAATTGTCAAATCGTGGTTTGGCAAACACGTCATATTTTCTTTATAAAAACGTTTGCTCCTTAAAAATGTCTTTATTGCCTTCCTGAAACCTTGACCTTTTTACTACATAGTATATTTTCAGTCTAGAACCTCAAATGAAGTCGTTCATTAAGCTACGAATATGGGGTATATTAAACATTTTATTGAATCGCCCACTTAAAAAACAATCGCGTCATAAATTTTGTATTTCATCTCATCGGTCATTCTAACGTGTGACGGTATTTTTCTGAAGGAAGTGCACTGCAAGGCAACAAGCAGAAAATAAACACTGTTCATCTCTTTGTCTATAAAGACATTTGCTTCTATCTCAGTAAAGAACTTGAAATATCTCCAACTTGCCTGTTGTTATTAGCCTTATCTTTAAAGGCAAGTTTAAAAATTGGCATATTTAGACGGATGCTGAATGAAAGAACTTGAAAAATATAGGTTGTAATTACCTGCAGCAGTTGCTGTATATCATTAAGGTTCTTGTTAAATACTCGTACCGCAAGCGTTGTAAAATATACTTTAGTGGGAGTTATTTAATTCATCACAAGATACCACCGTTAAATAAAACCCCTGAATATATATATATATATATATATATATATATATATATATATATATATATATATATATATATATATATATATATATATATATATATATATATATATATAATATACAGGGTGTCCGGAGATTGTGAGCAAAGAATTCTACTCAAAGAATTAATGCCCCTAGTTCCTATAATAGTTTTTCGAAAACTCGAAAATAACGGAGTTATAGGGTGTCAAAAAATTATTTTTTTCAAATTTTTGTCGTGAATCGATTCTTTTCAAATTTGGTGCACACGTATATAATATCACTCTGTATTTATGTTGCGAATTTTACATGGATCTATCTAAATTTAAAGGCCGAAGCTGCCCTTGACCAACAGATAAGGGCTCATAACTTTTTTGCTTGAATCTTTATCTCAAATTAAACAATAACCGATTAAAGGGGATTATAAAGTCTTAAAAAAAGGTCATCTTGTTGCATCACGATAAAACTAACCGTTTTCGAGGAAAACGTTCTTAAAAATTTACTGGTATGATTGAATACGAAATCACCTAATCTCAATTTCAATATCAACGGAGCGTGCTTTGAAAACATTTTCTGTCAACAAGATCATGTGGCGTTGGTTTTGACAGATAATAGTTTGTTGTGATTTTGCTTACGGAATAGTTGAGATGAATTATAAAATACGATGAATAATAATAATTATTCTTACGTTGAACTACGTGACATACACTATTATTATGGTATAGCTGGCGGCAATGCCCTTGCTGCAAGACGTTTGTATGCTGAAGCATTTCCAAATAGAAGGGTACCACAATCCCGAATGTTCAGTAATATCCATCGAAGACTGGGAGAATTCGGATCATTTAGAAGTACATTTCAAGATGTTGGCCGTCAGCGAAGTACTCGAACTCCTGAAGCTGAAGTCCGTGTATTAAATGCAGTCGAGAATAATCCCAACTTAAGTGTACGGTTAGTCTCTACTCAGGAGAGTATCCTGAAAGGGTCTGTGCATGAAATTCTCAAGGAGCAGCTTTTTCACCCTTACCATTACCAGAAAGTTCAAGCTTTATCTCCTGAAGATCCGGAAGCTCGCGTGAATTTGTGCAATATAATTTGAAATCTACATAACAACGATCACAATTTTATATCATCGCTTCTCTTCACAGATGAAGCTAGATTTGGATATGACGGTTTGATCAACCTTCATAATGAGCATTATTGGTCTAATGAGAATTTTCACTTGGCGATAGAACGCGGTTTCCAGAATAAGTTTTCTGTTAATGTGTGGGCGGGAATTTTAGGAGACCGTTTAATTGGGCCACATTTCTTCCCTCAAAGACTCAGCGGTGAGATATAGTTAAATTTTTTAAGAAACCAGTTATCCACTCTATTGGATGATGTAACCCTCCAATCAAGAAATACAATGTGGCTGCTGCAGGACGGCGCGCCGCCACATTTTAGTACAGCGGTGAGGGCATTTTTTAATGAAACATTTCCTGAGAGATGGATAGAACGCGGTTGATTCGTGCAGTGGGCTCCTAGATCGGCTGATTTGAACCCAATGGATTTTTTCTTATGGGGTTACCTAAAATCTCTTGTATACAGGAGTCCAATTCAAAACGTTGAAGATCTTAGGCAAAGAATTAGTGATAACTGTGAGGTAATCAGGCAAAAAGACGGAATATTCGCTAGATTTCGTCGGAATTTCCTGAGAAGAATTGTATGTGTTGAGATGGAAGGACATCACTTTGAAACTTTGTTATAATATTTAATTGTTATGATTTTTAATAAATTATTGTTATAATGTTCAAATGTTGCAAGTTCAAGTTGTAAAAAAGGAGGCCCTGTAAAACCGTTATTGCTGATAATTTTATAGTAGTAATAATAATAAAAATATAACTCTTTATTTCTCAAAACATGTGACATAATATTGTTTCCGAGGCAATTACCGCGACTGTTTTCAAAGCACACGCTATTAACGTTGACATTTGGATGCAGTGATTTCGTATTCAATCAATACCAGCAAAAATTTTGAAGAACATTTTTTTCGAAAACGGTTAGTTTTATCGTGATGCAACAAGATGACATTTTTATAAAGATTTTACATTCCCTTTAATCGTGTATTGTTAGATTTGAGATAAAGATTTAAGTAAAAAAGTTATGAGTCCTTATCTGTTGGTTAAGGGCAGCTTCGGCCTTTAAATTTAGGTAGATCCATGTCAAATTTGCAACATAAATACAAAGTGATATTATATACGCGTGCACCAAATTTGAAAAGAATCGACTCACGACAAAAAAAAAGTTATCGACAAAAATTTGAAAAAAAATTTTTTGACACCCTATAACTCCGTTATTTTCGAGTTTCTGAAAAACTATTATAGGAACTAGGGGCATTAATTATTTGAGTAGAATAACCCCCTGAATTTTTTGCTCGCAATTTCCGGACACCTGTATATATATATATATATATATATATATATATATATATATATATATATATATATATATATATATATATATATATATATATAGTGCTGGGAAATTGCACATTATATACTGTTAGTACATCAGAGTGTACATAATGCAAGGGCCATAAATTTCTATAAAACAAAAATGAAAACCCTTACGGAAACTAGTATGATGACGTTAAGTTCCGATTATTGTTTCAATAATGTAAATGGCCAGACCTACAAAATTGGGGGGTCAGCTTAGCAATGGGGGGTTATAGTAGGACCACTGCTCAGTAGTAAGTACAATACTTACGGTTTACACGTGATGCATATGGGTTCTCTGTAGATTGTATACATATCCACATCGTTCGACATATTTTACTTTACACTAAAACAGAAAACAAAACAAAAATAACATTAATATACAAGCATATTCTCTATTATTGGTAGTCAGTGTTATTTGGATAAGCAATGAAAGATATAAAGCCATAATTTGTTAAAATGATCATTAAATAAACTTTTGAAATTTATAACTAGCAAATTTGGAAAGTATCTCAGTTTAAATGAATTTAAAAGAGCCAAAAATCTATATGCAAATAGATTAAACTCTTAAGCATGAAATACATACCAAAGAATTATGTTCTAAATCAATTACCTAAAGGTAATGAATAAACAAACACTTTGTATAATGTACCTAGATATAAGTTTTTTTTATGGGAACAATGAATTGGAGTTTACTAAAGACAGTGTTTGTGTTGTGGGACTTTTCAAATCAAGAGTGCAACAAATATAAACTTATTTTAGTTGTGAAAGTTATTGTTGGTTATGAGTGTCAAAAAAGTAAGGTTAGGCCAAATGTCATTTTAAGAATAAGGATGTAGAATAATGATATTTAAACTTACCGGGTGAATAGCTGTCAAAAATGTATTAATTAATTTCAAGAGAGGATGCCTTGATATCAAACAGGAAATAACATTTAGAAAAGATTTCCGCTTTTGTTCGTTAATTATTGGGGGTTGTTAAATAAATTCAGACGCCAGGGTAGCGTCATTCTTGCTTCCCAAAGAATTTAAATATTTTTAAAGTATATTTTGTGTAAAGAAGATCCATTGTATCACTGAAACAAACAGAAGGTGTTACATGAAGTTTTAAAGTAATAAAAGTAAATTTATCTAAATCAGCACAAGGAGGCAAATTACTTTATTTAAAAGACAGTCTATTCTGTCGATCATCCGTCAAGCAAAAGCATTCATGGGAAAAATAAGATTTTATACATAAACAGAAATCTTAGTTTACATTTCACCAAAGTTCAAAGTTAAGAACTTAGAGGGAGTCAGGATCGCAGCTCGGAAAGCCATTTTAGTTTGTAACGAACATTTGAAAATCAGCTAAAATTCTGTGAATAATATTAATCATTTAATTTATTAGTAAGATTGAGAGTTATAACAACGGATCCGTTTAGGTTTAAATTTAAAAATTGTGTCCAATAAAAGTTATGAAAATTTTTCTAAAAACATAATTCTTTGAGAAAATTTAATAAGACCCAAAAATAAGGTTAATTGCATATTAGCAGGCTATTTCTTTTCCCCTATTTAGCAGAATCCACGACTGAGACAAAGTAGGTACATTAATTATTTGATCACAATTTAATTGGCATACATACTATAATATAGTAGAGGGGTAGGCAACCCATATTACCCTGAAGCTAGCTTTAGTATGACAAATATATATATATATATATATATATATATATATATATATATATATATATATATATATATATATATATATATATATATATACTGATCTAAACTAAAATTCAAACACCAGAGTCATAAACATTTTATTCAGCTAAAAAAAATATACACTATAAAATCTACAGGGCATCTATAAACATTGTGTAAATTATCAATATAAAAAGGTTTCTAGTTACATGTAAAATTACAGTCAATAAAATAATATCATCCCTAAAATTGTACCAATTGAAAAAATACAAAAACAACCAAAAAGGTTTACACACATCTACAGGGTGATTATTTATAGAAATAAATAAAATTATACAAATCAAAATATAAATAGTTAAAGATATAATCAAAGAATTAATCAGTATAGTTGACTATAGATTTAAAAAAAATCAATTTTATACAAAATAATCATAGAAATAATAAAAAATTAATTATACATTAATCAAGCCAATCGAAATAATTGGCCCCCAACATTAGGGCTTCTTCTCTAATATATATATTTGAAAAATATCTAAAATAATAATAATATAAATAAATAAAATTATACAAAAATCAAAATAATATATATATATATATATATATATATATATATATATATATATATATATATATATATATATATATATATATATATAGGGTGAGTTTAATTTCCATGATACCTCTATACTATGTTTATTCATACCATTCCAATGTTAGCTTTTGACTCTTCTTACAGGGTTTTTCAAATAGATTGGATTTTTTTTCGGATAGACTGGATTTATTTTGATAAACTGGATTTTTCCTGTTACACTGACTTTCGTTATATCCTGGCTTTGTTATGTGTGTTTGTCATCTGCATCGTCTCGGCTGTTGTAATCATTCTACACATCCTACGTCTTTTTGGAATTTAATTAAGCAGCAGCAATCCAGTCTCACTATCATTCGATATATAGATTTCACGTATACAACTAGTATTGAATAAGCTTATGATAGATGCTTCCTCAGTTTATTCTGTTGCACAGTGTGTACACCAGAGCTCTTAATAAAGAATAATGCTGTTATATAGATAGAATCTGATGTGTCCTCCATTTATCTGTTGCACAGTGTGTACACCAGAGCTCTTAATAAAGAATAATGCTATTATACAGATAGAATCTGATGTGTCCTCCATTTAACAGCAGAAAGTTCTAAAATAGCCGAGAGAAGAAGCTTTTCTTTAGGCAGATCTTTAATATATTCGATTATTACCAGAAAATGGAAAACGATGGTAGTTTTTTACGAAACGCTGTTGTTCATCAATATTTTATGCTAACCTGTCAAAATAAGCAACGGTGCTTAAATCTTCTAGGCCAGTTTCACGCACATCATGTTTTGTTATTCTCTTATTGTAGGTCTCTTTACAAATCATAAAGTTTGCTTTTCTACATATATGTATAAAAGATAGTTGTAGTATAACTCTCAGTTTCCGACTGGCGGACGATGTCTGCGAATTTCTATTTGAAGTGTTTTATTGTCACGGTAAACAGTAAATGTCCTCTAAGTGCCATATTCACCTTTGCAAACAGACACCTAACGTAGTTTGTCTAGAACTATGCCAGACAATTTATACGGTGCTTTCGGTTAAAGTCTGGTTAATGGGACGTTGCGAAATCGTTTTCTTGATTTTATAACAATAAAATTAAGAGTTTGGTTGCATTGTCATGTTAACAATGGTAAATAATGTAAAGTTATTTTACATTAAATGCTGACGCAAATAAATATTTCTGGCTTTTAGTGAATTTTCGACAAGAATCTTGAAAAAGTTTTCTCAAATAAGAGCGAACTAGGCCCCCTAGATGACATACGCGAGGTCAGTATTAATTTATATATATATATATATATATATATATATATATATATATATATATATATATATATATATATATATATATATATATATATATATATATATATATATATATATATATATATATATATATATATATATAGAGGGCTCATTGAAAACGAAACAGACTGATTTGCACCCAGAGAATGTTTCTTTAAGAAACGCTGAAAACGTCAATTTTAATAATGAGGGGGACATGTTTTGACAAAACTCAACTTTGTCACATCAACCCCTTAAGAATGGTGATTACAACTCTTATATTTTAAATAGGGAAAATTGGTCGAGTGTTACATCATTTGAAAGCTCTTTCTTTTCTGAATTCAGCATACTTTTTTTTTGGAAGTTTTTTCAACTCGTTTAAAAATTATTCACAGTTGGAGTTGCAAGAACGTATTTCATTCATTGTGATAATAAATGCACCAATTAGTCAATTTTTCGTTAAAGAAAACTAAAAAACGAAACGTTCAAATGTGTTTATTCAGTTAAGTAAGTGTTCGAATTGTTGACCACCAGCAGAACGAGCTCTGAGATTCTGGAGCATTTGTGGAATAATTAGACGGCATTTTTCAACAATGCGTCGTCGTAATTCTTCCAAAGACTCCGTTTCTGTTGCGAAAATTCTACTCTTTAAATGGCCCCATAGAAAGAAGTCTAAAGGAGTTAAATTCGGTGATCTAGGGGGGTACTTAATAGCACCTCTACGCCCAATCCATTGCTCTGGAAACTCTCTGTTCAAAAACTCCCTAACACGTTGTGAAAAATGCGGATGAGCTCCATCTTGTTGAAACACTAATGGATTTTCTTGATAGCGATCATCATTTTCAACAATGTCAATTAGTAGAGGGTAAACGACATCTTATAGTAACTCCAAATAGGTTTCGCCACTCAAATTGCCATCAAGAAAAATTGGTCCGATTAAACGGTCTCCAAAAATGCCAGTCCAGACATTCAATTTCTGTGGAGTTTGACTGTGGACTTCGTGAAAATTTCTTGGATTATTATCTGCCCAGTAACGACAATTATGACGATTGACTCTAGAGTTTAATAAAAACGTACACTCGTCTGAAAAACAGATATGGAACAGAGTGTTCCCGTTATCAGCTATTCGTGCAGTCATAACTTCACAAAACTCCAGCCGCCGATCAAAATCATCTTCATTCAGTTGTTGTAAGATGAATTTTATACGGGTGAAATGTATGATGCTTCAATATTCGCTAAATAGTTCTTCTTTCGATGTTTGAAACAGTGGCCAATTTTCTCGAGCTCAAAGTTGAGTCTGCAGCAATTTGTCCTAAAACTTCAATCTCAGTAGTCTCATTTCTAAACGGAACTTCACGTTCGGCATCCCGTTTTTTGTTTGCTACTGAACCACTTTGTCGAAACTTTGCAACTAACTTCAAAATGTATTTTCTGTTAGCATGTCTGTTCGGATGTCGTTCATTAAACAACTTTGCGGTACGGTTGGCACAGTCATCGTTTTTAAAAAAAGGAGTAATTATTTCAACTCTTTCTTCTACAGAATACAGCATTGTAAAATTAATTTTCTGTAGTACTTCAAGTATCAAACCGACCGATAAACTAAAATAATACACCGCATTTCTCTCATTCCGATAAGAAATGTTCTGATAGTCAATTTTTTGTTTACAAACTAACAAAACATTGACTATCAGCACATTTCTTATCGGAATGAGTGAAATACGTTTTGACATCTTCAACTGTGAATAATTTTTAAACGAGTTGACAAAAATTCAAAAAAAAATAGTGTGCTGAATTCAGAAAAGAAAGAGTTTTCAAACGGTGTAACACTCGACCCATGTTCCCTATTTAAAATATAAGGGTTGTTATCACCAGCCTTAAAGGGTTGATGTGACAAAGTAGAGTTTTATGTCAAAACATGTCCCCCTCAATATTAAAATCGGCGTGTTTCAGCGTTTCTTGAAAAAAATTCTCTGGACGCAAATCGGTCTGTTTCGTTTTGTATGTCGTACAAAACGCGTAATTTCTAATTAAATAATTCATTAAATAGAAAGCAACAAAGTACAAGCTATATAAATATTTTTCACCATGAAATATTTTAAGGCGATTTATATTTAATTAAACGTGTATTTCGTATTTATTATCTTATCCGGCTGTGAGCAGATGACTAAATTCCAAGCATCGCGGAGATTTTTGGTCGGCTGCGAAATTCATATAAAAGGAGACGCAACACGACAGGGACAGTATTGGTAATTCCGCTAGTAAGCCGACAAGAGCGAGCCGTTACCAGATCGTAGAAACCGTACCGATTACGATTCCGCTTTTCGTCCGAGCGCACCTGGTTTGGCTGATTGCGGTATACGAAAATATTGTTGTAGGTGAGAAATTAGCCGTTTTAAGTAATTCATATTTTGTAGCGAATTTTCATTTTTTTAAATTATCCCGCTTCTCAGTTCAAATCTCTGCAAACGAATTATTTCTGCTTTTCCTGATATGTCGCCGTTCCTTTAGACCATTCCCGTATGTTAGATATTTTGCACAATTTTTGTAAGGATGCTCAGGATTCATAGCTCACTTAAATACTCGAGATATATTCATTATGGTTTGATATTGATAGGGACGCTGACGATTCACAGCCTATCTAGGTCACTCCAAGTGATACGTTCCTTTCCAATTAGCCCTGTAGGCTTCACCTGGCTCCAGGCTTTCCGCCCCATACAGTATAAGCTCTTGTGTTATTTCAGTGAGGACGCTGAGGATTCACAGTGCGCATAGGCCTCCCGGGAACTGTCGTCCCGTCTCTACTTTCATCCTTATGCGCCTCCGGTGTTCCCCACTTTGACTGAGAGGCTACAGATATTACTTTGATCTTGTCTATCATTAGGTGCTGCCCGTCTCCGTATCCGTGATTTAGGTGAACGCCGCTCGTACCGTGTATACCTTGCTGACTCCGTATGTTTCATTAACCTATACTTATATATATATATATATATATATATATATATATATATATATATATATATATATATATATATATATATATATATATATATATATATATATATGTGTGTGTGTGTGTGTGTGTGTGTATGCTAGGAAGTCTCTCAGTCATAAGATAGAACATAGACATTGTGGTAACACCTTCACAATTGTTGCGGTTTAGAAATCACCACATATGCGAATTTAGGGAGTATTAAATCACATGAATATCTAACAACCCTTGCTGCATTCGTTTTATTTCGGTAATGAACACACGGGTACAAAAACAAAATCTTGCTTAGATAACATGTTTGTAAAGTTTAGACATCATTTTCACAGTAGACTGCTACCGAAGATCTTGTAACGGATCATTATGCAATATTGCTGCAGATTGTTTTAGTCAAAGAAAACAAGGCGGAAGAAAGACACCGATTTATAAAAAAATTGATTAATCTAGCCTTATAGAAGAACTCCAGGCTTGCCTCTGGGATGACGTATACGATACATCAAATATAGAGTCGGGAGCAGCTACATTTTTGGAAAAAATAGTGTCATTTTTAAATAGACATACTAAAATGAAAAATATTAGGATGAGGACCAAAGGCAGAAAACCATGGATTACTCTTGAAATTATCAAGGCTATAGGAATCAGGGCTAAGAAGTATAAAAAGTTGAATAATGATCCAGATAATAAAGAGCTAGAACTTCGATATAAAGGGTATCAAAATGCACTGACAAAGACAATAAGGACAAAGAATAATTATTTAAGACTGCAACTTGTTCAAAATTGTTCATCAACAAAAAAATTGTGGAAGGCTATGAACCAACATATAAAGCCAAATATCGGTGTAAGAGTGTGGCAGCCACATGGCAGCGATAATAAATTAGCAAAGAGCAAAAAAGAAATAGCTAATATTTTCAATAATACATTTACAGATATGGGACAGAAACTTGCTAACAAGATACTTAGAAATGCAAGATAAGGTCCTAAGGGACGTAGAAATACCACATCCATGTTCCTTATTCCTTGTGACGAAGTTGAAATAACTGAATATATCATGACTCTCACAAATACCTGGTTCGCTTTGTGGTTCCAATGATTGATTTTTTAAATGGAACACCCTGTATATTATATGATTTTATGAATCCTTTCGAACTCTAGATTAACTTTGTTAGAAGGTACCCTATGCCCCAACTCTATGGTTACGCAGATATTGGCACTTTAATTATTGTATTACATGTATTGATAAAACTAATAGTAACACATATAAATCTTATGCAGGAAAAACAAAAAATAAACTCTTTCCATAGGCACTGTAGGGTTGCCACGGAAATATAAAATACACGAGGTGGTAATGAAAAGTGTAGCCAGTAAGCCTCAAAATGTTTAGTCTAGTATTACAACTTGAATCCTATTTTTAAAAAAATCAACATTTAAAGAAATAAAAATAAAAAACCAAACAAACTCGAAAGTAAATATTCAAAGTGCAAACCATTTACGAGTTGACAGTATCCAAGTCTTTTACAAAATTGTGTAATGAGAGGAAGCACCATCTTGCTGATACCATATGTCATGAGAAGGTAACATGGGATTGCCTGGATTTGGAAATATGACTGCTATAGCTGGCAGAATACTATTTCTTAACAGGTCGAGTTATCTGTCACCATCTAAATTACCTTCTATAAAAAAGGGTCCGATTATGTGATTTTTAAACAAACATGCATCATGTTTCGATGAAACATGCAAAAATGCAATAATATAAGAAATGTTCGAAAAAAATCTAGGTATCACCAACGGCTATGGGCCAGCTTGTGATTGTCAAAATAATTTTATAAGATGGAACTCCAGACACCCTATAATTAAGGTTAATAAATTTTTTCTTGTATCTTGCATGATAACAATTATATTGGCCTTTACCGTAGAAATGCGTCACCCTATATATATATATATATATATATATATATATATATATATATATATATATATATATATATATATATATATATATATATATATATATATATATATATATAAACAGATAAAAACTGAAACTAAACCCGGATATGGATTCTAGGGGGCCTAGTGGGCGCTCATTTAAAGAATTTTTTTCAAAATTCAAAAGTCTCGATCTCCTCATTAGTGAACTTTTTTCACGATAATTCACTAAAAACAGTTAAGACCTTCAAGACCTTCCCGGAAAACCTTGTCCGATTTTCCTGGCTAACGAACTCATCCAAAAGAAAGATTCTTGCCTAGTTTCATCAAAATCGGTTAATAACTTTTTGAGTTATCGTGCAGATACAAACCCACACACAGATATATATATATATATATATATATATATATATATATATATATATATATATATATATATATATATATATATATATATATATCACCATCGATACCTCTCTATTCGTGAATTTTTTTACACAAAAATTCAATAATAGATGTGCCAGTGTTGTTGATGCGTCACATTGCACTATTCAAACGGAAATATAGGTTATTACTTTATCAGTTGCAGAGAGCACGACTTTCATTCATTTTTGCATTTTGCATTTCCCCGTTCGACAGCGACATGAAGTAACATCGAAGAAGGCTAGTAGACTGTACGACTGAACTGAAGCCTTGTTTGCCAATGTTTGCTTTTGCAATGGATGTTATTATTGTTATGGTTATTAATGTACGATACCTCTTGGTTAATTGTGATAATATATTTTGGTTGTACAGAAATTCTTATTGGCCAATACAACGGTTTATTATTATTATTATTTACATTATTTAACGCATAGATATTTGAAAAAAAAAACGATTTTGTGACATTAAATATCACGTACACGAGGTTATACATATGTGACTTTTAGGTGAGTGTTGAGAATGTCAGAAGAAATGTTTGTCCAAATTTTCAGCTCGTTATATTTTATTCCAAGGTGCGGCCTTTTAGTAAATTTTTATTTAATTACTAAGCTATTTTAATGACGGCCGACATGTTTCTTTGGGAAAGGCCTTATCACATACCAAAATTCAAGTTTCTAAGTTTATCCGAATTTGAGCTATCCAAGCATAAAACATTTAATAAAAATTCACTACAATAACGCACTTGCTGCGCCCCGAACTTTTTTCGCATTATTTGACCACATTACAAAACAGATGGGCTCATGAAAAATAATCAGGTTATTGAGATGAAACTGTTGTCGGTGATTGACCATTGTTGCGGAAACAGGCCAACGTCAAAGACATTAAACACAAACATATACAAGTTTGAATAATACAGGCAATAGAGAATTTGTTTCTGCATTAAACTACAGGAGTTTTTTTTTTTGGTAGATAGGTTCAGAATGACGTACTGAATGTAAAAACAAAATCCTTACAAATTAGAAGGGCAGAAGTGCCGCCATTTTGAGAAAAACCATTTCGTCCTATATCTCCGTAACCGTGCACTTTAGGCTAAAAATGGTAATCACCTTTATTGTAGATAATAGCATTTTTCATCTTTTTTGTTAAATAATTTTTTTGTATCGCTCACCTTTTACAACTTATACGACTATTAGCATTCATTTATTGACTTTTTTACCTATATCTTTGTTAATAATTGTTTAAAAAATAAAATGCTTATAACTTAACTTTTCAATCGACAAATTTTCTAGAACTTTTACTTAAAACTTTTTTTTCTCAAATTAATCTTAGTGAATTTTCTTTAAAAAAAAATTCACTAATGAGGAGACCCCGACTTTTCAATTTTTATATGTATATATATATATATATATATATATATATATATATATATATATATATATATATATATATATATATGTATGTATGTATCACACCGATAACTCAAAAAATAATGGGCCGATTTTGATTAAATTTGGTGTATACCTTCCTCTTGCAAGTGGCTTGGATAAGTTCGTTATCCAGGAAAATCGGCTCAGGTTTTCCAGGAAAATTTTGTTTCCTTTCGAAAAAAAAAAATCATATCTCCGGAAATAACAAAGTAAGGGCAACCAAATTTGGTACGCCAGTTTATATCATAATAGGTAAATTACCTACCAAACTTAGTTTTGTAGGTTGAAAGATAAAAAAGTTATAGGCATTTAAAGAAAAATAAATTGGGGTTTTCCCCAAAACGTCAAAGTCGCGATTTAAAACGTCAAAAGTAGCAACATTTACGCAAAGAACCTGAAACTAATATAAGCCATGGAAAGAAAATGTCTCAAGAACAATGTTATACAAAGCCTGAACTCTTAGCTTCAACTGTCATTCTCCTTCATTTTACTAAAATATTTCCAGAAAAATTTGTCGATTGAAAAGTGCAATATTTAACGCGTTATAACTTTGAAAATATTGATTTGAGAAAAAAAAATTGTAGGAAATTTTTCGATTGAAAAGTTAGGTTATAAGCATTTTATTTCTCAAATAATTATTAACCAAGATGTAGGTAAAAAAGTCAATAAATGAATGCTAATAGTCGTATAAGTTGTAAACGGTGAGTGATACAAAAAAATTATTTAACAAAAAAGATGATAAATGCAATTATCTACAATAAAGGTCATTATCATTTTGGCCTAAAGTGCAAGGTTACGGAGATATGGGTCAAAACGGTTTTTCTCAAAATGGCGGCACTTCCGCCCTCCCAATTTGTAAGATTTTGTTTTTACATTCAGTACGTAATTCTGAACCTATCTATTAAAAAAAAATAACCCCTGTAGTTTAATGCATTATGGACAAGAGTAACGGGCTCCTCTATTGCCTGTACTATGATATTTTAGAAACAAAATGGGTCACCACGTTATACTTACAAGATTTAAAATTGTTTCTTATAGGTGGTGTATTGGGAAACATGATAAATAGCATTCTGAAAGAGATACTCCCAGTCACTGTGGCACCGGATACATCTCGAGATTTTTATGGAACACCGTGGAAACATATTAATATATGGATATTTATTAGGTACATGTGTAATAATGTGAGCTCGAATTATATGTGTAATTCATTACGTAGAGGGCTCATATTTCATTATTTATAATGAATTGTGCATCGTAGAAGATTAACAACATACCGAACTATGATTTCATTATTGTCTACCTTCGGCTTCTGATCGCCTTCAAAGTAAATCAAGTTAATTTACGAAATGTCTGTCCTTTTACATTAGTAATCGTTTAGGAGTTTGATTGCCTGATGGTAAATAAACCGAAGGAGTGGCCTAGTGGGTTCAAATATGCTTCATTTACGGACCAAGATGCACATTTTTCACAATAAGGTGACCAGCAAATGTGGCAATTTTAGTGAATTTTTATTAAAAAAGATTCACTAATAGAGAGGTATCGATGGTGAGACTTTGCAAATATTTTTTCAAATGAGCGCGAACTAGGACCCTTAGAACCCATATCCGGGGTCAGTTTCAATTTTTATATATATATATATATATATATATATATATATATATATATATATATATATATATATATATATATATATATATATATATATATATATATATATATATATCCTTCTGATAACTCAAAAAATAATTAACCGATTTCGATGAAACTTGGCAAGTGCCTTTCTTTTATTAATGGCTTGGATGAGTTCGTTAGCCAGACAAATCGGACGGGGTTTTCCGGGAAAATTTCTCCGAAAGTAACAAAGCTGTTTTAATGAAATTTACTATATATGTTGCCTCGGGAGAGATCTTACTACCTACCAAAATTCTACTTTCTAAGTTTAGAGAAAATTTTTTTTCTCTGAAAATTACAAAGTTATGAAATTTTGTGGATATCTTGCCTTAGGAAATATCTTACTACGTACCAAAATTAAACTCTCTAAGCTCATAGAAAATTGAGTTATTTAAATTTGAAGCATTTAATAAAAATTCACTACCATAACGCACTTGCTGCGTCCCGGGATTTTTTTAGTAGTGTGTAAACACAGCAGAAAATAAAATAATTTTAATGAAAAAAAGTCTGATCGCAGCAAGTGCGTTATGTAGCGAATTTTTATAAAAACCTTTTTAATATCAAATTCCTCTTTTTTTTAAGAACCAGGCATCAAACTTGGTCACCAGTCTAACCTATATAGTCGAAACAATAAACCATATTTCATCAAAATAACTTTATTTTTTGAAAATGTACAAAAATCTTCCGAAAATAAACTTAAAATGTTAAATTTGAGGCATTTAATGAAAGTTCGCTACCCTAACACACTTGCTGTGTTCGGAATTTATTTTATTACAAACATGTATTATATCTGGATGCAAAAATGCAATAATATAAGGCATGTAATAATATAAGAAAGCTTGTATCACCAACGATTTATAGGCCACCTGTGATTGCAACAATAATTTTATAAGATGCAGCTCAAGACACCCTACAATTAACGTATATATATATATATATATATATATATATATATATATATATATATATATATATATATATATATATATATATATATATATATATAGGAATGCGTCACCCTGTATATATGAAAACAGATAAGTATTGAAACTAACCCCGGATATGGGTTCTAGGGGGGGTAGTTCGCGCTAATTTGAAGAAATCTTTTCTAAATTTAAAAGTGGCGGTTCCCTTATTAGCGAATTTTCTCTACGGAAATTTGCTAAAAATTATAGAACATTAAACGATAAAATGTATAACTAAAACTAGTACCAATGCAGCAGAGAAATGGCCTATTTTAATTGAATTTTCTGGAAATATTTTAGTAAAATAAAGGAGAGTGATGGTTGAAGCTGAGACCTAAGAGTTTGTAAAACACCCTTATCGCATTTTTTTCTATATAACCCGTATTGGTTACAGGTTCTTTGCCCAAATGTTGCCGATTTTGACGTTTCAAATCGCGACATTAAAGTCTTAAGAGGAAAATCCCAAAAATTGTTGTAAATTCACTACCATAACGCACTTGCTGCGTCCAGACATATATATATATATATATATATATATATATATATATATATATATATATATATATATATATATATATATATATATATATATATATATATATATATATATATATATATATATATATATATATATATATATATATATATATATATATATATATATATATATATACACAGGCTGTTTCAAAAAACATGCACCATCGCTCGTGGGGCAATTCCTTACTAAAAAATAAGAAAAAAAGTTCCTGTGCACATGGGCCCGGAAACGCATAGTTTCCAATATACAGGGAGTTGAATTTTAATTTTTTTTTAAATTTTTTATTAAATAATTTCAAAACCACTGGATTGATTTTAATGAAACTTGGAACTTGAAAGTGTATTATGAAAGTGCATATTTTCAAGTGAAAATCTGCTTACAACTGCGTCAGTGGCGTGCGTACGGGGAAACTGTAAAAATTCATTTTTGGAAAAAATATGTGCGCCACTGTCTTTTTCCAATTTTGATACATCAGTTATGAAGCTTATTACATAAGCCACAAAAGCTGCCTCTTGGTATTTTTTCGTTCAGGGTATCCCCTAGGAGATATGATTAATTTTATAAAAAAGGGCAAAATACCGATTGGTTGGAGTAATGAAAACAGTAATCGTAAAGTGCCATGAAACTATAATTTTTGACAGTTCTCTAAATTCTACAATTTTGAAGTGCTTTGTAGGCGTCAAAAGAGTTTTCGTGCTATTCTTTAAATTTTGATACGGTGCAGTATTTTCGTTTTTAGTTATTTGTTGATACTGAGCTGCTCATTAATATTATTTCCTCCTCTCAAGATGGTTTTCATTAAGTACACTTCAGCGTATTTGACTGATATGTTGTTAATTTATGGACAAACAAATCAAAATGCTAGACAAGCTGTGCGAGTTTATCAGGAAACTTATCTGCAAAGAAGAATTCCTGACAAAAATATTTTCCCACGTATTGTAAGACATTTGAGAGAAACTGGTTCTTTAAAACCTTTAAAAGCTGACTCTGGACGCAGAAGATACCGCCGAACTGTACGAGTTGAAGAGGCAATATTAAATAGAGTTGAACGTGATCCTAGTACAAGTACGAGAATTATTGCCACCGGACTGGGTAATATTTCGGCATCATCAGTTCACAGAACTCTGAAGGATCAAAGTTTATATCCCTATCATTTTACACGTGTCCAGGAACTTCTACCTAGAGACTTTCAACCAAGGGTAATGTTTTGTCAGTGGTTCTTCAACAAACTTAGGCACGACCAACATTTTTCTAAACGTGTACTATTTACTGATGAGGCGTCATTTACGCAAAAAGGTATCGTAAATTTTCACAATTTACATACATGGGCCGATGAAAACCCACACTCTCTAAGAGTTGCAAATTCGTAGTATCAATTTTCCATCAATATTTGGGCTGCTATTATTGAAAATCACATAATTGGTCCTGGTGTTCTACCGAATCGTCTTGACCATGAATCATATTTAAACTTTTTACAAAATGATTTGCCGTTGTTACTACCGCTTTTTATAAGAAATGGTACAATGTGGTTCCAGCATGATGGTGCGCCCGCACATTTTGCAGCAGTTGTAGGAACATATTTAGCCAACACATACGGTCACCGATGGATTGGTCGTGGAGGTCCGGTGTCATGGCCACCTCGATCTCCGGACCTTAATCCTCTCGATTTTTATTTGTGGGGTCATTTAAAAGAAATAGTGTATAAAACATCAGTAAATACACGAGAAGAATTGTTGGGAAGAATAGAATATGCATTTGACAGCATTAGAGAAGATCGAAATATTTGCAGAAGAGTAAGAAGATCTTTGCGCAGAAGGTTAAATAATTGTAACGACGCTAATGGTGGTCACTTTCAACATTTTCTTTAGCTTTGTTATTAAAGTCAATTGAGTAATGTACAAAAAACAAGAGTTTGGAAAAATCATGATGTCTTTACGATTACTTTTTTTATTTTTTATTTTTATTTTTTATTTATCATTTTTTATCAATGTTTGTAATATTCATTTCAATGTTTATCACCAATAAGTTTTACGTAGGTTAGTTATTTGCACGTTTATTGCTGTAATGTTTACTGTATGTTTTGTTTTTCATATTCTTATGGTTGCAGTAAACATATATTATTATTATTATTATTATTATTATTATTATTATTATTATCATTATTATTATTATTATTATTATTATTATTATTATTATTATTATTATTATTATTATTATTATTATTATTATTATTATTATTATTATTATTATTATTATTATTATTATTATTATTATTATTATTATTATTATTATTATTATTATTATTACGCCGACTAATCGGTACTTTGCCCCTTTTTATAAAATTCATCATATCTCCTAGGGGATACACTGAACGAAAAAATACCAAGAGGTAGCTTTTGTGGCTTATATAATAAGCTTCATAACTGATGTATCAAAATTGGAAAAAGACAGTGGCGCACATATTTTTTCCCCAAATGAATTTTTACAGTTACCCCGTACGCACGCCTCTGACGCAGTTGTAACCAGATTTTCACTTGAAAATATGCACTTTCATAATTCACTTTCAAGTTCCAAGTTTCATTAAAATCAATCCAGTGCTTTTGAAATTATTTATAAAAAATTTAAAAAAAAATAAAATTCAACTCCCTGTATATTGGAAACTATGCGTTTCCGGGCCCATGTGCACAGGAACTTTTTTTCTTATTTTTTAGTAAGGAATTGCCCCACGAGCGATGGTGCATGTTTTTTGAAACAGCCTGTATATATATATATATATATATATATATATATATATATATATATATATATATATATATATATATATATATATATATATATATATATATATATATATATAATAAATGCCAGCAAAAACCCCCATTATAAAGCAATCGCATCACGTATTTCAGTGTAGAATACAAAATAGATATTTCCAATAATCAACAAACTGGCTCCTAAAACACGTCGATGTTGTTAATATGTTAGCTCGGAGTAAATTATATAAATGGCTTTATAACCCGTGGGCTCTAAAGGCAGTGGCCCCACTGTTCCACAGATTGCAGCCGCTCTCTATATAATCCGAATCCCGCTGTCAAAACGCTTGCATTCGTTTCCCAATTGATCTATAGCGCCAAATTGATTCATTGGAATCGTTTATCTGGGACATTAGCCAAAACACTGAACTAGCTAAAGGTAGATTCGATTCTAATTAATGAATAATGATGAGTCGTCCTTTCCTTAGGCCTATGTTGCCTCTTTTACACATGTCAAAAGGAATTATCAGGCTTATTGTGCAACAATTAATGATATATATGTTATAATGGAATCGGGTTCGATATTAATTAATTGTGATGTTTAAAATTTTAGAATGCTATCGAACTTTAAGTATCAAAGGAATTTAAGTCATGTGAAAATCTACAAGTAAATACAAAGTCTCAGAACGGGCAAATAACTTTGTTATTTCAAATACATTTTTTTAATTTAGCATGACTATATATATATATATATATATATATATATATATATATATATATATATATATATATATATATCCATACATATATACAGAGTCATTTACGGTGAGTTGCTTATTAGATTATCTCTCAAACTATATACAATTGAGCACTGAAAATTTGCAGATCTCGGTTTTCGAAGATACTCTATCAGATGGTGATAGTTTCTAAAATGGCCGACTTCCGTATATATTGGAAACTGCTATGAACTTTATTATTTCAAATGGACTACCCTGCATACTATTGCATTTTTTAAATTGTCGTTGGTTTCTAAGTTAATTTTAATTAATACTTGATATATCGCATTCTTTCTGTGGCAAAAAACTCGTTTAATAACCACATCAAAACAAAGTCCTTTCAAGACCCAACGGCAGCAAACCCTTCTGGACTTTTGCTAAATTTATTGGGAATAATTTCTGCAAGATCACGTTCCCACCTCTTGTTTCGGGGGATGAAATTGTTTCTGCCCCCCTGAGCAAGACTGAACTTTTTGCCTCGTTGTTCGCCGGCAATTCTACTCTCAACCCACTTCCAAATGTTCAACCACCAACAGTCCCCAATGTCGCGCATAAAATGACGGATATCATTTTCAAAACTAAAAACTCTGGCCGCAGCAAGTGCGTTATGGTAGTGAATTTTCATAAAAATGTTTTTAATAGCAAATATGTGTTTTAAAGAAAGCAGGCACCAAATTTGGTTACCAGTATAATCTATATATTAGAACCAATGTACCATGTTTCATCAAAATAACTTTATTTTTTGAAAATGTACAAAAATTTCCGAAAGTAAACTTAAATTGTTCCCGAAAAAACAGGTTTTCTGGTCAACCTTATAGGTTAATAGCAAATTGATTCAAAGTTTGAAGCATTTAATGAAAATGCGCTACCATAACGCACTTGCTGCGTCCCGAATTTCTTTTCTTACAAATATGTATTATATTTCGATGGAAAATACAAAAATGCAATAACATAGGGCGTGATCGATTAAAAAAATTCACAAAAAAAAAAGAAAATTTGAATCACCAACGATTTATGGGCCACCCTGTAAATGTGGAAATATTTTTTAAGATGTAGCTTAAGACACTCTACAATTAATGTATACAACTTTTTTTCGTAACTTGCATAATAACGGATATATTGCGCTTTAATGATTTTTTACGAAAATTCGACAAAAATGATATACCATTAAACGATAAATTCTATAGCCAACACTACTGCTAAAGCATCAGAGGAAGGGTCTATTTGAAATGAATTTTCTGGGAATATTTTAGTAAAATGAAGGACAATGACGATTGAAACTAAGAGCTCAGGCTTTGTAAAACATTATTCTTGAGACATTTTCCTTCCATATATCATATTAATTTCAGGTTCATTGCCTAAATATTAACAATTTTGACGTTTAAAATCGCGACTTTGACGTTTTGAGGTTAACCCAAATTTATTTTTCTTTAAATGCCTGTAACTTTTTTGCCCTTTAATCTACAGCGCTAAATTTTGGTAGGTAGGTTACCTATAATAATATAAACCCGTGTATCAAATTTCGTTGCCCTTACTTTGTTAACTCCGGAGATATAATTTTTTTTCGATTTTTTTCGAAGGAAAACACAAAATTTTCCGGGAAAACCTCGGCGGATTTTCCTGGCTAACGAACTTATCCAAGCCACTCGCGAAAGGAAGGTACTCACGTAATTTTATCAAAATCGGTTCATTATTTTTTTAGTTACAGGTGTGACACATAAATATATAAACATATATATATAAAGTCTGAAACTGACCTCGGATTTGGGTTCCAGGGGTCCTAAATAGCGGTCATTTAAAGAAATTTTTTCAAAATTCAAAAGTCGAGATCTCCTCATTAGTGAATTTTTTTTAAGAAAATTCACTAAAAGGTACGAAAGATGCTCTCTTCTCTTAATACCAGGAAAGCCTCTGGCCTTGACGAAATTCCAGCAATTGTTCTCAAAAAATGCGCACCAGAACTTGCTCCTGTCCTGACTCGTCTGTTTCAGATATCTTACAATAAAGGCATGTTCCCTAATAACTGGAAAACTGCTCGAGTACAACCCATCCCCAAGAAAGGATCCAAAGCGCTTCCTAGCAACTACAGGCCTATTTCTCTCCTTTCAGTCGTCTCTAAAGTGATGGAAAAGTATATAAACACCGAATTACTAAAATTTTTTGAAAAACACAGTCTGATCCACGACAGGCAGTATGGATTCCGCCAGCGCAGAACAACTGCCGACCTCCTTTCCTTTGTCACCCATTCTTGGAACAAGTCTATGGAACAGCACGGTGAATCCCAGATTGTTGCTCTAGACATATCCAAAGCATTCGACCAGGTCTGGCACGCAGCGCTGCTTAATAAACTTTCGGCCTATGGCCTACCACCAAAACTCTGTATGTGGACAGCAAATTTCCTCTCCAACAGGAGCATATCTGTTGTTGTGGATGTCCATTCCTCTAAACTGTATCCAATTAATGCAGAGTTCCTCAAGGTTCAGCTTTAGCCCCTACTTTGTTTCTTCTCCACATCAATGACCTCCTCTCTAGCACATCCAACCCAGTTCACAGTGACGCGGACGATAGCACCCTTCACTCAAATATACAATATTCTAAGCCTGTCTCTTTAGCCCAATTAGATGAGGATCGCAGACTCATGGAGCGTTCTGTCTCCGTGGATCTCCAAAAAATATTAGACTGGGGAAGTAGAAATCTTGTACAATTCAACCCCACCAAAACTAAGTCTTGCTTTCTTTCTCACAAGAGATACACCAGCTCTAGACCCATCACAATGAACAACCAAGTTATTCAAAGTAATGAGTCCTTTTCTCTTGTTGGCATTTCTGTGGATCGAAATCTTAATTGGCACCAACATGTTACATCAATTGCAGAAGCGGCTGCTAAGAAATTAGTTTTCCTCTTCCGGGCTCGCAAATACTTTTCACCAGCTAATCTCTATACCTTATATACTTCACAAATAAGGCCAAACCTCGAATACTGCTCCCACATCTAGGGTGCAGCTGCCGCTTCTACACTCGCTATCCTGGACTCCATTCAAAAGAGTCTACCCTCACCCAAAGGCTGCCATCCCTTGTCCACTGACGTGCCGTTGGTGACCTCTCTCTCTTTTATAGATATCTGCACGGGCACTGCTGAGAGGAGCTTTCTTCCATAGTTCCTCCACCTGCTGCCCCCAACAGATCTACTAGGGGAACAGAGCGAATGCACCCTTTTACTGTCCAGGTCACCAGACATAGAACAACTTGTTATGCCCGCTCTTTTGTCCCGCGGACTTTCGAGTTGTGGAACTCCTTGCCGGCAATTTTTTTTCCTTCTCCTCCGAACCTCCAAACCTTCAAGTCCAGAATTAACAAGTTGCCTCTTTGCTCCTTGTCGACAACCAGGCTACGATAGTATTCAGGCTGTGAGCCCTTGTGGATGTGGTGTGTTGTTGAAAAAAAAAAAGAACAATTCTGCCCCTTCTGTCTGTAGGCCCCCTATGTCAGCATAAGATAGTGTTCCTTGCACTGTTTTTAAATGCATCTGTCTATTAGAAGGTAGTCAGTTATAAGACTAATCTGCCAAAGTTATAATTTCCTTAATTAAAATATAATCCAAAAAAGTTAGGTTTTCAGTGAATGGGTTAAAAATTTTAATGAGTCAATTGTTTAGAAGCCATCTGACTTCTTTGGTTTCATATTATATGCCTTTCTGGCGGATAATTTTCTGCCTGTCATTTCTCAGTTAGCACACCTGCCCCATATGCCACGGACAGTAAAGTCAGCTGTCAATCAAGAGGTTGTCATGGACCGCATGGGTTACATGAGAATTTTCACTTCAAACTTTAAATTTCAACCGTGTTTTATTAATGTGATCATGTGACCAAGGTTTCATACTGTTGGCGTGCGTGTTCTGTGTGTTTGTTGTGCGTTCCCTTATTGGCTACTTCTCATACTTTGCTCAGCTTTCGGTAAGTAATTCTAAGTGAACTTTGGATTGTATATCATAGCTGTAACTCTTTCTAGGCTACTGATATAGTGACAGAGAAGGTGCAAAATATAGAGAATGTTTTAGAAAATAACTTGCTTTTTCTTGCATTATTTCATGACTCAACGCCCATACATTTCGAAGTTCGATAGCCTTTAATGAGACTATATATATATATATATATATATATATATATATATATATATATATATATATATATATATATATATATATATAGTGTCACAGTGAACACTCTGGAATGACATCTCTAGAATAGACCAGAGGTGACAGGTGTAGAATAGTGTAGAACGTCTAGAATCTCTATAGACACAGTATAAATAGACGAGCGGTGCGCAGAGTTAGTTAGTTTAGTGTTGAATAAGGTGGTGTGAAAGTGATCATAAAGAAGAGTATAAAGCGAGTTAACAGTAAGTGTTGGTCTATGATCATAGAAGGGGATAGTGGAATATAGTTCTAATAATAGAGAATAGATATATTTTAGTTGACACTGGTGTGGAAAATAGTTGGTAATAATAAATTAGTAGTTTGGAAAGCTGTGTTTTGTTAGTACACAATTCCGGAACCCTGTAGAACGTAACAATATATATATATATATATATATATATATATATATATATATATATATATATATATATATATATATATATATATATATATATATATATATATATATGGAAAGTCTGAAAATGCCATCGGGTGTGGATTCCAGGGGGGGCTGGTTCGAGCTCATTTGAAGAAATTTGTTCAAAATTCAAAAGTCGCGGCGTCTACTTCTTTATGACTTGTTCTCAATCAGCTCCCAATGTTGCTGCAAAAATACAGATGGAAAAAGAGGCTTTCTGATTTTTCTACCATGGATTTGAGCTTCTGATCGCCCGTTATTGGGAGGTAACATTTATGACTCTCTTAGAAGAGAAAAAATGAATTCATATTTCTCATACACCTTGACATTGTCACTGATAATTTTAGGATCATTTATTTACTTATACGCACGTAAATAAGATGTCCGCTGTAACAAATAATATTTAATAATCTTGATACGCTAAACCATTAGATAATAATTAAAATTAATTGAATTAAATTATTCTATTGGTTAAGTTATGACCTCATGGGAATAACCAAACGTTATTAGTTTAGTGGGCGGTGTGAAAACCACAAAGAAGACTACGCCTTGTTTGACACAGTCGAATAAAACAATAACTTGTCTGGTGTCATCCCGAACAATTAGATAGTGTAATCGAAGATGGCCAGAAGATGGAAATCTCACTAAACGGCCCATAAGAGGGCTATTATTATGTCGTAAAGTTATTGCTGTAAAGGCAGAGGCGAGACGTGGACAAGTTGTGAGGTGATTCTAATGGTTGTACTTGGCCTATTCAATTTACATAATGCTTTCATTACCACCTTATGTGCAGACATCACTGACCTGTTACCATTAACATATGATAGTAATCTATGCGAACTTATTGTGTCTTTAATATTATTCCCATCACAGTCTAAAGACGATGTCGCATTGTCGTCGGAACCATATCTCTTTGTCTCCAACAGCTCTTGCCATTTCACTGTAGCTCCCGCACTATCTCGATTGGGTCAGGTGTTTCTCTTGGTTTACATCTTCCATTTTCTCCAAGTATCTCTTCGTCAAATAGTGTTGTCCGAAACGTATTATGTCTTAGAATAGCCAACAAATGTGGCCTTTCCCAACTAGCACAATTGGTCGCTGGAACGTGGCAGCGATAGTCGTGATAACTTTAAAGTGTTTTGTTGCCAGTCACTTATTCGTTATAGGAACGTTGCTATCACGCAGCAAACACTAAAATGGAGAATGGCGGCCATGTTGCCGCGTGGTATCAGGAACTTATCCGGCTACATTCCAACACCGTAGCCTTAACGTAGCGACGACGTGGCGAAATAGTACCAGCCACCATCACAGGGCTTATCATCACCTACTCTGTCTTGCGGTTGCTTTCTTTGTCTTGAAAATTATTTCACACAATAGTACCTCTCCCTAACTCTTATGTTCTGAAACCATCTTTGTATTTTATTCCAATTGTATAGATACCAGCGAGACTACAAGTCAACATTGATATTTAAATTTCTGGTGCTTTCTATTAGCATGTCTTCTAAACGAATTGAAGTTTACTGACAAAATCTAATGATTTGTGCATCCAGAAATTACGCGCCTTCACAATTTTCAATTTTTAATACAAATTATTAACCACGTCATATCGACATTCAACATAATTATCCTGTTAGTGCTGCAGTTTGTACCCTAATTTACTTTTCTATGCATGAAACCGATCATTTTGTAAAAATTCACTGCGATAACTGCAAAAATAGCAATACATTAATTTTTGGGAGGTAATAATGGCGTAGGAAATCTCCATCTACAAAATGTCTCAATTCAAAACAAACACTATGAAGTCGCATTCACTAAAATATGGAATTTGAAAGTAGTAACAGCTTATCTCTGGCGCCGAATACTGAAAAGCCGGAACTTTAAAGTTACTTCCACTAAAAGCTATCAAGTGGGACTATAACTCAACATTGTACAGTTGCTTTGCAGTAACAGCTACGTCGTAATTTATTAAATAGGTGTTTATAGTTATTGCTGTCACTCTATGGTTTTGAAAACAGAAGATACTTTTGACATCCTACGCTTTGCCTCTCAGTTGTCATTTTAACTGTACAAAGTTTTAGGTTTTAGTTTAGTGTGTCTTGTGCTTTGTTTGCGATATTACTCTTTTAAAGAGAAAAAGTTCGGAACGCAGCAACTGCGTTTTGGTAGTGAATTTTTATTAAATGCTTCAAACTTGGATAAGTCAATTTTCGATAAACTTAGAAAGTTGAATTTTGGTATGTAGTAAGGCCTTCCCCAAGGCAACATATCCGCCAAATGTTACTAAAGTAGCTTTGTAATTTTCGAAAAAACATTTTTTTCGCAAGAAAACTCAAAATTTGAAAAACTCACTTTTCTATAAACTTAGAAAGTTGAATTTTGGTATGTAGTAAGGCCTTTCCCAAGGCAACGTATCCACCAAATTTCATTAAAATAGCTTCGTAATTTTCGGAGAAAAAACTCAAAATTTTCCCGGAAAACCTTGCCCGATTTTCCTGGCTAACGAACTCATCCAAGTCATTAATAGAAGAAAGGCACTCGCCGAGTTTCATCGAAATCGGTTAATTATTTTTTGAGTTAAGGGTTGGATACATACATACATATATATATATATATATATATATATATATATATATATATATATATATATATATATATATATATATTGAAACTGACCCCAGATATGGGTTCTAAGCGTCCTAGTATTTGAAAAAATTTTGCAAAGTCTCACCATCGATATCTCTCTATTAGTGAATTTTTTTTAATAAAAATTCACTAAAAAGAAAGTGTTTTATGAAAAACAAGATTTGTTAATAATACATTACATATCGTTGTTTTAATTAAACAGAACAGTAATCATTTTTTATCGTTTCAACAAAAGAAAAACACGGCATATATTTCACAGTGGTTCCCTACTTGCGGGGAGAAAATGTTTTTTTTAGCTGTGGCCAGAATACTTGGCCTCATTTGTTTCACTGACGTTTGTTGGCAATAACGGCGTGTTCATAACAGCATTATACTGTTTTTAAACTACTGCATGCCTGTTTCACTTCTCACCTTTCTGTAAAATGTTGTAGAATGTTTCTAACCTTTTGTTTGTTGGTCAGGTAACTTGATTTTATTGTATGACATTATTCTTGGAATTAAACACTTACTAGACTTGCACAACCGCAGCAATGCTGTTGTGATGGAACAGTCATCCTTTATGAATCAGTGGGGCTGTAGGGTAAAAATACTTTATAGTAAATTTGAAGGTTACTACTACTTTAGAGTAGCAAAAAATAGTAAAATTTACTTCTTCAGGTAGAGGAAACGTCACTGCCACCAGAATATATCACCATGAAGATCCACAACTATTAGATGTAATATGAAGAGGCCGTCAACGTCGCGGCAACTATTAATGCTACTTGAAAGTGACCGCAACTTTGATGTAGTATTTCAGTAACAGGACAGTTTCGGCTGCGGTCGTTTGCTACCTTCAAGTTCTCGGAACTTTTGAGTCGTTCTATAAGTAACGATGACGTTCCTAATACCAAGCAACTAAGAAGTTGCGTAACCCTAAACTAGTTACAAGTGGTGAACATTACGTAATTGTCACTGTTAATCTGTCATATAAAGTCAATTACACTACAGTGGCGTAATAACTACCTATTTGAAGTTCCGATCTCAGTCGGCGTCACTTTGATGCTAGTTGAATATGAATTTGCGTCACTAAGCTTCTTTGCGGCTTTATTCTTTCACTCCTATCAGACTTTTATTAGCGAATTTTCGTTAAAAAAAATTCTCGGTAGGATTGTATACCAGGTTATTTGCGACTATTTGGTCGCATTATCGACATTTTTTAAAGCACCTCCTTTTTGGAGGGTGACAACTCTTTAATTTTTTAAGCAGCAACATATGTCACATTTTAAAAAGAGTATTCAGCGTACTTTTTGGCAAATTTTTTATTTAAAAGATTTCGCTAATAGAGAGGTACCGATGGTAAGATTTTGAACATTTTTTTGAGATGAGCGCCAAGTTGGGCACATGGAACCCGAAATAACTCAAAAAGTAATCAACCGATTTTGATGAAACATGTCAAGTACCTTTAATTTATTAGTAGCTTGTAGGAGTTCATCAGTCAGCTTGATCGGACTAGATTTTCTAAAAAAAATATCTTTTTATTAACAAAAATTTCATCTCAAAAAACAACAAAGCTATTTTGATGAAATTTGGTAGATATATTGGTAATTTTTTTTTTAATTTCAACAACACACCACGAGGGCTTACAGCCTAAATACTATCGTACCGTGGGTGTTGACAAGGAGGAAAGAGGCAGCTTGTTAATTCTGGACTTGAAGTTGTGGAGGTTCGGAGGAGAAGGAAAAACATGTGCCGGCAAGGAATTCCACAACTTGGAAGTCCTCGGGACAAAAGAGCGGGCATAACAAGATGTTCTATGTCGGGTGACCTGGTTGAGATTTTGATCCACAGAAATGCCAACAAGTGAAAATGACTCATTACTTTGAATACCTTGGTTGTTCATTGTGATGAGTCTAGGGCTAGTGTATCTCTTATGAGATAGAAAGCAAGTCTGAGATTTGATCGAGTTGAATTGTACAAGATTTCTACTTCCCCAGTCTAATATTTTTTGAAGATCCCAGAGACAGAACCCTCCATGAGTCTGCGATCCTCATCTTATTGGGCTAAAGAGACGGGCTTAGAATATTGTGTATTTGAGTGGAGGGTACTGTCGTCCGCGTAACTGTGAACTGGGTTGGATGTGCTAGAGAGGAGGTCATTGATGTGGAGAAGAAACAAAGCAGGGACTAAAGCTGAACCTCCACGACAACAGAAATGCTCCGGTTGGAGAGGAATTTTGCTGTCCAGGTACAGAGTTTTGATGGTAGGCCATAGGCCGGAAGTTTATTAAGCAGCGCTGCTTGCCAGACCTGCTCGAATGCTTTGGATATGTCTAGAGCGACAATCTGGGATCTACCGTGTAGTTCCATAGACTTGTTCCACGAATGGGTGATAAAGGAAAGGAGGTCGGCAGTTGATTTGCGCTGACGGAATCAATACTGCCTGTCGTGGATTAGACTATGTTTTTTAAGAAATTTTAGTAATTTGGTATTTATATACTTTTCCATCACTTTAGAGACGACTGAAAGGAGAGAAATAGGCCTGTAATTGCTAGGAAGCGCTTTGGATCCTTTCTTAGGGACGGGTTGTACTCGAGCAGTTTTCCAGTTACCAGGGAATATGCCTCTATTGTAAGATGTCTGAAACAGACGAGTCAGGACAGGAACAAGTTCTGGTGCGCATTTCAAGAAGAATTGCTGGGATCTGGTCAAGGCCAGAGGCTTTCCTGGTGTTAAGAGAAGATAGCATCTTTCGTACCTTTGTAGTTTTAAAGATGATATCCGTCATTTTATGCGCCACATTGGGGACTGTTGGTGGTTGAACATTTGGAGGTGGGTTGAGAGTAGAATTGCCGGCGAACAACGAGGCAAAAAGTTCAGCCTTGTCCAGGGAGGTAGAAACAATTTCATCCCCTGAAACAAGAGGTGGGAAAGAGCTCTTGCAGAAATTATTCCCAATAGATTTAGCAAGATTCCAGAAGGGTGTGCTGCCGTTAGAGCTCGAGAGGACTTTGTTTTTGATGTGATTATTAAACGAGTTTTTTGCCTCAGAAAGAATGCGGACATAGCGGTTTCCTGCGTCGTTAAATGCTTGACGGTTTTCTTGGCTGGGATTCTGTAGATGCGTTTTGTGAGCTTTGACCTTTTCAAGTCTGGCCTTGTCACAGGATTTAGAGAATGAGGACTTTTGAATGGCTGAAGAGGTTTTCTGTGGACGTAGAATATATAATTCCATGCCAGCTTGGATTATTTCCGTGACGTTTTGTGAGATATCAGATGGGTCAGGATGAGAAAAGCAGACAGGTGCCCATGGAAATGAGGAAAAGGAATCCTGCATTTCGTCCCAGTTCGCGGAGTTATAGTGCCAAACGATACGTGGGTGTGATGATTGTGTGACCTCGGGTTGCATTGAGCAGGAAGCAGTGACCATGCCGTGGTCTGAGCGACCAAGGGGGCGGTGACTGATGTCTTATAGCATTCAGGTTTTGTAGTAAGAAGGAGATCCAAGGGATTTGAGCTGTGTGTTGGGATGCGAAAAAAGTAAGTAGAATCATATTGGCTACAGAGTTGCTGACTGCAAAGGCCTCCGCTGCTCTCCCTTGTGGATCGGTTTTTGAAGATCCTAGACATTCCTTATTATGGAGATTGAAGTGACCAAGAATAGTGACCTCGGAGGAAGGATATTTAGAAATCAGATGGTCGGTTTTTTCAGAAAGGTAGTCGAAGAGCTGAACAAAGGTGTTGTCAAAAGGTGACCGGTAAATGCAACAGATGAATTTAGTTGCATCCCTGAGAGAGAGAGTCATTCAAAGTATGTCTTTTCTTCCAGCTTCCAAATTGGGGAGTCTGGTGCAGGGTAGATTGCTACGGACGTATGCGCATACACCTCCATGGAATCTAAAGGAAGTTACGAGCTCATACCCCCAGAAATTACGGTGATTAGTGGCTGTTTTGGCACTGATTTGGGTTCCAGTGAGGAAGAGGAGTTGGGGCCTATTAGCCTGGAGGTTAGAATTTAGGCCACATATATTCGAGGAGGATATGTTAAATCTTGATGTCGGCGCCCCCTGCACACCCATCTCCCGGAGATCCGAATTGGAGGGGGGGTATATTATCCCCGGAATCTTTTGCACAAGGAGGAGCCATCATCATTTTTGTTTATAAGGGAAACCGACTCTTATACCAGAACCGGAAACGTCCGTTGGGACTTCACCGGCCCCTAGATGTAAGGGGTGGTTCCTCCTCGGGCGTGAAAAAGATCCTTTACTATCACGTAATATAGTTTATGCAACAGCCATAATTTTAGTTTGTAGCTAACATTAGTACCTGCAAAGATTATTCCAATTTTTTTTTATTATTGAATAATAAAGGAGATATCGAACTTGAACGCACTGTTGGAGTACCCTGTATATAAATATAAATAATATATATATATATATATATATATATATATATATATATATATATATATATATATATATATATATATATATATATATATATATATATATATATATATATATTACTATAATACATAAAAATTAAAACTTTCCTCGGATATGTATTCTAGAGGTCTTAGTTCGCGCTTATTTGAAGATTTTTTAATTCAAAAGTTGCTCTCCTCATTAGTGAATTTTTCTACCAAAATTCTACTAAAAATTTATGTATATTGTTATTATTAAATAGGAATATATTAAAACCTAAATGAATCTTTCATACACAACAATAATTAAGTTTAGTCGTGCCTTCGCAAACTTGCTGCATCCCATGCTATTGGTGATCCATCTCTTACTCACTTACATGGAAATGAGTAAATTCACACGTATTCTGCGGCACAGAACAGTCAGGCGATTTTCATATCACAGAGCGAGCAATTTGTGAAGCTGAAGCTGACTTGATATGACTGTCCGAATTAAAGATCATCACACACGCTAGCCGGAGCACGTCTCTTCGATGTGACGTGAACGGTAATCCACAACACGTTATCGCACCTCCTCGACCTATTCAGTCTTCTTCATCTCTTCACCGCTTTAACAAATCGCTTCATAATTAAAGAATGGACGTTCAAACTAGCCAGGTGTCATAACCGTCACTATCCATTAGTTATATCCTGTGGAAAATACTAATTACCAGGCCGACAACGCCTAGACACGCAAACTATACGAGCTTTCGTATACAAAATATTAACATGAGATATTTTATAAGGATTGGTTAATATACAGGGGCTTTTACGCAAATTGTTCGTTAGACTGCCATTTGGTTAGGTACAGTTGAAGAACCCAAATCACCACAACACTAAAGACCTGACGATCGGTTCAGTAACAAAGTAAGGGTCATCAGAGGATGAACAATAAAAAAAAAGAATCGTCAGGTCTCGAAAAAATATGTTGTGGTGTTTTGGGTTTTCCAAATGTAGATATCAGTGCTCAACAGGCGTTCCAATCTTCATTTAGTGGCATTTGGTTCCTGAAAATTTGGTTGCCCAGGTAACCGGGTCTGGTCTTTTAAATGAAAACATTTTCATTCCGTTGGCGCTTGCAGTTATCCGTCATTTGCGTTGTTTTAAAGTGAACGTTCTGTATACTTTACCATTGAAAAATCTTTCCATACCTAGGTTTAATCATTTTTGAGATAAGTACACTTGAATAACCCAAATCACCACAACACCATCTTTTTAAAGACCAGACGATTGTTTCAATACAAGGTTAGCGTCATCAGAGGATGGAAAAGTCTTCATCCTCTGATGACGCTAACGAGGATGAAGACTTTTCCATTCTCTGACGACGCTAACCTTGTTAGTGAAACAATCGTCAGGTTTTGAAAAATATGTGTTGTGGTGATTTGGGTTATCCAAGTATACTTATCAGTGCTCATCACAGGTTCTAATCTTCACTTAGTGCATTTTTGAGATGTTTTGATTTTTCATAAAATATTTGTTATATTCAATAGTATCAAAGTAAAATGGATCATTTTGGAAAGCACCTAGTTGTGCTTACTGGAAATATGCTATCTAGATTTTTTTTGGGGTGCTCAAAATTTGATGCAAACTGCCCTCCATTTTAGTGAATTTGTTTTAAAAAATTCCCTAATGAGGAGATCTAGAATTTTGAATTTTGAATTTTTTTTTTCAAATGAGCGCAAAGTAAGCCCTTTAGAATACATATCCGGGTCACTTGGTTCTTGGGTTAAACCGCTTCCAGAATTTACTAAAACTCGACGTTTCGGCTCCTGTTTTGGAGCCATTTTCAAGAGGTAAAGGAAACATGTAAGGACACTCTAAGGCCTGGGGTTGAACACACTGAGACCTCAGAGACGATATCCAGCGAGATTTGGGGAGTAGGCAGATTAAGGCCCCGTAATCGAGAGCTACAACAACCCAACCCACCTTTGTCCACCGCTCTAAGGAGTATGCAGATTGAGGCTTTAGAGTGTCCTTACATATTTCCTCTACCTCTTGACACCGACAACATAAAAAATAACGAGTCGATTTTGATTAAATTTTATGAGGGCGTTTCTTCTGCAAGTCGCTTGGATAAGTTCGTTATTCAGGAAAGTCGCACTAGTTTTTCCTGGAGGGGGGTTTTTGGGGTTTTCTTTCCGAAGAAATTCGTATCTCCGGAAATAACAAACCCATGGCAACCAAGCTTGGTACACAGGTTTATATACTAAAAATCTCTGGACGCAGCAAGTGCGTTATGGTAGCGAATTTTCTTTAAAATATTTTTAAAGCAAATGTCTTTCTTTGATGAAAGCAGGCATCAAACTTGGTTGCCTATATAGTAGAAACAATGTACCATATTTCATTGAAATAAATTTATTGTTTGAAAATATATAAACATTTTTCAAAAGTCTAGATGCAGCAAATCTGTTATGGAAGTGAATTTCCAAAAAAATGTTTTTAGTAGCAAATGTGAGCAGGCATCAATCTGATTACCGGTATAGCCTATGTGGTAGAAACAATGTACTATATTTTAACAAAATTACTTATGGTTTGAAAATATACAAAAATTTTCCGAAAATAAACTTAATTGTTGGCAGGTTTCTGAAAACAGTTTTTTGAAAAACGTTCGGGAGCTAAACTGCAAATTTACCGAAAATTCGCTACCAAAACGCACTTACTGCGTCCAGTTTTTTTTCTTACAAACGCATCATATTTCGATAAAAAATGCAAAAATGCATTAACGAATTTGTTCTACAAAAATTAGCTAAAAAAATTATACACCCCTACTTACTCCTGGTCCCGTAATTTCCTTGGGGAGTGTGAACAAGAAATTTTCCTTGGAGTTTGAGGATCCAGGGGGGTGGGGGCCTAGGCAGGTTGCTGAAAACAGTTTTTTGAAAAGCGTTCGGGAGCTAAACTGCAAATTTACCGAAAATTTGCTACCAAAACGCACTTACTGCGTCCAGATTTTTTTCTTACAAACGCATCATATTTCGACAAAAAATGCAAAAATGCATTAACGAATTTGTTCTATGAAATTTAGCTAAAAAAAAATTATGCACCCCTACTCACTCCTGGTCCCGTAACTTCCTTGGGGGGTGTGAACAAGAAATTTTTCTTGGGGATTGTGGATTCAGGGGGGCCCTAGGCAGGTTTCTGAAAACAGTTTTTTGAAAGGAGTTCGGGAGCTAAACTGCAAATTTACCGAAAATTCGCTACCAAAACGCACTTACTGCGTCCAGTTTTTTTTCTTACAAACGCATCATATTTCGATAAAAAATGCAAAAATGCATTAACGAATTTGTTCTACAAAAATTAGCTAAAAAAATTATGCACCCCTACTCACCCCTGGTCCCGTGACTTCCTTGGGGAGTGTGAACAAGAATTTTTTTGGGGTTTATGGATCCAGGGGGGGGGGTAGGCAGGTTTCTTAAAACAGTGTTTTGAAAAGCGTTCGAGAACTAAACTGCAAATTTACCGAAAATTCGCTACCAAAACGCACTTACTGCGTCCAGATTTTTTTCTTATAAACGCATCATATTTCGATAAAAAATGCAAAAATGCATTAATAAATTTGTTCTACGATAATTAGCTAAAAAAAATTATTGACCGTTAAACAATAAACTTCACTAAACCTACAAATAACTCTCCAAAAAGCCACCAAACTTAACTAAACTGACAGCTAAAGCATCAGAGAAAGGGTCTATTTGAAATGGATATTCTGTAAATATTTTAGTAAAATGAAGGGCAATGACGGTTGAATCTGAAACATAAGGGTTTGCAGAACATTTTTCTTGCAACATTTTCTTTTCACAAACAGTATTTGTTTCACATTCTTTGCTTAAACATTGCCAATTTTGACGTTTAAAATTGCGAGTTTGACGTTTTGCGGAAAACTCCAAAATGTGTTACTTTAACTGCCCATAACTTCTTTGTCTTTACAGCTAGGGACCTAAATTTTGGTACAGAGTTCACTCTTTATAATACAAATACGCGTACCAAATTTGGTTGCCCTTACTTTGTTATTTCCGGAGATATAATTTTTTTTATAAAGAAAATACAAAATTTTCCGGGAAAACCTGGTCCGATTTTCCTGGCTAACGAACTTATCTAAGGCACTTGCAAAAGGAAGGTACTCTGGAAATTTTATCAAGATCGGTCCATTATTTTTTGAGTTATCGGTCGGATATATATATATATATATATATATATATATATATATAAACACAGATCTCCCCATAAGCGAATTTAAAAAAAAAAAATTCGCTAAAATGTATATATACTATCCTATATGCCAAGATTTAGATCTATTAAGTTAAAAGAAAGAAAGTTATAGGCATTAAAAAAAAATTGGGTGCCACTGATGAGCAGAAAAACACATGGAACCAAAATGTTTTGTGTGGATAACAAACTCTATTATATATTACAAGCCATGTTTAAATCTTTTGGCGTAAAAAGGTCTGGAAATACCATTAAAATTACTTTGAAAATTTTATAGTTTTTCTTCTTAGAACGTGAAAGTCGCGATTTAAAACGTCAAAATTGTGCAACGTTTAGACAAAGAACCTGAAACAAATACGGGTTATGTAAAGAAAGTGCCGCAAGCAACGTGTTTTACAAAGCCTTGAGTTTCAACTTCAACCGCCATTGTCCTCCATTTTACTAAAATATTTGCAGAAAATCATTTCAAATAGACACTTTTTCTGATACTTTGTCAAAATTTGAATATCTACGTTAAAATAAAAAAAGTTATAAGCTTTTAAGTTTTTATTCTTAAAACGTCAAAAAAGTCACGATTCGAAGCGTTAAAATTGACATGTTCTAGATAGAGAACCTAAATGAATACGGCTATGCAGCATAAATGTCGTAAGAAGTTAGAAAGGCTTAAGTTTCAGCTACAATCTTCATTGTTATTATTTTATTAAATTATTTGCAGAAAATTATTTAAAATAGACTCTTCGTGTGATGCTTTGGTAGCAGTGTCAGTTATTTATTCAATTCTAATAACGAATTAGATTACGTTATTATTTAGCGTTTTTTTTTTCAATTGGGCAAAGTGGAAGTTTTTAATGGAGAAACGGTGTTGGTAAGTATTTTCTCCTTTCTGTGGACTTCTGCAAGGTGAGTTTTTTACAGTCTGCATTTCTAGCTCCGTTGTACCATGTTTACCCTGCACAGAACATCAAGTTTGCTTTAGGTCTCTTAACTGTGTTGTGGAGTTGAGATCACAGCATTTCTCCGATGGGTAATGCGTACAGGGGTTCCTCTAAGCATGTTTCTGATTTTTTTTTAAAACGAACAATGCGCTAAACTCCTAATTTACCCATAAATGTTATTAATATTTAAATAAAATGGAAACAACATTCGTCCTCGAATAAAGTTCTCTTCGTTATTTTAACTTTAAATGAAATGTCCTTCTCCCGTTTTGTATCCATTCAACACATTGGGCATAGAAAATATAGGAACTTACTTAAAATTGTCATTTATAATTGAAGGAAAATAAAACTTGTTCTAGCTATGCAACGAAAAATTCACACAAAATAGAAGAATTTCTAGATTCTAAAACCTACTGCGCCGCTATAATGAAACAACGTTAAGTGAGACGAAAACCATTTCAGGTTAAGGGATCGACAAATATTAAAACAGTGAAATAAGCTTCCGTACTCCAAAAAAAAAAAAACAAGATTCTTATAAGGCGTAATAAATAGTTCATACTAGTCCATGACAACAGTACATGTCATATTCAACTGACAAATTATTTTGACAAATGTCAGATCTACTTTCAAAGTGACATGTAAATAAGTATTTTGTTTTCTGACATGTGTAATATAAATATAGGCATGCTCTTCTTCTTACATTCATATTTATTTTTGGCCATCACAATTTTACTCATTGAGTTGGATACAATTTTAGTGACTTTTGAATTTTGAAAAGATTTCTTTAAATGAGCGCGAACTAGGCCCCATAGAACCCATATCCGGGTTAGTTTCAGTTTTTATCTGTTTTCATATATACACGGTGACGCATTTCTAGGGTAAAGCTCAACATATCGATTATTATACAAGATATGAGAAAAAAATTAAATGTTAATTGTACGATGTCTGGAGCTGCATCTTATAAAATTATTTTTACAATCACAGGTGGACTATAAGTCGCTGGTGATACAATTTTTTCTCCTAATCGAGCACGCCTTATATTATTGCAATTTTTGCATTTTCTATCGCAAGATAATGCATGTTTGTAAGAAAATAAATTCGGGACTCAGCAAGTGCGTTATGGTAGCGAATTTCCATAAAATGTTTCTTTCGATAGCTTAATTTACTATTAACCTAAGGTTCAGGCCAGGAAACTAGTTTTTTGGGCACATTTTATGGTTTATTTTTAGAAGATTTTTGTAAATTTTCAAACAATGAAATTATTTTGATGAAATATGGTAAATGTTTCTCCTATATACGTTATACTGGTAACCAAATTTGATGCATGCTTTAAAAAAAATATATTTCGTATTAAAAATATTTTTTATGAAAATTCACTACCATAACGCCCTTGCTGCGTCCAGACTTTTTTTATTGTGTTGTGGTGAGGTTCTCCGATCATATGAATTTCTTTTCTTTTTTACTATTAATTTTTTCAATAACTGACACCGAGAATGTGTTTTAACGGGCCTAGTTTGCGCTCATGTGAAGAATTTGTTTCAAAATTCAAAAGTTGCGAGCTACTCATTAGTGAATTATTTCTACGAAAACACTACCATACTTGCAATATGGTAGGTGGTAGTGGAATTTTCCTTTACGTGATAGTAAAGGATTTTTTCACGCCCGAGGAGGTACCACTCCTTACATCAAGGGGCCGGTGAAGTCCCAACGGACGTTTCCGGTTCTGGTGTATGAGTCGGTCTTCCTTATAAGCAAAAATGATGATGGCTCCTCCTTGTACCAAATATTCCGGAGGCAAAATACCCCTCCATTTGGATCTCCGGGAGAGGGGTGTACAGGGGGCGCCAGCATCGAGATTTACAATATCCTTCTCGAATATATGTGGCCTAAATTATCACCTGAACTCCGTCCACCATTTCCTCTAGGCTAATATGCCCCAACTCCTCTTCCTCACCGAAACTCAGATCAGTGCCAAAACAGCCACTAATCACCTTAATTTCCCGGGGTATGAGCTCCTTACTTCTTTTAGATTGCATGGAGGCATGTGCGCGTACGTCCGTAGCAATCTACCCTGCACCAGACTCCCCAATTTAGAAGCTGGAAGAAAAGACATACTATGGATAAAACTCTCTCTCAGGGCTGCAACTAAATTCATCTGTTGCATTTACCGGTCACCTTCTGACAACAACTTTGTCCAGCTCTTTGACTACCTTTCTGAAAAAACCGACCATCTGATTTCTGAATATCCTTCCTCCGAGGTCACTATTCTTGGTGACTTCAATGTCCATAATAAGGAATGGTTAGGATCTTCAAAAACCGATCCACAAGGGAGAGCAGCGGAGGCCTTTGCAGTCAGCAACTCTTTAGCCAATATGGTTCAGTAATCTACTTACTTTCCTCGCATCCCAACACACAGCTCAAATCCCTTAGATCTCCTCCTTACTACAAATCCTGACTGCTATAAGATATCAGTCATCGCCCCCCTTGGTCGCTCAGACCACGGCATGGTCACTGCTTCCTGCGCAATACAACCCTAGGTCACACAGTCATCACACCCACGTATCGTTTGGCACTACAACTCCGCGAACTGGGAGGAAATGCGAGATTACTTCTCCTCAGTTCCATGGGCGTCTGTCTGCTTCTCCCATCGTGACCCCTCTGATATCTCACAAAACGTCACCGAAATTATCCAAGCTGGCATGGAATTATTTATTCCACGTACACAGAAAACCTCTGCAGCCACTCAAAAGCACTGGTTCTCTAAACCATGCGACAAGGCCAGACTTGAAAAAGTCAAAGCTCACAAAAAGCTTTTACACAATCCCAGTCAAGAAAACCGTCAAGCATTTAACAACTCAAGAAACCGCTATGTCCGTAAACTCGTTTAATAACCACATCAAAAACAAAGTCCTCTCAAGCTCCAACGGCAGCAAACCCTTCTGGACTCTTGCTAAATCTATTGGGAATAATTTCTGCAAGAGCTCGTTCCCACCTCCTGTCTCAGGGGATGAAATTTTTTCTACCGCCCTGGGCAAGGCTGAACTTTTTGCCTCGTTGTTCGCCGGCAATTCTACTCTCAACCCACCTCCAAATGTTCAACCACCAACAGTCCCCAATGTCGCGCATAAAATGACGGATATCATTTTCAAAACTAAAAAGGTACGAGAGATGCTCTCTTCTCTTGATACCAGGAAAGCCTCTGGCCTTGACGAGATCCCAGCAATTGTTCTCAAAAAATGCGCACCAGAACTTGCTCCTGTCCTGACTCGTCTGTTTTAGACATCTTACAATAGAGGCATATTCCCTAGTAACTGGAAAACTGCTCGAGTACAACCCGTCCCAAAGAAAGGATCGAAAGCGCTTCCTAGCAACTACAGACCTATTTCTCTCCTTTCAGTCATCTCTAAAGTGATGGAAAAGTATATAAACACCGAATTACTAAAATTTCTGGAAAAACACAGTCTAATCCACGACAGGCAGTATGGATTCCGTCAGCGCAGATCAACTGCCGACCTCCTTTCCTTTGTCACCCATTCTTGGAACAAGTCTATGGAACTACACGGCGAATCCCAGACTGTCGCTCTAGACATATCCAAAGCGTTCGACCAGGTCTGGCACGCAGCGCTGCTTAATAAACTACCGGCCTATGGCCTACCACCAAAACTCTGTACGTGGACAGCAAATTTCCTCTCCAACCGGAGCATTTCTGTTGTCGTGGATGGCCATTCCTCTAAACTGTATCCAATTAATGCAGGAGTTCCTCAAGGTTCAGCTTTGGCCCCTACACTGTTTCTTCTCCACATCAATGACCTCCTCTCTAGCACTTCCAACCCAGTTCACAGTTACGCGGATGACAGCACCCTCCACTCAAATATACAATATTCTAAGCCTGTCTCTTTAGCCCAATTAGATGAGGATCGCAGACACATTGAGGGTTCTATCTCCGTGGATCTTCAAAAAATATTAGACTGGGGAAGTACAAATCTTGTACAATTCAACCCTACTAAATCACAGTCTTGCTTTCTTTCTCATAAGAGATACACCAGCCCTAGACCCAACACAATAAACAACCAAGTTATTCAAAGTAATGCGTCCTTTTCACTTTTTGGCATCTCTGTGGATCGAAGTCTCAATTGGCACCAACATGTCACATCAATTGCAGAAGCGGCTGCTAAGAAATTAAGTTTCCTCTTCCGGGTTCGCAAATATTTTTCACCAGCTAGTCTCTATACTTTATATACTTCACAAATAAGACCAAACCTCGAAGACTGCTTCCACATCTGGGGTGCTGCTGCCGCTTCTACACTCGGTATCCTGGACTACATTCAGAAGAGAGCTATACGTCTCATCGGTGACCCTACCCTCACCCAAAGGCTGCCATCCCTTGCCCACCGACGTGCCGTTGGTGACCTTTCTCTCTTTTATAGATATCTGCACGGGCACTGCTCAGAGGAGCTTTCTTCCATAGTTCCTCCATCTGTTGCACCCAACAGATCTACCAGGGGAACAGAGCGAATGCACCCTTTTACTGTCCAGGTCACCAGACATAGAACATCTTGTTATGCCCGCTATTTTGTCCCGAGGACTTCCAAGTTGTGGAATACCTTGCCGGCACATATTTTTCCTTCTCCCCCGAACCTCCAAACCTTCAAGTCCAGAATTAACAAGTTGCCTCTTTCCTCCTTGTCGACACCCACGGTACATTAGTATTTAGGCTGTAAGCCCTCGTGGTGTGTTGTTGAAATTAAAAAAAAATTAAAAAAAACTTCTAAAATGTGAAATTTGCAGTGAAATCCAAGGAACTGCTGGAGAGTCGGGTGACGTTGCTTTTAGACTGTAATCTTGATAGATAAAAATCGTAGACATATGCTGGTAGTACAACAGGTCATACGTTACATATTATATTTCGTAACAACATTTATAAATATAACGCTATAACATTTACAACGTTTTAGAGACAAGTTTACCGCTGCACTTTCTCAGCATCTCTCCTTATAAAGCTATTGATAAATGAATTTTTTTCTCTTATTGAGCAATCTGAACGCTGTCAATAAAAAAGAGTTATAACGCGCCTGCATTAATGTTTCCTAAATCCCACATTCGTGTTCGATATATGATTCATTAAATCAGATTTTATTAAAGTTGCAATAAATAACAGAACCGTCATAATCGACGGTTCACGTGGTGAATCTCACACAAGAGATGCTTGTTTTCCCGTTTGTTTAACAAGATGTAGGTGAATTAAGTCATAATTATACGCTATTTAATAAATTATCTACAAGCTTTCATATTTTTACTTGTTGTTGTGCAATAAATATACTAACATAAATAAGTAATCGTGCTTAAGAAGTTATCAAAGAAGAATGTTGAGAAAATATGCCCATATTTTGTCAGTTGATTGAAAATCTAATGAATTATTTTATGCTGAAATAACAGAATAAAAACTCAAAGACGCAGCAAGTGCGTTATGGTAGTGAATTTTCATAGAAATGATCTGGCACCAAATATTTTATTATAACTTTTTTTCTTGTAACATAGAAATCTGAATTTTTGTGTATAGTTTACTTTTTATATCGTAAACCTACCTACCAAATTTGGTTATCATAGAATTTTTATTTTTTGAGATAAAATTTTTTTTTGAATGTATTTTCAAAATTTTCCCGGAAAAGCTCGTCCGATTTTCCTGACTAACGAACTTATACAAGCCATTTACAGAAGGAAGGCACATGCCAAATTTTATCAAAATTGGCCTACATATAACTTACATATAACATGAGTTCTACTAAACTATTTATCTAATAACAAACATAAAAAGAAAACCTTTTGATGAATTTGATTGAAGTCTAATAAATGCCAAACTGACATATAAAGCTAAATATTGTCTAATTGAATTTGTTTTTTGTTTTTGTCTAGGAAATATAAATAGGGGTAGCGATTTCTAAAATTATTATCTTTCTTTAAGTTTATTAAATTTTCGTTAAAAGTAATTTCAAATTCTTCTAAACACATTCTTTTATTACTTAAGGTATAACGTTTCGATATTCAAAAACAATTAATAACATTTTCAGTAAACTCAAAAGTAAGGATGAAATTTCCAAAGTGTCTGGAGTGGTGTATTGTATTCCATGTAATAATTGTAATTTAAGATACATTGGCCAAACAAGCAGAGTTCTTAAAGATAGGTTAACACAGCACAAAAGTGACATACGTTTACAAAAAAGAACTTGCGCTCTGTCAGAACATAATCTCGACACTGGCCATAATATAAATTTAAGTAATGTTTCTATTTTACACTGTGAAACCTTAAGTAATAAAATAATGTGTTTAGAAGAATTTGAAATTACTTTTAACGAAAATTTAATAAACTTAAAGAAAGATAATAATTTTAGAAATCACTACCCCTTTTTATATTTCCTAGACAAAAACAAAAAACAAATTCAATTAAACAATATTTAGCTTTATATGTCAGTTTGGCATTTATTAGACTTCAATCAAATTCATCAAAAGGTTTTCTTTTTATGTTTGTTATTAGATAAATAGTTTAGTAGAACTCATGTTATATGTAAGTATTTTAAACTTTTATATTTTTTCCAAGTAAATTGTAAACTTTTTTCTTTCCATGTTATAGCCTTGATAAAGGAATAAACTTTTCCGAAAGCTCGGCCTATAATAAAGAGTTTTATTCTACAACTGACGGCGTTCCCACAATTTTTTTATAAATAACACTATTACCGTCACAAAAATTTAATACTATATATATATATATATATATATATATATATATATATATATATATATATATATATATATATATATATATATATATATATATATATATATATATATATATATATATATAAACATATTAAAATTGAAACTGACCCCGGATATGGGTTCTAGGGGTCCTAGTTCGCGCTCATTTGCAAAAATTTTTTCAAAATTCAAAAGTCTTTTTTTTCTACGAAAATTCACTAAAAAGTAATTTAAGCAATTAATATGGGGAGAAAAACTGAACTCATTTATTTTTAGCGAATTAAAAAAAATGCTAATGAGGAGATCTGTGTTTATATATATATATATATATATATATATATATATATATATATATATATATATATATATATATATATATATATATATATATATATATATATATATATATATATCCGACCGATAACTCAAAAAATAATGGAACAATCTTGATCAAATTTGGTGAGTACCTTCCTTTTGCAACTGGCTTGGACAACTTCCTTATCCAGGAAAATCGGACCAGGTTTTCCCGAAAAATTTTGTGTTTTCTTTCTAAAAACAATTCATATCTCCCGAAATAACAAAGTAAGGCCAATAAAATTTCATACGCGTATTTGTATTATAAAGAGTCAACTCTGTACCAAAATTTAGGTCTTTAGCTTTAAAGAAAAAAGAAGTTATGGACAAAACGTCAAACTTGCAATTTTAAACGTCAAAATTGGCAATGTTTAGGCAAAGAAGTGAAACAAATACGGATTTTGAAAAGAAAATGTTGCAAGAAGAGTGTTCTGCAAACCCTTAAGTTTCAGATTCAACCATCATTGCCCTTCATTTTACTAAAATGTTTATAGAAAATTCGTTTCAAATAGACTCTTTTTCTGATGCTTTGGCTGTGGGTTTAGTTAAGTTGATGCTTTCGCTGTAGGTTTAGTGAAGTTTATGGTTTAACGGTCTAAAATTTTTTATGTCATACTTGTTCATTATTGTGTTTTTATTGCTTAGTTACCAACTACATAATCGTGTACTTTATGCCCAAGGGCCATAAAGTGTACTTTATGGCCCGCGCGGGCATAACTTACACTTTATAGCCCGCGTGCACATAAAGACAAATAATTTTTGTTTAACTTATTTAATAACCTTTATTAATCAAATTACAAATAATGGAATAGAAGCAATATGTAAATATTTAATTAACATTATTTAGTCGAATTAACATAAAATTGTCAGTTCTAAAAAGATCCGGTGAGGTTGCCTTCAGCAAACGGTGTTAAATGGTCAAACGGTCATAAATGTTTCATTGTTTGGGTATGACGAGTATGACATAAAAGTTTGTATATACTGCTGGTATAAATAGTGGTCTATGCCCTCGAGCGACTTACAAACCCTCGGGCCGGAGGCCCTCGGATTTGTAAAATCGTCGCTCTCGGGGCATAAACGTCCCTTGGTACATAAATAACTATTATGTCATACCGGTTCATTAGTGTGTTTTTATTGCTTAGTTACCAACTACATACTGGTGTACTTTATGCCCAAGGGCCAAAAAGTGTACTTTATGGCCCGCGCGGGCAAAACGTACACTTTATGGCCCGCGCGCACATAAAAACAAATAATTTTTGTTTAACTTCTTTAATAACCTTTATTAATGAAATTACAGATAATGGAATAAAAGTCATATGTAAATATTTAATTAACATTATTTAGTCGAATTAACATAAAATTGACAGTTCTGAAAAGATCCGGTGATAGTTAGGTTACCTTCAGCAAACGGTGATTCATGTTTTATTGTTTGGATATGACTAGTATGACATAAAATTTTGTATGCACGGCTGGTATAAATAGAGGTGTATGCCCTCGAGCGACTTACAAACCCTCGGGCCGGAGGCCCTCGCATTTGTAAAATCGTCGCTCTCGGGCATAAACATCTATTTATACCCTTGGTACATAAATAACTATTAGCTAATTTTCGTAGAACAAATTCGTTAATGCATTTTTGCATTTTTTATCGAAATATGATGCTTTTGTAAGAAAAAAAATCAGGAGGCAGTAAATGCGTTTTGGTAGCGAATTTTCGGTAAATTTGCAGGTTAGATCCCGAACGCTTTTCAAAAAACTGTTTTCACAAACCTGCGAAGGGCCCCCCTGGATCCACTAACCCCAAGGAAAATTTCTTGTTCACACCCCCCAAGGAAGTTACGGGACCAGGAGTGAATAGGGGTGTATAATTTTTTTAGATAATTTTCGTAGAACAAATTCTTTATTGCATTTTTGCATTTTTTATCGAAATATGATGCGTTTGTAAGAAAAAAATCTGGATGCAGTAAGTGCGTTTTGGTAGCGAATTTTCGGTAAATTTTCAGTTTACCTCCCGAACGCTTTTCAAAAAACTGTTTTCAGAAACCTGCCTAGGGCCACCCTGGATCCACAAACCCCAAGAAAAATTTCTTGTTCACACTCCCCAATGAAGTTACGGGACCAGGAGTGAGTAGTGCTGGGCGGGGTAGGTAGTAAAAAGGAAATATGAGCAGAAAATTCGAACAAAAGGGCTTGAAAGCTGTCTTTTTCACATCTTGGAGCCATATTCCCCTTAAGCCCTGCCTACCCCGCACAGCACCCCTATCCCCCCAGGTGCCGTAACCTCCTTGACGGGTAGGAACAAGACATTTTTCTTGTGGTTTATGCAGCGAGGGTGGTTGTATGCACGCGAAGGGGAAGGAAAGTCCCCACGACGAAGAAAATATCGCAAGAAGAGTGTTCTGAAAACCCTTTCAGCTTCAACCATCATTGTCCTTCATTTTACTAAAATATTTCCAGAAATGTCATTTCAAATAGACCCTTTCTCTGATGCTTTGGCTGTAGTTTTAGTTAAGTTTATGGTTTAACGCTCTATAATTTTTAGCTAATTTTCGTAGAAAAGATTCGTTAATGAGGAGACAGCGACTTTTGAGTTTTAAAAAGATTTCTTTAAATGAGCGCAAACTAGGCCCCCTAGAATCCATATCCGGGTTTAGTTTCAGTTGTTATCTGTTTACATTTATACAGGATGACGCCTTTCTACGGTAAAGCTCAATATAATTGTCATTATACAATATACGAGAAAAAGTTGTATACGTTAATTATAGAGTGTCTTGACCTGCTTCTTATAAAATTGCTTTAACAATTACAGGCTAGCCCATAAATCGATGCACTATTATTTCACTGGATTTAAATTGGGAATACATGTGACGTGTTCCCACTCCACTCTCTGATTGGTAGGGAGTTACCAGACAACCTATCTAATCTATCAACTTTGACTAGGCATATGATAATGCGGATATTTATTTTTTGAACTGTCACGCGCATGGCATCATGTAGAGAGTCCAGTGCAACAATAATATGCTGTCGCTTCGTCACATATTATACCCTTTTAACAAATTACGTATTTTACTGTAATATTTGTGTGCATATAGTTGAAAGTAATTTTTTTATGATCAGAATACTACTGTGATTATGTGACATGATGATCAAATAAAGTATCCCCAAAACGTAAAAGTTGCGATTTGAAACATCAAGATTGGCAACATTTAGGCAAAAAACCTGAAACAAATACGGATTGTGTAAAGATAATGTCGCAAGAAGCGTGTTCTGCAAACCCTTAAGTTTCAGCTTCAACCGCCATTGTCCTTCATTTTACTAAAATCTTTCCAGAAATTTCATTTCAAATAGACCCTTTCTTTGATGCTTTGGCGGTAGTTTTAGTTAAGTTTATGGTTTATTAGTCTATAATTTTGAGCTAATTTTCGTAGAAAAAGTTCACTAAGGAGGAGACCGCGACTTTTAAATTTTAAAAAGATGTCATTAAATGAGCGCAAACTAGGCCCCCTAGAATCTATATCCGGATTTATTTTCAGTTTCTATCTGTTTACATATATAAAGGGTGACGCACTTTTACGGTAAAGCTCAATCTAATTGTTATTATACACGATACGAGAAAAATTATTTTGACAATCACAGGGAGGTCCATAAGTCATTGGTGATACCTACAACTTTTTTTTCGAACACCCTTATAATATTGCATTTTTGCATTTTTTATCGAAATATGTTGCATGTTTGTAAGAAAAAAAATCCAGACGCAGTAAGTGCGTTTTAGTAGCAAATTTTCATTAAATGCTTCAAATTGCAATAACTCAATTTACTATTAACCCAAGGTTTGTTGGCTAGGAAACCAGTTTTCTTGGAAACATTTTATAAGTTTATTTTCGGAAAGTTGGTGTACATTTTGAATAAATAAGTTATTTTGATAAAATATGGTACATTGTTTCTACTATATAGGGTGGCGCATTAAAAACGAAACAGACCGATTTGCGTCCAGAGATTTTTTTTTAAGAAACGCTGAAACACGTCAATTTTAATATTGAGGGGGACATGTTTTGACATGAAACTCAACTTTGTCACATCAACCCCTTAAGGGTGGTGATAACAACCCTTATATTTTAAATAGGGAACATAGGTCGAGTGTTACATCATTTGAAAGCTCTTTCTTTTCTGAATTCAGCACACTAATTTTTTTGGAAGTTTTATCAACTCGTTTAAACATTATTCACAGTTGGAGTTGCAAGAACGTATTTCACTCATTTCGATAAGAAATGTGCTGATAGTCAATGTTTTGTTGGTTTGCAAACAAAAAATTGACTATCAGAACATTTCTTATCGGAATGAGAGAAATGCGGTTTATTATTTCAGTTTATCGGTCGGTTTGATACTTGATAGTACTACCGAAAATTAATTTCACAATGGTGTATTCTGTAGAAGAAAGAGTTGAAATAATTACTCTTTTTTTTTAACGATGACTGTGCCAACCGTACCGCAAATTTGTTTAATGAACGACATCCGAACACACATGTTAACAGAAAATATATTTTGGAGTTAGTTGCAAAGTTTCGACAAAGTAGTTCACTAGCCAACAAAAAACGGGATCCTGAACGTGAATTTCCGGTTAGAAATGAGACTACTGAGATTGAAGTTTTAGGACAAATTGCTGCAGACCCAATTTTGAGCACGAGAAAATTGGTCACTGTTTCAAACATCAAAAGAAGAACTATTCAGCGAATATTGAAGCATCATAAATTTCACCCGTATAAAATTCATCTTGTACAACAACTGAATGAAGATGATTTTAATCGGCGGCTGGAGTTTTGTGAAGCTATGACTGCACGAATAGCTGATAACGGGAACTTTCTGTTCAATATCTGTTTTTCAGACGAGTGTACGTTTTTATTAAACTCTACAGTCAATCGTCATAATTGTCGTTATTGGGCAGATAATAATCCAAAAAATTTTCACGAAGTCCACACTCAAACTCCACAGAAATTGAATGTCTGGACTGGCATTTTTGGAGACCCTTTAATCGGACCAATTTTTATTGATGGCAATTTGAGTGGCGAAACGTATTTGGAGTTACTAGAAGATATCGTTTACCCTCTACTAATTGACATTGTTGAAAATAATGATCGCCATCAAGAAAATCAATCAGTGTTTCAACAAGATGGAGCTCCTCTGCATTTTTCACAACGTGTTAGGGAGTTTTTGAACAGAGAGTTTTCAGAGCAATGGATTGGGCGTAGATGTGCTATTGAGTGGCCACCTAGGTCACCGGATGTAACTCCTTTAGACTTCTTTCTAAGGGGCCATTTAAAGAGTAGAATTTTCGCAACAGAACCGGAGTCTCTGGAAGAATTACGACGACGCATTGTTGAAGAATGCCGTCTAATAACTCCACAAATGCTCCAGAATGTCAGAGCTAGTTTTGAACAAAATTTGTACTTTTGTATGGAAGCTGGTGGTCAACAATTTGAACACTTAGCTGAATAAACATTTTTGAACGCTTGCTTTTGTTTTTTAGTTTTTTTTAACGAAAAATTGTCTAATTAGTGCATTTCTTATCACAATGAATGAAATACGTTCTTGCAACTGTGAATTATTTCTAAACGAGTTAATAAAACTCCCAAAAAAATTTGTGTACTGAATTCAGAAAAGAAAGGGCTTTCAAGTGACGTAACACTCGACCCATGTTCCCTATTTAAAATATATGTTATCACCACCCTTACGGGGTTGATGTGACAAAGTTGAGTTTTATGTCAAAACATGTCCCCCTCAATATTAAAATTGACGTGTTTCAGCGTTTCTTAAAAAAAAATTCTCTGGACGCAAATCGGTCTGTTTCGTTTTCAATGTGCCACCCTGTATAGGTTATACCGGTAACCAGAGTGGTGCGGCTTGCATTAGTGAGACATATTTGCCATTAAAAATATTTTTATTAAAATTTACGTCCATAACGCACTGGCTGCGTCCAGACTTTTTAAATATTATTTTAAGTCTATGATTTCTAGTTTTCCCAATAAAAGTAATTGACATTGAAAAAATATATTTTTTGCCTACTTTACAAAAGTGATCAAAGTGTGCAAACTCTAAATATTATCCAATCTTCTTGAAATTTGTCATATATATCTTTTACTTTACTTAGACTCGGGGCGTAAGCAAAGTATGCAAAAATTTGATTTTTTATTGTCTGCCTTACAATACGAACACCCTAGTATTTATGTATGACCAAATGTCAACTCTAAATGTCAAACCGTTTTTGCATAATCCCATTTGGTGCAATACTATTTAGGCATATCGTCGGCCTAATGTGAAAAGTGCATAACTCCAATTTTGCCGGATTTTGTTTTTTTGCACCACCTGATGGACAATTGTGGAATCTACAGGCTAAAACTTAGCGTTTTCTTAAAAATATGTTAGATGTCGCTTAAAACGCGAATATGGAACCTGCACAACTCCTGCCTTATACGCAACAATATGATAAATGCATAACTCCCAGTAGACAACATGGTGGCATAGTACTTTAATAGTGTTGTGATTGTCATTGTGTTAATTTAAAAAAATTGACTATAAAGCTGCTTTTAATAGTAAATGTAAAAAAATATATTGACAAATAATTGAGAAATGTGAGAGAAAATGTTCGAGATTTGCAAAAAGAAAACAACATCTGCTAAATTTTTTTACCGCGTTGCCTAAACTCGAATCCCACTATTGCCGGAAATCAACTCAAAATTATACTTGTGTGTGTGACGTCAGATTGCACTGGCTGCGGTATGGTTACCATTCGCACATTTTAAAAGCCTTTTGTTACAACTAGTATGTGAATTCAACAGTTCATATGCATTCTGTCATGGTGCATTGAAATTTGTTCCAACATGGAGTTTTGGATATTTTTTATTTTATTTATTTGTATAATAATATTAATAATGGTGCTTTTTATGCTAACTTAAGCCTACTTAAGATCTAGATACTACTTAAGGGATTTAGACAGGGACACATATTCTTCATGCCAATGGGGCCTATCATGGCAACTTTTCTCTTTGACATACAGGAGGGCCACTGACGTCATGGGTACATATAAAGGATAGACACAAATGACACATAAACTTAAAGCCTAGTTTTTTTTCATATTTTTAGTTGGAGTTTTTTAATTAACTTATATATAAGCAAATATATGTTTTTATTACTTTCCATTTGTAGAAGTTGTCCCAAATTAAAGGGTTGCTCAACGTCTTTTAAGTTGTGTATTCTGTTTAGGAATTAATTTCTGTAATCCCATCCAATTGAGCACTCTAGTAAAACATGTTGTGCGCTTCCTTCTTCACCACATTCGCAATATGGGTCATTTTTAAGGTTGAGTTTGTGTAAATGGGTAGGTATCAAGGAGTGGTTAAATCGCAAACGACATATGCTAGTTACTAATCTTCTAGGATATCCAGCAAACCATAGCTGGCAAGGTAACTTTGGTACAATTCTTTTATAAAATATACCTTTATCGTTTCTGTGATATTCAGTTTCCCACAGCTGTCTTTGTTGTCTGAAAAATAAAGTTTTTATGTCTGTCCATGGACAGGGATATTCTAAAAGGTTTTCACGATTTAAAGCTTCTTTAGCCATTCTGTCCACAGTTTCGTTATTTGTAATCCCACAATGAGCTTTGATCCATGCAAATCTAACATCGATCTCCATCTCTTCTAACTCTATTAAAATGCGGATAATCTGAATTATTAAATAATTGTTTTTATAGTTGTAGTACTTTAGTGAATCCGCACAGCTTTTGCTGTCAGTCAAAATTAGAATATTTTTATTTCCAATATTTTTTATATATTTTAGGGCTTCTATTATAGCTATTGTCTCTGCTGAAAAAATACTCATCTTACAATCTAAACGGTATTTGAAATTTTTATTCAGTTGAGGATCGTAAACAGCACAGGCAGTTCCTTCGTTTGATTTAGAAGCATCTGTAAACAACTGGTAGGATGTTTTATGAAACTCCTCTATATCACTATTAAACATGGCGTTTCTTATTTGTGACGGGTACTGGGAATAATCTCTCAAAATTGTGACTGTAATATTTGGAAGAACAGATGGAAAAAGCTGATAAACTGGACATATGTTAGATCTGTATATGTTCTCACCGGTTAAAATTATACTTAGAACCCTGATTTAAAACAAAAACAGAACTGTATGATGTTTACAAAGAAGACTGGTGCGTACAACATAAAACTGAAGCACTCTCGATAGCTACGTTTTCAAACATGTTTGAAGATTTAAACCTAGCACTTTTCCCACCAAAGAAGGATGAATGTGATATTTGTGTAGGGTACAAGACAAAAAATATAGAAGAAAATGTATACGCAGAACACATCGCAAAAAAGAGGAAGAACGTAAAGAAAAGGCGGAAGATAAAAATTCAAATAGTAGAGTGTTCACAATGGACCTACAGTCAGGTACTCTTATGCCCCAAATCAAATGTATCGGCTCTTTACTACCGAACCAAACTAATCGTTCACAATTTCACTATTTTTGATCTTGGTACAAAAGATGGCTACTGTTATTTGTGGCAAGAAGGAGAGCTTAATGCTAATTGTTTCTCAATAATTTGTGATTTTTTGTCCACTAAAATTATTCCCCAACTTGAGTCTACACAACAAATAATATTATACAGCGACGGGTGCAGTGGTCAAAATCGTAACTGCACTTTGACCAATGCACTATTGAACCTGGCTGTTGAAAAAGGAGTTTGCATGACACAGAAATATTTGGAAAAGGGTCACACCCAGATGGAGTGTGACTCTGTACACTCCACTATTGAACAAAAATTAAAAGGCAGAACTATCAATGTGCCAGCCGATTATATAGCTTTGTGTAAATTAGCTAGGAAAAATCCTAAACCGTACGAGGTTAACTACCTGGATCACACGTATTTTAACGATTTTTCTACATTAAATATAATCAAGTCTATAAGACCGGGACATAAAGTTGGCGATCCCATAGTAAATAATCTAAGGGCTTTGAAGTACAATTTTAATGGCACAATCGAGTTTAAACTTAGACATTCTGAAGAATTTAGAGTCTTACCAAGCAAAGTGCAAAAAAAACCTCATTACTTAGAATTAAAATCGCTACCAGCTTAATATAGAGATAAATAAAAAATAAAAAAAGAGAAATTTGAACATCTTATGTTTTTAAAACAGTCAATTGAAAAAGATTACCATTCTTTTTACGGCAGTTTAAAGCACGAGTAAGAATAAATATTGTAATATTTTATATGTATGATGTATAGTTAATAAAAATAATATTCTGTTAAATTGTTAGTTGTCAACTGTGATTTGTATATGATTTTTGCACAATTCCCGCTGAATTTTGAAAATAAGAATGAATTTTGCACAACTCACGTATTTTTCTATAATTTTGATTTTATAGGTAAAATTCGATACCACAGAACATATCGATAATAGAACAAAATGTTCAGATCATATTGACATCAAATCTTGCAAATTATTGCAGTAAATCAGTTTTTCCTCTCTACTGTAAAATTATGATTTTTGGAATTATGCACTTTTCACATTAGGCCGATGATATGCGTATAGTGTTTTACATTAGTTGCGCGTAATAGTTAGAAGCGTCCTGCGCATTTTACTGCTGACAAATGAAACGTCACTATATTAGCGAATATTTATAAGAATTTCGCAAAGTGATCTTTGCAATTTAAGTTTTAAGGAAACTTTAGAAGAGCCCTGTATACGAATCAATAAGAATATGTCGGTATATCTTTTGTGTATTGTTAAAATGCGTGGCGATAGGGTTAATGGGGTAGTTTAGCGTGGGTAGTTTATACCACGCATACCGACGTCAGCCACTAATAGATCTAATATGAGAGACAGGCCTTAATAGAGATATGGCTTTGGATTGAAGATGATCCAATTTTATATGGCATTTCCATTCATCTTTGCCGCCCGCTCTGCCAGATACAAATGTCCATAAGCGCCTCTGGCCATGTCTAACTATGTTGTATAGTAGTTGGTTGATTGAAGCTGCCATTAAATAAGAGATAGCCAGAAAATGTCTTATAGAGTTATCAGTGAGATGCTGTAGTGAGAGACAAGCTCTCAGAAGAATTTACAAGACACATCTTAAACTTATACGTTACTTTTCTACTGTTGTATTGCATTTTAGCGAATTTTCATTAAGAAAAATTCGTTAATTGAGAGGTCACGATGAAAATTTTTGAAAAATTTCTTCAAATGAGCGCAAATTTGGGTCCCTAGAACCCAAAACCAAGGTCCGTTAAAATTTTAAATTTTATATATATATATATATATATATATATATATATATATATATATATATATATATATATATATATATATATATATATATATGTATATATCCGAGCGATAACTCACAAAATGATAAATTAATCTCAATCAAACTTGGCAAAAAGCTAGTTTGGGCGAAAACCAAGGTCCAGTTCGTCAATCAGCCTTTATGCTCAAGTTTTTCCGGTGGAAAATCGGGGAAAACTTTTTGAAAGCGCTATATTTTTGTAAATATCATAGTAACTGGAAGAAGACTTTACACGTGGCTAGGAAGGGTGAAAATGAATCTATGTTGTAAATTTTAAGTAATTTGGTACACAATATGTAGAGTTTCTTCCAAATTAAAAAAACTCTGGACGCAGCAAGTGCGTTATGATAGTGAATTTTCATAAAAATGTTTTTAATAACAAATATGTGTGTTTTTAAGAAAGCAGGCATCAAATTTGGTTACCAGTATAACCTATATAGTAAAAACAATATGCCATGTTTCGTCAAAATAACTTTATTGTGTGAAAATGTACAAAAATTTCCAAAAGTAAACTTAAAGTGTTCCCGAAAAAACACGTTTCTTGGTCAACCTTATAGGTTAATAGCAAATTGAGCTGTTCAAATATGAAGCATTTGATCAAAATTAACTACCATAACGCGCTTGCTGCGTCCAGAATTTCTTTTCTTACAAACATGCATTATATTTCGATGGAAAATGCAAAAATGCAATAGCATAAGGCGTGTTTGATTAAAAAAAAAGGAAATTTTATTTTAAGATGTAGGTCAAGACACCCTATAATTAATATATACAAAAATTTTTCATATCTTATATAATAACGGATATATTGATCTTTATTGATTTTTTACGAAAATTCGACAAAAATTATATATCATTAAACGATAAACTCTATAGCTAATAAGGCTACTGCCAAGCATCAGACAAAGGGTCTATTTGAAATGAATTTTCTGGAAACATTTTAGTAAAATGAAGGACAATGACGGTTGAAACTTAGACATCAGGGTTTGTAAAACATTCTTCTCGAGACATTTTATTTCTATAGCCCGTATTAGATTCAAGTTATTTGCCTAAATGTTGCCAATTTTGACATTTTAAATCGCCACTTTGACGTTTTGAGGAAAACCCCAATTTATTTTTCTTTAAATGCCTATAACTTTTTTGTCTTTTGACCTACATAGCTAAATTTTTGTAGATAACCTATAAGGATGTAGACCTGTGTACCAAATTTGGTTGCCCTTACTTTGTTAATTCCGGAGATATAAATTTTTTTCGAAAGAAAACACAAAATTTTCCGGGAAAACCTGGGCAGATTTTTCTGGCTAACGAACTTATCCAAGCCATTTGCAAAAGGAATTTTTTCACCAAATTTAATCAAAATCGGCCCATTATTTTTTGAGTTATCGGTGTGATACATATATATATATATATATATATATATATATATATATATATATATATATATATATATATATATATATATATATATATATATATATATATATATATATATATATATATATATAATATATATATAATATATATATATATATATATATATATATATATATATATATATATATATATATATATATATATATAAACATATAAAAATTGAAACTGACCCCGGATATGTTTTCTGGGGGGCCTAATTAGCGCTCATTTGAAGAAATTTTTTCAAAATTCAAAAGTCGGGATCTCCTCATTAGTGAATTTTTTTTAAGAAAATTCACTAATAAAATCCCAAAGACATGCGTTGAGACGACTTAGTGGTTAAAGTCTAATGCCTGACAGACAGAGTAGTTAACTGCCACGCGTAGATTGATTCATACAACAGGTATAATCCATACACCAAACTAAATAGATACAAGGCATCACACATACTACCCGAACCAACAACCGTGAAATCTCGGCCGCAATTATGGAAAATGACAGACATGAAATTAAAACTTTGCCAAGTAATTGTTATTTAACTGGGGGATTCAACCAATTATTAAAACACTATAATTGCAACTTTTCGAATGGCCTCAAATACTTTCTTAGCGCAGCATTATGCTGTCGCATAATATAATACGAATGTGATTAAAATGTGGTCAAGGCTGTATAAAAATGATTCTAAAATAGTTTCTTTTATATTTAAACTTAAACATAAGACGTCATATAAGACCCAAACAGTCGTGGGAAATATTTCAATGGTAATTCTACTAATTGTTACGTATACTTTGAATATAATATCCCGTGCATGAAGCCGATCTAATGTATCACCCAAACAAAACGTTTTTTGACGTATACCCAGATAGCTCAGATACGCTTTACCTCATAAGCAGAAGGTTACGCGATCCAATCCAGTTTGATAAATGTATGTTTTTTATGTTTTATTTTGACGTTTGGAGAAACAAGAGTGACAGATTTAATACAAACAAGAGCTCATTTTTCTTTAAACGCCTAAATAAGGTTGTCACCTTTTAGCCTGAAATTATAATTTTGTGGTTCTCGATATTGAAAAAAGCGGTTTGATTAGGTTGGCCATTAATAACGCAATTAATAAGGAAAAATAACTGCCACGTTTATAGTTTGACAGATACTTTACTTTTCTAAATATGAATTAAGTTTTCTTCTGGAAATCTTCTGTATAACTTTAATGAAATTTGTAGTACTTTTAATTCTAATTCTTTTAAAGAGACTTATACTATCTACAGATATAGGAAAAGTTAGTTCTTTAGCTTTACAGAAAATTGAGTTTTGGGCATTTTTCTCGAAAGGAGTTAAAGTAAAAGATTTTTTTGATAATAGAGGATGGTAATACTTTCGAAAGAATTCTTCACATGTGCGCGTACAAGAACCTATAAAATCGATCTTCAAGGTCTGTGTAAGTCTAAAGTATTAACTTTACTAATATGCCGCATAATTGCAGTGTACAATTCTTATGAAAATCGCTGCTATAGCGCACTTGATTTTTATTTTTTAACATCGGTCTATTTCCGCGACTACAGCCAACCACCGACCACAGTTTCGCCTCATCATCCTGGAAATTTTGCTGAATATTTCACCTAATTATTTTGGGAGTAACGGCGCCCTTCATTCCTGCAAGGGGGTGGGGATCTTTAATAGACCCAACAGCTTATAACACATAGCACCGATGAATTTATGTCCACCTAGGGCGGCACGTGCAGACATTTAACTTGCCCAAACCTAATAATAGTCAATAATCAATAATGTTGTGCATTTACAAATGGTTTAGCACGTCAATTATCAAAATAAACGCAAAACTATGAAAACATATGTGAAAAACAAACTATTAAATATTTTAAACAAAACGCAAAAAAATTTTTGTTAGTCTCAGCGGTGTGCCCCACGGGTATGAGGCAAATATTCTGCAATGGAGTAATAGCCATTATTAGTTAGATACGATTTCCGAGATGCTTTACCTTTGCTCACATTTTGAATAGTTTTTATAGTTTCCGGCAGCCTGGTATATAGATCCACTCCTGCAAAAAAGGACGACTTTCTGTATATCATTCTGTAGAACTGCCTATTAGCGAATTTTTATTTAAAAAAAATCGTTAATAGAGAGGTATCGATGATGTGACTTTTTTTAATGAGCGCGAATTTGGGCCCGTAGAACCCATTTCCATGGTCAGCTAAAATATATATATATATATATATATATATATATATATATATATATATATATATATATATATATATATATATATATATATATATATATATATATATATATATCCAACCGATAACTCAAAAAATACTTCACTGATTTGGACCAAATTTGGGATTGCCCTTATTTTGCTAATGGCTTAGATGAGTTCGTTCATCAAATCTTAACGGACAATTTTTGTTAATAAAAAATTTAATAGATTTTTTTTAAAACGCAGTATCTCTCAAATTGTCTAAGTGACTGAAACGAATATTTGCAACTTAAAAGAACATAGACAGTCGTGCCTGTGTACCAATTTTCAAGTCGTTTGATCAAAGGAAAATAAAGTTATTCGAAATTAATAATAAAATAATCCTTGACATCACTTCAGATTCTGTAATGCAATATCTACAATGTTGGACAGAGACAGATGACGTTATATGTACTGCTATACTATTTAAATAAATCGTAGATAAAAATCTAAACAATGGAAGTTGTCGGAAGATGTCAGCCGGGAACGTTGTGAGAGATACGACACGGACGCCACCTCGGTGCAGGGCCAGGTAGTACGATAGCTCTAGTTTACACAAAATTTTATAGATAGAGCTGTGTACAATAAAGTACAATCAACTAACAATAATTGTGTAAACTGTCAGTATTGGACCATTTTTTTCGTAATACCGGGACAAAGTTTGAATCTAAAAGCGATAAATTTTAGCATGCGAATGTATACTATAAATAACAAATTTCGCGACGCAGCAAGTGCGTTATAGTATTGAATTTTCATAGGAATTGTACACTATTAGTAACATATATCATTAAAACTAATTCTTTAAATTTAAATGGATCTTGGAGATCGATTTTAGAGTCCCAGTTACCGATTATTTTTTAAAAAATTATATTTTATATGGAGCTAAAAATTAAAATTTGGTCTTAGATATAATCTGTAAGTACTGCAAGTGCATCTAAAAAAATTGTGTTACAAATTTCATTAGAATTACAAAAGTTTTTCAGAAAAAAAAATTTACAAAAACTCTGGACGCAGCAAGTGCGTTATGGTAGTGAATTTTCATAAAAATGTTTTTAATAGCAAATATGTGTTTTGTTTTCAGAAAGCAGGCATCAAATTTGGTTACCAGTATAACCTATATAGTAAAAACAATGTGCCTTGTTTCATCAAAATAACTTTATTGTTTGAAAACGTACAGAAATTTCCGAAAGTAAACTTAAAATGTAACCGAAAAAATCCGTTTCTTGGTCAACCTTATAGGTTAATAGCAAATTGAGCTTTTCAAATATGAAGCATTTCATCAAAATTCGATACTATAACGCACTTGCTGCGTCCAGAATTTCTTAACTTACAAACATGCATTATATTTCGATGGAAAATGCAAAAACATAAGGCGTTTTCCACTAAAAAAAAATTATTTGTATCACCAACGACTTATGGGCCACCCTGTGATGGTAGCAATAATTTTTTAAGGTGTAGCTCAAGACACCGTATAATTAATGTATACAATATTTTTTCATATCTTGTATAATAACGGATATATTGAGCTTTATTGATTTTTTACGAAAATTCTACAAAAATTATATACCATTAAACGATAAATTCTATAGCTAAGGCTCCTGCCAAGCATCAGAGAAAGGGTCTATTTCAAATGAATTTTCTGGAAATATTTTAGTAAAATAAAGGACGATGACGGTTAAAACTAAGACTTCAGGGTTTGTAAAACATTCTTCTTAAGACATTTTCTTTCCAGAGCCCGTATTAGATTCAAGTTCTTTGCCTAAATGTTGCGAATTTCGACGTTTTAAATTGTCACTTTGACGTTTTGAGGAAACCCCCAATTTATTTTTCTTTAAATGCCCATAACTCTTTTGTCTGTTGACCTACAGAGCTAAATTTTGGTACGCACCTCACCTATAATGACATAAACCAGCGTACCAAATTTGGTTGCCCTTACTTTGTTAATTCCGGAGATATAATTTTTTTTTGAAGGAAAACCTAAAATTTTCCGGGAAAACCTGGGCCGATTTTCCTGACTAACGAACTTATCCAAGCCATTTGCAAAAGGAAGCTATTCACCAAATTTGATCAAAATCGGCCCATTATTTTTTGAGTTATCGGTGTGATACATATATATATATATATATATATATATATATATATATATATATATATATATATATATATATATATATATATATATAATATATATATATATAGGTATATATATATATATATATAAATATATATATATATATAAATATATATATATATATAAACATATAAAAATTGAAACTGACCCCGGATATGTGTTCTGGGGGGCCTAATTAGCGCTCACTTGAAGAAATTTTTTCAAAATTCAAAAGTCGGGATCTCCTCATTAGTGAATTTTTTTTAAGAAAATTCACTAAAATGAATGTACCTGTCAAATTATAAATATGGCATTATTAATTGCTTGGATCGTTTTGTTTTAGTCAACCTATCAAGTTTTTGCAACCAATTAGCAACAAAAAAAAATTTCGGGACGCAGCAAGTGCGTTATAGTAGTGAATTTTCATAAGAATTGTACACTATTACTAAGATATATTATTAAAACTAATTCTTTCAATTTAAGTAGACCTTTGAGATCGGTTTCAGAGTCCTAGTTAGCGATTATTTGAAAAAAAAACGTATGTTTTATATGGAGCTACAAAATTAAAATTTGGTCTTAGATATAATATGTAAATACTGCAAGTGTCTTTATAAAATTGTGTTACAAATTTCATCAAAGTTACAAAAGTTTTTCAGGAAAAAAATAATTATTTACAAAGCGAATGTACCTGCCAAATTATAAATATGGCGGTATTGTTCCTTACTAATTGCTTGGATCGTTTTGTTTTATTCAACCCATCCAGTTTTTGCAAACAATAAACAACAAAAAAGGTTTTTTATGTTATAGTAGAAAATTACCGTAAAAATATTTCAAATCCGATAGCTCAATAAATTTCCCATTAAGCCAGCATCTTCAATCTTGAACCATAGTTACACCTATGTAAACGCACGTGGGTAATAAATTAAAGAAAAATAAGATAATGAGCTTCGCGGATAACTACAAATTTGGGACATTTCCCCCCCGAAAATTTCCAAAAATATTTTTGAAAACGCTGTACTTTTGTAAGTATCAGAGTTACTGAAATGAGACTTTACACGTAGCTAGAAATGGTGTAAGTAAACCTATGTTGTGAATTTTAAGTAATTTGATCCACAATATTTAGAGTTTTTTTCAACCTAAAAATAAAATCTGGAAGACATGCGCTGATACGACTTAGTAAAGTCCAATGCCTGACAGACAGAGTAGTTAACTGCCACGCGTAGATTGATTCATACGACAGGTATAAACCATACATAAACGGTAACCAAACAAAATAAATAACAGGCATAAAACATACTACCCAAACCAACAATCGTGAAATCTCGGCCACAAATATCACAAATGACAGACGACATGAATTTAAAAATTTACCACGTACCTAATTGTTATTTAACTGGGGATTCAATCAATTGTTTAAATAAACTATATATGTAGCTTGATGAACGGCCTCAAATACAATTTTGGACTGAAAGTGTAGCACAATATAGTGGAAATGTAAACAAAATCAAGTCAAGTTTCTATAAAAAAGTTTTTAAATAGTTTCTTTTTTATCTTTAAACTTAAACATAAGACCGAATAAAAGATCTAAACAGTCATTGAATGTGTTTCAATGGAAATTCTACTACTTCTGTTTTTAATTGTTACGTAGAACCTCGGTGGTTCAGGGGTAAGAACGTGTGCCTCTGAACCGAAGGGTAGTGGCTTCGATCCCAGGGTACTCCTTTCACTTTTTCAGTACAAACTGTGAAATTAACATCAACCGAGGTTCTGGCATTGTATTTGAGCAAGTTGTCTGCACGTTCCGCCCTTCGGAGAGGGCGTAAAGCCGTCGGTCTCGTATCCATGCGATGTTGGGCACGTTAAAGATCCCTACCCTCCTTACAGAAAGGCAGGGGTTCGGCAAAATTTCCAGGATAGTGAGGTGAAACCGCGCTCTGGCGTTGGTGATTGGCCATAGTCGCGGAAATAGGCTGACGTTAAAGAAACAAAACACACAATTGTTACGTATACTTTAAATAATAATATGACATATCTCGAGCATGAAGTCAGTGCTAAGTATTATGTAAACAAAACTTTAGTTAACGGATCCTTAGATAGCTCAGTGGTAGCGTGCTTGTCTTCTACGCAGAAGGTTGCTTGCGTGATCGCTTCCGGCTCGATAAATGTATGGTTTCTTTTTGTTTTATTTTGACATTTGGAAAAGCAGTAGTGTACAGATTTCATATAGGTTGAACAAGATCTCATTTTGCTACTTCCGCAAGTAAAACATCTGTGTAATATAAGGTGGCAGGATCATTGGAATAAGTTGAAAAGTAGTTGTAACAAGCACTTCAGTAGTAGCATCCCTAATTTCAGATTTACAAAGAACTGTTGCTTCCTAGATATTTGTCTACGACACTTAATAGAATTATCATAGGACATGTTACTTTTAAGTCTCATATGTATTAAATAAGTTGAAGACAACCCATTTTGCTCATGCGACAATACCAGCCCAGCTGATCTAAATAATTTGTTTTTTCCTGTATTATACATCATGAACAAAGAACAATATTATTTTGTAATTTGATAGAATACAATGTTTACTTTCCACTTGATGTGACATCCCTTATGTATGAAGCTGTTTGTAATATAAGTGTCATGGTAGCTTTCATGTGTTTTGTTAAAGACTCTAAGTTAGCTAGGTTTATATAGCTCTTAGTATATAGTCTTAAGGGATACTAAATAAACGTAGCAGTTTAATGTATAGTCAGAGAGATAAAAGTAAGTTCCTTTGTGTCTTTCCTTGTGTTAACCTATTTTGACCGCAGCCTTCCCAGTATGTTAAAAAGTCACCATGACAGGCTCCATTGGTGTGAAAAGTGTCCCAGTGTTTCTCCTGCAGCAACTTGTAGCGTAGATGTGTGCATGCATATGTATGTGTGCGTGGATATGTATGTAAGCTTTACTTTTATTATCTATTTTTAGTAAACAGCAACTGTAGAGTGAGATAAAAGAAAAAATGTTAAAGAGCTTGTTAGATTAACATTCTTAAGACAGGTTTTGCCATTGTGAAAAGCAAGGTCAGATGCACAGACCAGGCAAAGTCCCTGAGGCCAATAAGTCTCATGTCCTTCTTGCTGAAAACAGTGGAAAAACTGCTCGACCGGCACATTAGGGGCGGTGTACTGGAAGCATATCCTCTACACTGCGGACAATATGCATACAGAGCAGGATTCTCAACAGAAACAGCACTGCACCAACTGGTGCTGAAACTGGAGAATACGCTGGAGAACAAGGAGGTGGCGCTGGGGGCCTTCCTAGACATAGAGGGGGCCTTTAGCAACACCTCGTTCGGATCGGTTCTGGCAGCTGCCCGGGAGCGTGGAATAGAGGAGACCTGCTGCAGGTGGATCGGTTCCATGCTCAGGGACAGGGCGGTGTTCACCACACTCGCGGGAGGGACTCTGCTGGCGGGGGTCGCGGCGGGCTGTCCGCAGGGGAGCGTTCTGTCTCCCTTGCTCTGGTGTCTAGTCGTGGACGGCCTGCTGGGGAGGCTCTCGGGAGGGGGGTATGAGGTACAGGGCTATGCGGACGACATTGTCATCATAGTCCGAGGAAAGGTCACACAGGCAGTGTGGGAGCGTATGCAGACTGCACTGAAAGTGGTGGAAGGGTGGACGGTTGATCAAGGGCTCGGGGTGAGCCCCGAGAAAGCAACCGTCGTGCCGTTTACGAGGAGGAGGAAGTGTGAAAGCCACAGAACTCTCACTCTATACGGTAGGAGCGTTCCAATGGCCAGGGAGGTAAAATATCTTGGGGTCGTATTGGACTCTAAGCTAACCTGGAATGGTCACATTGGAAAAATACTGCGTAAGGCAGTCATGACCTTAGCCGTCACTAGGCGGCTATATGGAAAAACGTGGGGACTAAGACCTAGTATGGCCCACTGGCTGTACACAAGGGTGGTCAGACCATCGTTAACATATGCGGCACTGGTCTGGTGGCCTAAGGTGACACAATCCAGTGCCAAACAAAAACTAGGCAAGATCCAAAGGATGGCTTGCCTAGGCATCACAGGGGCCATGTCTTCAACCCCAACAGCCGCCATGGAGGTGTTGCTGGATCTACCCCCCCTACACTTCGTTATTATGGGAGAGGCCAGGCTAGGACTATACAGACTAGCCTGCAATGGTAGACTGAAGATCAACCCAGGCTTCAGGGGCCACTGCAAAATTCAGGAGATCGTGAAGGAACCCATGCTTGAAATGAGGTCAGACTTCGCGAGCCCGCGAATGTGCAGGGAAAACAACTTCACAGTGGAAATCCCTGATCGCGGGGCATGGCGGGAGGAGACACCGGGCATACCACGGGACGCGCTCGTCTGGTTCACGGACGGATCTGGCGGGGAGCGTGGGACGGGGGCAGGTGTTTACTCGGAAGGACCGAGGGTAAGTCACAGTATTTCCCTCGGAGCCCATGCAACGGTGTTTCAGGCCGAGATGTACGCCATCCTGCACTGTGTGCGGGAGAACAAGAGGAGGGGCTACACCAACAAGCGGATCCTCAAAGCCACAGACAGCCAGGCAGCCCTTAAGGCACTAAGTAGCCCACGGGTAAATTCCTGGCTGGTGAGTGAGTGCCGAGACGAGACGAGCGACCTGGCTGGGCAGAATGAGGTGACCCTCATCTGGGTGCCGGGTCACTCGGGGGTCAAAGGCAATGAAGAAGCTGACAGTCTCGCAAAGAGGGGGTCAGCAGAACCATTTATGGGACCAGAACCGGCTCTGGGCGTGTCAAAGAGCACTGCCAGGGGAGCCATTAAGTCCTGGGTCAGAAACCAACACAAGGTGTACTGGGCGGACTGTCCAGGGCTCAGACATGGGAAGTCAATAATTGACGGACCCAGTTCAAAGAGAGCTGTGGAGCTGCTAAACCTTAGCAGAGGACAGCTCAGAAACACAACAGGTCTCTTGACGGGACACATGGCCGTCAAGAAACACCTACATAAAATGGGGCGGTTCGAAGGGGACCTCGCATGCAGACTCTGCGGCGAGGGGGAGGAATCAGCCCAGCACATCTTGTGCGAGTGTATAGCTCTGGACCGGAAAAGACAACTGATCTACGGTCACTCTAGACCGGAGACAGAGCAATATAAAACTTCACCCTACCAATCGCTGTGCAGACTAGTTCAAGGCACAGTGATTTTGGAATGGGTGGAGTAAGACTAGGGGTATGCACAATCAACCAAGGGTTGCGGTGCTATCGGGGCGGCAAGGCCGCGGACGAGCCCTGAGGGAACAAAAAAAAAAAAAAAAGGTCAGATGCATCTGTGTTCATTTTGAAGATTGACAGTTACTGAATGAGCCAGTTCTCAAAGTCAAAACTTTAATTAAAAAAAAAGATCTCATTTTTGTTTATCACGCCTGAATAACTTTGTCACCTTTCATTCTGAAATTATAATTTCCAGCAGACATTTTGTTATTGTTGATATTGAAAAAACCAGTTTCACTAGGTCGACTAAAATGAAATCGTTCAGGCGATTAATAAGGAAAAACAACTGCCACGTTTATAATTTGGCAGATGCTTTACTTTTGCAAATATAAATCAAGTTTCCTTCTGGAAAGCTTATGTAACTTTAAATTTGCAATACAAGTTTTTTTTTAAAGAGACTTACACTATCTATAGATATAGCAATGTTTTAATTTTCAGCTTCCTAGAAAATTGAGTTTTGGGCATTTTTCTCAAAGGGAGTTAGAACACAATATTTTTTTGATAATAGATTGATATCGATGATAACACTTTCGAAAGAATTCTTCAAATGTGCGTGTACTAGGACCTCTAAAATCGATCTTCGAGGTCTGTCTAAGTTTAAAGTATTGATTTTAGTAATATGTTGTATAAAAATGGTGTACAATTCTTATGAAAATTCACTACTATAACGCACTTGATGTGGCCCGAAATTTTTTAAGAATTTGGTTGTTGCTACTCGAACGGGGTTGAAGTGGTGAAGTTTTTACGTCGCAGTGTGCCATCTTTCCATCTAAAATTAACGTGCTTTTTCATAAATATGCACAAAAATTGAGATACAAATTTTTTTCTATTTGGGTTTTCCACACTGTATGTAGCAATTACTATCTACGAGTTTCAACTAAAAGAAGATAGAGGGATGCTATAGTCATTAAGAAATCGTTTTGTTGTATACGTAACGTATACATATTTTGACATATTGCATTCGTCTGGCCGTTTAAAGGATGAGTTAGCGTGAAGGCGAGAACACATTTTTATCTCCTGCTGAGTGTTTTTATCCTGGTGCGAGACGGAAGGGTTTTTTCTTGCGCTTTTTTCGGAACCATGCTGATCCCGATTCGTTTTTGTTTCAGGTTTTACCGCATCGTTGATCAGTTTGTCGAGAAGCACGCAGACGATCCAGGTAAGAAATTTTAAACAAAGTTCTATGTAAAACATGTTTAATCACAAATAATAAGTACCATATGATACATTTCTTTTGAACCGCGATTTTTTGTTATAATTTTCCGCTACAAATTTGTAAAGTAAAAAACAAACAGTCAGCTGTGGTGGTCATGAAATTCTGTAGGGTTAATTAATCGTATTTTAGCGAATTTTCATTAAAAAAAGATTTGATAATAACTGGGAAGTGCCGACTTGAAAAAATTTCTTAAATTTGCAAAAACTAGGTTCGGGCCAGTTTCGATTTATAAATATGTATATTTAACTTGCTAAAAAAACAATGTCTTAACCAGAGCTGTTTTTAATTAATTTACAGTATATATTCAAAAATAATTTGAAGCTTCTACTGAGAATCGAACCGACGGGACTTATATGGTTACTCTTTGGGGCAAAGTATTTTAAAGTAAATGGTGGATTTTGAGTTTTGACAACACAAGTTTCCTGATAATAGAAACAGACATAGAGGGTGTCCCTATGCTTCAAAAATGTGCTTTTACAGTATAGTAAGCCAGGAGATAAATTATAATGGTTATACGCATTGAACTTAACAATAGCAACACCAGGAAAAATGTATATATATATATATATATATATATATATATATATATATATATATATATATATATATATATATATATATATATATATATATATATATATATATATATATATATATACAGGGTGACGCATTGAAAACGAAACACACCGATTTGCGTCCAGAGAAATTTATTTTAAAGAAACGCTGAAACACGTCAATTTTAATATTGAGGGGGACATGTTTTAACATAAAACTCAACTTTGTCACATCAACCCCTTAAGAGTGGTGATAACAACCTTTATATTTTATATGGGGAACATGGGTCGAGTGTTACATCATTTGAAAGCTCTTTCTGTTCTGAATTTAGCACACTAATTTTTTAGAAGTTTTATCAGCTCGTTTAAAAATTATTCACAGTTGGATTTGCAAGAACGTATTTCATTCATCGTGATAAGAAATGCACTAATTAGTTAATTTTTCGTTAAAACAAAAAACTAAAAAACAAAACCAAACGTTCAAAAATGTTTATTCAGTTAAGTAAGTGTTCAAATTGTTGTCCGCCAGCTTCCATACAAAAGTACAAATTTTGTTCAAAACGAGCTCTGACATTCTGGAGCTTTTGTGGACTTATTAGACGGAATTATTCAACAATGGGTCGTCGTGATTCTTCCAGAGACTCCGGTTCTGTTGCGTGAATTCTACTCTTTAAATGGCTTCATAGAAAGAAGTCTAAAGGAGTTAAATCCGGTGATCTAGGGGGGCACTCAATAGCACCTCTTCGCCCAATCCATTGTCCTGGAAACTTTCTTTTCAAAAACTCCCTAACACGTTGTGAAAAATGCGGAGGAGCTCCATTTTGTTGAAACACTAATTGATTTTCTTGATAGCCATCATCATTTTTAACAATGTCAATTAGTAGAGGGTAAATGATATCTTCTAGTAACTCCAAATACGTTTCGCCACTCAAATTTAATCAAGAAAAATTGGTCCGATTAAACGGTCTCCAAAAATGCCTGTCCAGACATTTAATTTCTGTGGAGTTTGAGTGTGGACTTCGTGAAAATTTCTTTGATTATTATCTGCCCAATAACGACAATTATGACGATTGACTGTAGAGTTTAATAAAAACGTACACTGGTCTGAAAAAGAGATATTAAACAGAAAGTTCCCATTATCAGCTATTCGTGCAGTCATAACTTCACAAAACTCCAGCCGCCGATCAAAATTATCTTCATTCAGTTGTTGTACAAGATGAATTTTATACGGGTGAAATTTATGATGCTTCAATATCCGCTGAATAGTTCTTTTTTTGATGTTTGAAACAGTGGCCAATTTTCTCGTGCTCAAAGTTGGGTCTGCAGCAATTTGTCCTAAAACTTCAATCTCAGTAGTCTCATTTCTAACCGAAAATTCACGTTCAGGATCCCGTTTTTTGTTGCCTACTGAACCAGTTTGTCGAAACTTTGCAACTAACTCCAAAATGTATTTTCTGTTAACATGTCTGTTCGGATGTCGTTCATTAAACAAATTTGCGGTACGGTTGGGACTGTCATCGTTTTTGAAAAATGAGTAATTATTTCTACTCTTTCTCCTACAGAATACACCATTGTGAAATTAAATTTCGGTAAAGCTATCAAGTATCAAACTGACCGCTAAACTGGAATAATAAACCGCATTTCTCTCATTCCGGTAAGAAATTTTCTGATAGTCAATTTTTTGTGTACAAACCAACAAAACATTGACTATCAGCACATTTCTTATCGGAATGAGTGAAATGCTTTTTTGCATTTTCAACTGTGAATAATTTTTAAACGAGTTGATAAAACTTCCAAAAAATTAGTGCGCTGAATTCAGAAAAGAAAGAGCTTTCAAATGATGTAACATTCGACCCATGTTTCCTATTGAAAATATAAGGGTTGTTATCATCACCCTTAAGGGGTTGATGTGACAAAGTTGAGTTTTATGTCAAAATATGTCCCCCTCAATATTAAAATTGACGTGTTTCAGCGTTTCTTAAAAAAAAATCTCTGGACGCAAATCGGTCTTTTTCTTTTTCAATGCGCCACCCTATATATATATATATATATATATATATATATATATATATATATATATATATATATATATATATATATATATATATATATATATATATATATATATATATATATATATATATATATATATATATATATATATATATATATATATATATATATATATATATATATATATATATATATATACAGGCTGCCCCATAATTAATTGAACATTAGCTAAGGGGCGATAGCTGGCACAAAAATAAAGCGATTGGCCTCAACTTGTTTTAGTAAAATGTTACTCGTTTTCGTTTTACAGGGTGTTTAAAAAAATTTTCCTCAAACTATTTTTTTAAATATCTTGAAAGTGGTTCAACATATTATTATGAAATGTGGCATGGTATTATTAGGCATCGTGCGTAATACGACGACGGTATCAATTTCACCACTGCCGCTAGGTGGCGCCACCGACAGCAACACTGGTTCGTTAACATGGTCATAATTTTTTGGCCACCCTGGATGCACATTTTGGAACAAAAATAAAGAAATCCCATTTAGTTTCACACAAAAAAGGTATACTTCTTTGAAGTCGAAAAAGTTGACCGTTTTCAAAATAAACGTACTTTTTCAATGAAATTAAATTAACGATTATTATGCGCAAACATTATGTATTCTCGAAGGCTTCGATCTTAGTGAAAATTATGTGTATCTGCTGTAAATACTTTTCAGCACAATAAAATGTACGTTATCGAAAGAAACATTTTTACTAACAATTCCAAAAAGCCATTAAACAAAATAACATCTATAAAACTGTTAATTAAAAAGAAATAGTTAATAGAATGGACATCGGAAAGATTGTTACAAATTGCACTAATCTGCATAATTAAATTAATCTAAAATTAAACTGCAAATTTAAAAGCAAAACAACAACAAATCGGAGTAAGTGCTCAAAGTGTTCACCATTTACGGCAATCCATTTTCTCGCTGGTTTATGAAAATTATCTCTTACTTTAAAAAATTAATTTTGTTGAGCTCTGATATCATTAACACCCTGTACGATCTTTTACCATAATTGCTGGCGGTTATTTATTTGATCTTTATAGACCATGGACTTCAAATAACCCTAAAAGTAAAAATCTTGCGGATTTAAGTCGGTACTACGCGCTGGCCATGGGTGCACACTACCTCTACCAATCCACATTTGAGGGTAAATTTCATCCAAATAATTTCGCAGATCTCGGATGTAATGTGTTAGAGCACAATCATGCATGAGCCAAGAGTCACTCCTTAAAGTGAAAGGCACATCTTCTAAAATGATCGGTAAATTATCTCTCAAAAACCAAAGATGTGTTGCTCCGTTAAGTCTAGGTGGCCGTTCAAATGGTCCCACAATACAATTTCCAAGAATGCCACACCAAATGTTTATTGAACATTCATGTTGAAAATGATGCTCTCGGATAGCAGGAGGATTTTCAGTCGCATAGGTATGGCTATTCCGCAAATTGAACATACCTCTTCTGGTGAATGAGGCTTCATTAGTAAATAAAATTTTCTGGTAGAACATTGAATCATCTAAATAGCGTTCTCTCATAAATTGGAAAAATTGAAGTCTTCTTGGTAAGTCCTGAGGTAAAATCTGCTGAACTTGAGTGAAATGATACGGATGCAGCTTTTATTTGCGTTTGATTCTGGATACCGAAGATTTGCTTATACCTGTTGCTGCATTAACACGTCTCGTGCAGGTTTCCGCGTCTTCTACAATACGAACTGTGATTTCGTCTTGCATACCAGCATCAATTACACTCGGTCTTCCTGCATTTCTGTTTTTGGGATGAAATTGCCAAGTTTCACCTAATCTATCGTACAGTGCGTTAAGAGTTTTATGGTTTTGGCTGCCGTCGATCAGGATAAAGCTCAAAATAGGACTGTGCTTATCTGCGTGAACAAAAATTTTCCTCGGCATAAAGACACACCATATCTCTCATTTGTGAATTTAAAAAATCACTGTGGCGCGGCATTTTAACGCAAATAACAAGAATAAAGTGACACATAAAGATACTTTGTTTAATGTCGGTCGATTTTGACAAGTTATACTAAACAAGTTCCTTGTTGCTACCATAACATACTTAGCAACAAAGTAAATACAGATTTTTGGTTTTCATTGAAAAAGTACGTTTATTTTGAAAAAGTCAACTTTTTCGACTTCAAAGAAGTAACCTTTTTTGTGTTAAACTAAATGGGCTTTCTTTAATTTTGTTCCCAAATGTGCATATATAGTGCACAAAAAATTATGACCATGTTAATGAACCAGTGTTGCTGCCGATGGCGCCACCTAGTGGCAGTGGTGAAATTGATACCGTCATCGTATGATGCATGATGCCTAATAATATCATGCCACATTTCATATTAATATGTTGCACCACTTTCAAAATATTTGAAAAAATAGTTTTAAGAAAAATTATTTGAACACCCTGGAAAACAAAAACCAGTAACATTTTACTGAGGCATGTTGAGCTCAAACGCTTTATTTTTATGCCAGCTATCACCCCTTAGCTAATGTCCAATTAATTATGGGGCAGCCTGTATACATACATATATATATATATATATATATATATATATATATATATATATATATATATATATATATATATATATATATATATACAGGGTGGCGCATTTATGTAACAAAGTTCCATATATTGTTTCCTATTACAGGTAGAAAAAATATTTTTCACTAAGTTACATAATTTTAAACTGTCCTTATTATAAAATTATTTTCCGCTATACAGGTGATTCATAAAAGCCTGACATGTGCCAACTAAATTTTTTTAATGGAACACTAGGTATATTATTCAATATTTAAACGTAGCATACTTTCGTCTATAAAACGGTATGCAGTTTTTTAGTTTTGGTAGCGGCGTTGTCAAGTTATACAAGAAATACTAAACATTTTGACGTCTGCACGCTACTACAAAATGCCTTTTAAGTTCTGATGCGTAACTCCGATTTCAAAGAAATTTTATACGCAGATTGTCAAAGAATAACTCAATCCTCTAATTTAAGTTGATTTAAAAATTAACGTACAGGGTGATTTCTATAGAGAAGCCAAATATCAAATTTTCAAACGTGATGTTCTCAAAATTTTCACCCTGTATATTATTGCATAAATAGGTTCAGCGATTCATTAACTACAAATATCATCAAACAACTATATACCGAAAGTCATTATTTTTAAAATAATTTAACCTTTTAAAAAAAGAGCCCAACATTATTCTTTAATACTTCATAAGGAGGCTTTGGACGAAAATATGAAGTTTTGGCAAAGTCAATTTATATAGTTCTGTCAAAGATAATCGTGTTGTATAATTAGGTGAATCAAATAGTGGTGTATTTTTAAGTTTATAGAAGATATAGTTTTAATAACTGCTATTTAAGTTATGAATTTTTCTAAAGAAGAATATATCGATATGATTTATGTGTTGGGCGCGACTGATAAAAATTGTTTACTTGCAACTCGTCTTTATTACGAAAGGTTTTAAAATAGAAAACAACCGAAAATCATTATTTTTTGAAATAAACATTTTGCTGAAAAAACTAGAAGGGGTTAGGTTCCTAGGACTGTATGTAGACTAAAAGTTAAACTGGAAAGCGCATATAAGCCACATAACCAGGAAGATAAGTACATATACTAATATTTTTAGGAACTCTTTCAATGTTGGTATCTAAGGAAGCATCTTTCAGGTCTCTCCACGATTTTATTGAGTCGATCAACCTATATGGCATGGTGGTGTGACGCGACTCGGTTGACATTATCTCTGTTGGGCAGAAATGCTGCTTGCGTGCCATATTAGGGCTAAAGCTAACCGTTCATTGTAAAGGATACTTAATTGAAGAAAAAATACTTACCTGTTATTCGATGTATGTGTTTCAGTACGTAATATTTGTGAAATAAAATCTTGAAATAGTCAGTCAATATATGCGGGAACAGGATTATATAACAAGGTATAGAAACAATTATGCAACACCCTATGCTAGGATAGCAAGACTGCAGAAAAATGCTGAATACAATGTTATACGTACATTCAATAAGGTACCACTTAATATAAGACGATTACCTTAAAAAATTGAACCAAAAGGTCCAGTTTTATATAGTTTAGATGAATACTTTGAAAAACATTTGAATGATCAACAGTGAAACTCACTTTCTGCATTTTTTATTTACTATACCTACATTATTTTCTTTTGTTTTGTTTTGATATTATTAAATATTTTGTCTACCTTTCATAGGAAACAAGATATTGAACTTTGTTACATAAATGCGCCACCCTGTATATATATATATATATATATATATATATATATATATATATATATATATATATATATATATATATATATATATATATATATATATATATGAAGAAAGCAAAGGTATGGCAATTGTTAGTTTATAGCAAGTGCAAGTTATATCAAAGACAGAATAGACTGCAGGAAGTGATATAAAGTAGTAAAAGACTATAAACCAAGAGAATGTAAATATGTTGGACATTACGAAATATATGACTAGTTTTATTAAATAGTTTAAGGTGGTATTGTTTAGTAGCTTTAAGAATATTGTTTGATAGTTTTAACAATATTAAGAGGTCACAATATGGTTTGTCATGTCATAACCTCGATATAGGATCAGCTGTTTTTATTTACGACACATGTCAAACTGACAGAAAATGTAGAATATAGGTTAACTAAACAAATCAAGGAAATGTCAAGAGAAAGTAAAAGTCCAACAATGAGAAGTATGTATTCGGGGAGATCATGAAAGAGGATTATTGTGTGATTTTTGTTTTGACAGAAGATTTTTAAAAGGTGGCCAATGACAGAAATTAAGTAGGTAATGGTCGCGATAGAAAAAATTAATAAATAGATTGGAATTTTTTGATATGTGAAAAAGAGATTGAAATTTTTATTAAAAGACAGATTTGGAAATTTTTATTAGAAAAAGGATTTTTCAAGAGGAGATATTGAAGTAAAAAATTTGCAGAGACAATAAAAAGACTTGAAATTTCAAGTGATAGCAGCAGAAGAAACAGCAGGGAGGAAGTAATTGACAAGAAACTGTAAGTTTAAAAAACCATAATATTTACGTTTTTATGTGGCCTACGAACTATCTCAGTGTATAACGAGTACAAAGATTATCAGAATAAACTAATTAAAGCCATAAGTGTGATAAAAATCAGATATAAGTTGCTCCAATACGTTCACAAGCAGTCATCTTTAATTTACAATTCATAATAAGGAGCTAGTCTTCCCATCTGATGACAGCAGGGATCATTGCTCAGTCTCATTTAGAAGATCCATTGAATAATGAAACGTGAAATTTCTGCAGAATAAAGTCACCTGTAACCATTGTGTTAAGTTTAGTAGTTTAAGAATTTTCAACACAAAGTGTTTAAATTTAAAATTTTATTAAGACGACATACTGGCCAGTTCTTTCCTGGGAATTTGAAAGCTTTTAAATTCATGAAATAAGTTAAATTATAGAGAGTTATTAGTTATAGGCATTTGTCAGATGATTTACTATTAATAAAAGTTTAAGTTTTGAGTTATTTGAAAATTTAGTGCCTTATTTTAGTTTGTTTTATACGTATATAAATATTTGGGAGGAAACAAAAAAAAGAAATCATATAGGGCAATAGTTTACAAAACTTAAAAAGAAATAAATATATTTCGGACTTGAAAACTACAAAAAGAAAAGAGTCAGGGCTTTAAACATTTCATTATACAGTAGAAATTACAAAAATTTTAGAGAACTTGAACCCAGCAGCATAATAAGCTGCCTGGTTTGAGAGTCGAAATTATTCATGCTATTAATATTTTTGTCGTGTGCAGAAATAGAAAGATATTGAGTACACCAAGGTGTAAAATTTCACACACATAAGTCTCATAAACACATTTTTACAGGTAAGACTGAATTAAAATCTAAATAAAATATACTAACACAAAATTTACATACATATATTTAATATACACATATTTACAATACATTTCAGAGAGTATTTTACGGATAAGATCTAATTAAAAAACCAAAATACCCAGAAGTTTACATCACACAAAAAGCACTAAACATATTTAAATTAGCTACCATATCAAGTATCACAAATAATAGCTAAAACAGTCGTTTCAAGATACTAAAATATAATAATATAAACCTCAGATAACCTTTTTATATCAATTGACACTTAATCGTGGGTCAATTCGTCATAAATAAAACCCATTCTATTCCAATTAGCGCTCATAAACGTGGGACTACAATATATATATATATATATATATATATATATATATATATATATATATATATATATATATATATATATATATATATATATATATATATATATATATATACGAATAACTCACTTTCTCGTGGGCCATTTAATTTGAATTTTAATTAACAGGTATATTATCACGTCTCCTATATGTGCACATTTTCATTCGAATCACTCCAATATTTCATAAAAATATTGTGTTTTCAAAATTTTCTTTACATTTTTTTCAAAGAAAAATTAGATGCACGGTACCCATCTACGCACTCATCTAAGCCATTAACACAATCAAGGTAATTCCCAAATTTGGTCCAAATCGGTCAAGTATTTTTTGAGTTATCAGATGGATATATATAAACATATAAAAATCAAAACCGACCTTGGATATGGGTTCTAAAGGCCGAAATTCGCGCTCATTTGAAGAAATTTTCTAACAGTCTTACCATCGATACCTCTCTATTAGTGAATTTCCTTAATGAAAATTCACTAAAAATCGCGATCACCTTGTTGGCGAATTTTTTCTGCGAAAATCAACTGACATGGCCGATTTAGACCAAAATGTAATGAAAGTTATTTCGATGTGCAGACTTTTTTATGGACTTTTCAGTGATACTTTAATATATGTTTTGTCGAAGTTTAAACATTTAAATATGATATCTCTTACACCATGCTCCTAGTTATTTATGGGTATTGTCGCATTGTCACCGGGCAAGTTATATAACTGACAAACGTCCATACATGTACGTAAACATGCAAAATGCTTGGAGACGGTTGTTGGTCCGATCTCTGCAACCTGCGACGAGACATGGATACAGAACCAGTATAGAACTTTATTGGCCAGAATTGATAACGTCAAAAGCACTCGCAGTTTCTATAAAGTAAAGCCGACTCATGTAAACGGGTATATTTTCGATTTTTACAGCATACCAAATATCAGATCAGAAGATCGTTGCCCTTCTTCAACATGCTCTGCATCAGGTTGTTTACTCTGGTTGAATTAAAACATTGTATAGCTGAAGATAATCTGGCTATGCATAACGAGCTCGTTTACTCTAACAACCAGCGGCGCCTATTAAGTAGGTGTAATAGGTAAATAGGTAACTTTCGTCGCAATATTGACGTTTAATGTCAGTTTTGATCTTATATAAAATTAATAATTTTGGCAAAAATATGGTATGTTTTTTTTTAAATTTCAACAACACACCACGAGGGCTTACAGCCTAAATACTATCGTACAATGGGTGTTGACAAGGAGGAAAGAGGCAGCTTGTTAATTCTGGACTTGAAGGTTTGGAGGTTCTGAGGAGAAGGAAAAACATGTGCCGGCAAGGAATTCCACAACTTGGAAGTCCTCGGTACAAAAGAGCGGGCATAACAAGATGTTCTATGTCTGGTGACCTGGACAGTAAAAGGGTGCATTCGCTCTGTTCCCCTGGTGGATCTGTTGGGGGCAGCAGGTGGGGGAACTATGGAGGAAAGCTCCTCTGAGCAGTTCCCATGCAGATATCTATAAAAGAGAGAGAGGTCACCAACGGCACGTCGGTGGGCAAGGGATAGCAGCCTTTGGGTGAGGGTAGGGTCACCGATGAGACGTATAGCTCTCTTTTGAATGGAGTCCAGGATAGCGAGTGTAGAAGCGGCAGCGGCACCCCAGATGTGGGAGCAGTATTCGAGGTTTGGCCTTATTTGTGAAGTATATAAGGTATAGAGATTAGCTGGTGAAAAGTATTTGCGAGCCCGGAAGAGGAAACCTAATTTCTTAGCAGCCGCTTCTGCAATTGATGTGACAATTTGGTGCCAATTAAGATTTCGATCCACAGAAATGCCAACAAGAGAAAAGGACTCATTACTTTCAATAACTTGGTTGTTCATTGTGATGGGTCTAGTGCTGGTGTATCTCTTGTAAGAAAGAAAGCAAAACTTAGTTTTGGTGGGGTTGAATTGTACAAGATTTCTACTTCCCCAGTCTAATATCTTTTGGATATCCACGGAGACAGAACCCTCCATGAGTCTGCGATCCTCATCTAATTGGGCTAAAGAGACAGGCTTAGAATATTGTATATTTGAATGGAGGGTGCTGTCGTCCGCGTAGCTGTGAACTGGGTTGGATGTGCTCGAGAGGAGGTCATTGATGTGGAGGAGAAACAAAGTAGGGGCTAAAGCTGAACCTTGAGGAACTCCTGCATTAATTGGATACAGTTTAGAGGAATGGCCATCCACAACAACAGATATGCTCCTGTTGGAGAGGAAATTTGCTGTCCACATACAGAGTTTTGGTGGTAGGCCATAGGCCTGAAGTTTATTAAGCAGCGCTGCGTGCCAGACCTGGTCGAATGCTTTGGATATGTCTAGAGTAACAATCTGGGATTCACCGTGTTGTTCCATAGACTTGTTCCAAGAATGGGTGACAAAGAAAAGGAGGTCGGCATTCGATCTGCGCTGATGTGGAGATAGAGTGATAGTTAAGATGGTGTATTGAAGTGGTTTAGATCTATCATAAATGAAGGCAATGGGTAAAGCATTAGATTGAAGAAATAAAAGTCAAGAAATTTTTTTACCTGGTTTGTCAAAATTTGAGGTGTGCTGAATTTGATATATAATTGTCACATTGCTTTAGAAATAACTTTTAAAATTATGCAAATGTACAGCACAAGTCTCAGACTTATTGTATATGCATACTGTATAATTTTTATCAATGAATAAATAAATAAAAAAAATTCTGGACGCAGCAAGTGCGTTATGGTAGTGAATTTTCATAAAAATGTTTTTAATAACAAATATGTGTTTTTTTTTAAGAAAGCGGGCATAAAATTTGGTTACCAGTATAACCTATATAGTAAAAACAATGTGCCTTGTTTCATCAAAATAACTTTATTGTGTGAAAATGTACAAAAATTTCCAAAAGTAAACTTAGTGTTCCCGAAAAAACACGTTTCTTGGTCAGCCTTATAGGTTAATAGCAAATTGAGCTGTTCAAATATGAAACATTTGATCAAAATTCGCTACCATAACGCACTTGCTGCGTCCAGAATTTCTTTTCTTACCAACTTGCATTATATTTCGATGGAAAATGCAAAAATGCAATAACATAAGGCGTGTTTGATTAAAAAAAATGGAAATTTGTATCACCAACGACTTATGGGCCATCCTGTGATTGTAGAAATATTATTTTAAGATGTAGCTCAAGACACCCTATAATTAATATATACAAAAATTTTTCATATCTTATATAATAACGAATATATTGAGCTTTATTGATTTTTTACGAAAATTCGACAAAAATTATATACCATTAAACGATAAACTCTATAGCTAAGGCTACTGCCAAGCATCAGAGACAGGGTCTATTTGAAATGAATTTTCTGGGAATATTTTAGTAAAATGAAAGACAATGACGATTGAAACTAAGACTTTAGGATTTGTAAAACATCCTTCTTGAGACATTTTATTTCCATAGCCCGTATTAGATTCAAGTTATTTGCCTAAATGTTGCCAATTTTGACATTTTAAATCGCCACTTTGACGTTTTGAGGAAAACCCCAATTTATTTTTCTTTAAATGCCTATAACTTTTTTGTCTTTTGACCTACATAGCTAAATTTTGGTAGATAACTTACCTATAAGGACGTAAACCTGCGTGCCAAATTTCGTTGCCCTTACTTTGTTAATTCCGGAGATATAAATTTTTTTCGAAAGAAAACACAAAATTTTCCGGGAAAACCTGGGCAGATTTTCCTGGCTAACGAACTCATCCAAGCCATTTGCAAAAGGAATTTTTCCACCAAATTTAATCAAAATCGGCCCATTATTTTTTGAGTTATCGGTGTGATACATATATATATATATAAATATATATATATATATATATATATATATATATATATATATATATATATATATATATATATATATATATATATATATATATATATATATATATATATATATATATATATATATAAATATATATATATAAACATATAAAAATTGAAACTGACCCCGGATATGTTTTCTGGAGGGCCTAATTAGCGCTCATCTGAAGAAATTTTTTCAAAATTCAAAAGTCGGGATCTCCTCATTAGTGAATTTTTTTTAAGAAAATTCACTAATAGGAAACTCTTCAAGCAGCTTGTGCGAGTTTTAATAAGTGGCAAGTGGTTGAATCTGCGCCTGGTCCAAGTGCTATAATCGTATTCTAGTCTCTTATAAAAAAATACTGTCGAGCCAATTAAGAAGATAGCCTACCACGATTTGGAAAATTCTGGACGCAGCAAGTGCCTTATGATGAAGAATTTTTATAGAAATGATCTTTTCAATTTTTTTTTGCCAAAGTTATACAAGTGCTAATAAATACGCGTTGCAAATTTATAGGGCATATAGGAATTACAAAAATAGACCGAAAATTCTCTATAGACATGTGTCCTTCGAGCTTTAGTTTTCGAAATACAGCGTGTAAAATTTAATATTTTTTGAATATTTAAAATTGGCTGGCCGAAATAGCTACAAAAAATTCACAATTGTGCGAACTGAAATACATGTACATCAGCAACTAACGATTGTACTAGAATATAGGGTAACTGTAATTTTTTTTAATAACTTATTAAACATTTATTATTATGCCCTTCACTTCTGAAAAACAAAATACAGACTGTTTATTTGAAACAACAATAGAGATACGACAGTTTGATTTTTTTAAAATCCAATCACTATTTGAGAGCGCTCGGTGCATGGCATCTCGATTTTTTTCATGAAATAACATAAACAAAAACCTCTCTGAATGCGTCATTTGCATTAGACCCCGATTTTTGATATGTGCCAAAAATGTGAAAAGTTGCAAAACAATTGAAATAACTCGAAAACAAACATGCATGGCAATGCGATGGAAAATGCAAAACTGCAACAATATAAGGGGTGTTCTATTTAAAAAAGAACATTTGTATCGCCAACGACTTACACCTGTGATTGTCGAAATAATTTTTATAAGATACCCCTCAAATTGCAGCTATTCAAATTTGAGGCATTTTTTTTTTAATTTCAACAACACACCACGAGGGCTTACAGCCTAAATACTATCGTACCGTGGGTGTTGACAAGGAGGAAAGAGGCAACTTGTTAATTCTGGACTTGAAGGTTTGGAGGTTCGGGGGAGAAGTAAAAACATGTGCCGGCAAGGAGTTCCACAACTTGGAAGTCCTCGGGACAAAAGAGCGGGCATAACAAGATGTTCTATGTCTGGTGACCTGGACAGTAAAAGGGTGCATTCGCTCTGTTCCCTGGTAGATCTGTTGAGGGCAGCAGGTGGAGGAACGATGGAAGAAAGCTCCTCTGAGCAGTGCCCATGCAGATATCTATAAAAGAGAGAGAGAGGTCACCAACGGCACGTCGGTGGGCAAGGGATGGCAGCCTTTGGGTAAGGGTAGGGTCACCGATGAGACGTATAGCTCTCTTTTGAATTGAGTCCAGGATAGAGAGTGTAGAAGCGGCAGCAGCACCCCAGATGTGGGAGCAGTATTCGAGGTTTGGTCTTATTTGTGAAGTATATAAAGTATAGAGATTAGCTGGTGAAAAATATTTGCGAGCCCGGAAGAGGAAACCTAATTTCTTAGCAGCCGCTTCTGCAATTGATGTGACATGTTGGTGCCAATTGAGATTTCGATCCACAGAGATGCCAGCAGTGAAAAGGATGATAATTTGCTACCATAACGCACTTGCTACGCCCTGAATTTCTTTTCTTACAATGATGCATCATATTTCGATGGAAAATGCAAAAATGCCATAATATAAGGCGTGTTCGGTTAAGAAAATTTGTACCACCAACGACTTATGGGCCACCTGTGATTGTAGAAATAATTTGTTAAGATGTAGCTCAAGACACCCTATAATTAACGTATACAATTGTTTTTTGTATCTTGTAGAATAATAGTAATGTAAAATATACTTATATAAATGTATTTTATAGGGGTACACAATATATATATATATATATATATATATATATATATATATATATATATATATATATATATATATATATATATATAAATACATGTTACAGATGTATGTATACTTAGTAACAGACATTGTTCATTATAAGGAGCCTCTGTGGTTCAGTGGTAAGAACGTGTGCATCTGAACCGAGACGTACTTGGTTCGATCCCAGGGTTCTCCTTTCACTTTTTCAGTACATACTGTAACATTGTCTTTGAGTAAGTTGAATGCCTGCACGTTTTGCCCTTTGGAGGGGGCATAAAGCCGTCGGTCCCCTGTCCATGCGATGTTGGGCACGTTAAAGATCCCTACCGTCTTTAGAGAAAGGCAGGGGTTCGGCAAAACTTTCAGGATAGTGAGGTGAAACTGCTCTCTGGCGTCGGTAATTGGCCATGGTGGATGGATTGTTATCCCAATATAAAAAGTCTGGACGCTGCAAGTGCGTTATGGTAGTGAATTTTGACAAAAATGTTTTTAATTCCAAATATGTCTGAATTCATGGCCCATTTCCGCAACTTGGTGGCGGCACGTTGCTTCGTGTCTTACCACTCACTTAGTGTTGGAAGGCTAGCTACCATAGCAGTATTACTTTATAGGTGTATTTTCGCTACAATTAGTATGTCGTACTGACGAGCTCTAATAAGAGAAAAGCCGGTCTACGGTTCTACTTGTGGTGAGAATACATCTAGGCTTACATTGGCTATTGAATTTTGCAAACTGAAAATGTTTTATATTATATACGGGGCCTTCATTAATTCCCGAGTCCCACGTGACCGCTTAAGTTAGGCAACCCGGCATACACGGTTATACAACCTGAATAAATAAAATACCTAAGTTGCCAGTGTCGTCTCATATATCCTTTGGGGTTTTATAAAAAATATAATAAGTTGAAACAGTAAATGTCTTAAATATATTTATTATTTTTAACGGCAAGTCTGTTCATGTATAGTATACTGTTGGTATTGTTAAAATAATAAATTAAAAACATTATAAAATATTACTTCTATTTTGTATAGATATCAACATAAAACCAACATAACTAGCATTACAAAAAAAATTACCTAGTGTTCAGTAAATAAAATAAGATTTTAAAAAATTTTGCATTTCATATAGAAAGGGTTCAAAATGACCACCCTCGTTTTATAAACATACATTTACCCTGTGTTTCATGCACTCAAAAACATTTTCCAATTCATTTGGAAACTGTATAGGAATGCATATGCAAGACCTTGGTTAGTGCTTTGTGACAAGAGCAAATCGACAGACCTATAACAAAAATTACAATAATTAGAAAAACAATTATAGCATAAAATAACACCCGTAATTGATGGAATACTTTTGTGAAACGTAATTAAGTACAGAAGCTAAAACGAATTAGATTATAAAATTTTCCATACATTTTTATTTAACTTGAAATTTTGTAATATACGTAAACAAATTGAGGCCCGATTATTTAAAGTTCCAATTTAGGTTTTGGGAATGTGTATTGGGTAACATGTAACAAAGATGTACCTGTTTGGGCAGATAACCGACGAACAGATTTGGTAGGGCTTCGTTCCATGCGATGTTGAATATCGTCAACAAAATTCTCTGTTCGAATAGTTGGCCTGCCTGTAGATTTGCCTTTGCAAATACAGTGCTTTTCCTCACATCGTTTAATAAGGACCAATCTGTGGGTTTTAAAAATATCATATGGAATGTTATCCCCGGGAAAAGCTTCAGAATATTGCTTGATGCATGATTGTATCGAATAAGACCAACTTCCATTTGGATTTCGTGTACCACTGCGAAAATGGGCCATTAAAATAAAGGCATCCTGCTCCGGTGTGAAAGGCATCTTTACAATCAAGTCTAAAAAATGTAACAAATAAATGAACATAACCTTAACATACTTACACTTTTAACTTACGTAAAAACGCAATGAAAATGCTAAGTTTTGATAGAAACTGTTTATTTTTATTGTCCAACAAATATAAAATTATTTGAAGAAGGTAAACACTGGTCGAACTTGGAAAATGCACAATATACATACAAAATAACCGATCAAAAGGGAAAAGAGCTCCAATAGGCTGAACTGTCAATTGTCAATTTAGTAACTTTAGGGCCCCTAGTCTGGTGTTTTTTTTTCGTTACTTTTTAACTGTCAACTCATAAAATCATATTCCACTGAGAGAGAGAGAGAGAGAGAGAGAGAGAGAGAGAGAGAGAGAGAGAGAGAGAGAGAGAGAATCCGGTCACGTGGGACTCGGGAATTAATGAAGGCCCTGTACTTCCTGTTCCAACATTTAGAAAATGTATCTACCTCCTTCGTACTCTTATGACAATTTATTTTTTCTATGATATTTTAATTCCTGAGGGAAGGGAGGGTAATGACCCCCCTCAACCTCCCTCTACCCCCCCCTTATCTACGCCCTTGAATTTGATAGGTGGTACAGTTTGCGTGAATCTATTATCATTGTTTCAAATATCAGGATGGTCAAGGGAAGACTGGGTGCTTGAAACAATCGAATTTAGCATTTGTTGTATTTAAGTTTTGGAATTGCCATTTTCAGTTTCGAGTGTTATACTTTTTGTTTTGCAACACAGGCTGGATTAAGCCTTTGTAATATCTTCATAAATAAATAAAATAAAATAAATCCTCCAAAATAAAAGTTCTTCTTTACACGAACTTATGCTTGCCAGTCATCCAGTCCAATCCAGAGTGCCGTGCTTAACACGGCCGATGCGATAACATCATATTCAATATTTCTTCTGGCACAACCTGTAACATAAATAATCGGACACAAACACACTGGCATAGCCTACTATGAGAGTTTCTAAGAATTTTAATTCATCGTATGTTCATAAAGCGGATAGCTAGTAGTCGGTTGCTTCTGGTTACACATAAAGTGTGCTTCCAAGGTAGCCGATCGTCTCGAACACTGCCTATGCATTTTTCAAATTTTAACTACATTTTACTATAGTCTCTCACTATAAGAATTCTGACGTGGGCGGACTGGTCGTTTACTTATCTCTTTACTCTCTAATTATCTAAAAGCTTTATCAAGTTTTGTGCGTGTATGTGTGCCTTGACCAGTCGCCGATCCGATGGACATAGGCGCCGGATTAGAGGAATTATTTTTATAAGTACCCAGTCGGTTTTCTTGAATTTTACCGTAATTGAAAATGTTTATATTACAAGTCAGTTAATGAAAGAGGAATTCCTAACAATTAAGAAATAATAAGCGAGACTTAATAGACGTTAAAATAGAAAATGTTTCTTTTAGTGTATGAAGATGTCAACGGTACATAAAGAAGAGATGCAATTTCTGATTAGTTAATCCATTAAAATGTGATTGCAGTTAAATAAGTGTAAATTAAAGATGCGGATTGCATTCGACGTTGGGGAATGCTGAATATCCATTTGACCATTTCGTGCTAATGTATGCTGATTATGGTCTAATAATGTATCTATATTTTAGCAATTTTAGTGAATTTTTCTTAAAACAATTCACTAATGAGGATATCCAGACTTTTGCATTTTGAAAAAAATTCTTCAAATGAGCGCAAACTAGGACCCCTAAAACCCATATCCGGGGTCTTTAGTGTGAGGCATACTTGGCTCTCGGGTTGAAGCGCGTCCAGAATTTATTAAAACTCGACGTTTCGGCTCTTGTTTTGGAGCCATTTTCAAGAGGTAAAGGAAATATGTAAGGACATGAACTCTAAGGCCTCAATCTGCCTACTCCTTAGAGCGGTGGACAAAGGTGGGTTGGGTTGCTATAGCTTGATTACGGGGCCTTAATCTGCCTACTCCCCAAAGCTCGCCGGAGATCGTCTCTAAGGTCTCAGTGTGTTCAACCCTAGGCCAGATCTCTCTTAGGCCTGTAAGTTAAGATACAAAAAAGTTATAGGCATTGAAAGAAAAAAAGGGGGGTTTCCACAAAACGTCAATGTCGCGATTTGAAACGTCAAAATTCGCAACATTTAGGCAAAGGACCTGAAACAAATATGGGTTATGTAAATAAAATGTCGCAAGAAGGGTGTTATGCAAACCCTCTTTCTCTGATGCTTTGGCCCCCTAAAATCCATGGCCGGGTTTACTTTCATTTTTTATCTGTTTACACATATGACGCATTTCTACGTTAAAGCTCAATATAATGGTTATTATACAAGATACGAGAAAAAATGTATACGTTAATTATAGGGTGTCTTAAGCTGCATCTTATGAAAATATTTTGACAATCACAGGTCGTCCATAAGTAGTTGGTGATCCCTACAATTGTTTTTTTCGAACACCCTTATATTATTGCATTTTTGCATTTGTTATCGAAATATGGTGCATGCTTATGAGAAAAAAAATCGAGACGCAGTAAGTGCGTTTTGGTAGCGAAATATGTAAGGACATGAAATCTAAGGCCTCAATCTGCCTACTCCTTAGAGCGGTGGACAAAAGCGGGTTGGGTTACTGTAGCTCGATTACGAGGCCTCAATCTGCCGACTCCCCAAATCTTGGCCGAGATCGTCTCTAAGGTCTCAGTGTGTTCAACCCTAGGCTTAAGAGATGTCTCTTAGGCCTAGGGTTTATTTTCGGAAAATATTTATAGTTTTTCAGACAATAATGATATTTTAATGAAATATGGTACATTGTTTTTACTATATAGGTTATACCGGTAACCAAATTTGATGCCTGCCTTCACTAAAAAAAGACATATTTGCCATTAAAATATTTTTATGAAAATTCACTACTATAACGCACTTGCTGCGTCCAAACTTTTTTCAATTTACATGTTACAATAAAATATTTTATACAAAAGTTATAGAATTTCATTCCAGTTCTTGGGAGGAATATATTTAATTTATACATTTTTTTAAATTTACATTTTAATGTTCGACGTAAAATTCAAAATACGTCTGATATATGATATTACATCTTAAAAACTGAAAATTAGTTGCCTCGAAGCTGTGAACATCGTGTAAAATCGGCATTTTGACTACTTTGCACTAGGGCTGACAAAAATCACGAGAACCGATAATCGAGATAACTGTTATTTGATTTTTCACGTCGATTAGTCGATTAATCGATCTTTCAATATTTCTAGTTTTCTCCCGATCAGTCGGTTTTTTGTTTTCCGATTTTTCCATTAATCGATTAATCGAACTTCCAAATCCGCGATTATTTTTTGGTTTATTGCATAACGAAATGTTTGTATTAACTTTGATTTTTTGTGTCAGCCATATTTGATCTTTTCATATTTGGAATTTGGATTCAGAATTTTTTTCTTTTTCACATATGTCATGTCATGTCAAAATTATATGAATATATAATTTTGAATACTATTTTTTATATTATCCACTCATTACTAGTTTTAGCATTATAAAGCATAAAATTCTGCACAACTTTCACCAGTTAACCGATGTTCTTTCTCAAAATCTCAACTAATAAGAAACTAAGTAATGCCTTAATCGTGGACACCTGTACATTTATTACTCCAGGAATCATTAGCAATCACTTACTGTCCTGCTTGCCCATTAAATGATTAGTTATATTAGATGATGCTATTAATCGATTAATCGAAAATCGCGATTTTTCACATCGCAGGTATTCTAGAAAATCGATTAATCGAGTATTCTATTAATAGATTATTCCATTTATCGACTATTTGATTTTTTAGAATTTATGTGATGTGAAAAATAGCCATTTTTGATTAATCGATTAATCGAGAATTGTTGCACCGCTGCAGCGAGAAAACTGTTAGAGATCGAGCAAAATAAATTTCACTTTTAGTGAATTTTCGTACAAAAAATATACTAATGGGGAGATCCCGACTTTTAGTTTTAAAAAGGTTTTTGCAAACCAGTGCGAACTAGGGCCCCTAGAACCCATATCTGGGGTCAGTTTCAATTATATATATATATATATATATATATATATATATATATATATATATATATATATATATATATATATATATATATATATATATATATATACAGGGTGGCGCATTGAAAACTAAACAGACCGATTTGCGTCCAGAGAATTTTTTTTAGGTAACGCTGAAATACGTCAATTTTAATATTGAGGGGGACATGTTTTGACATAAAACTCAACTTTCTTCAACCCCTTCAGGGTGGTGATAACAACCCTTATATTTTAAATAGGCAACATGGGTCGAGTGTTACATAATTTGAAAGCTCTTTCTTTTCTGAATTCAGCACACTAATTTTTTGGAAGTTTTATCAACTCGTTTAAAAATTATTGACAGTTGGAGTTGCGAGAACGTATTTCATTCATTGTGATAAGAATTGCACTAATTAGTAAATTTTTTGTTGAAACAAAAATAAAAAACAAAACCAAACGTTCAAAAATGTTTATTCAGTTAAGTAAGTGGTCAAAGTGTTGACCATCAGCTTCCATACAAATAGACAAATTTTGTTCAAAACGAACTCTGACATTCTGGAGCATTTGTGGAGTTATTAGACGGCATTCTTTAACTGCGTCGTCGTAATTCTTCCAGAGACTCCGGTTCTGTTGAGAAAATTCGACTCTTTAAATGGCCCCATAGAAAGAAGTCTAAAGGAGTTAAATCCGGTGATCTAGGGGGCCACTAAATAGCACCTCTACGCCCAATCCATTGCTCTGAAAACTCTCTGTTCAAAAACTCCCGAACAAGTTGTGAAAAATGCGGAGGAGCTCCATCTTGTTGAAACACTAATTGATTTTCTTGATAGCGATCATCCTTTTCAACAATGTCAATTAGTAGAGGGTAAACGATATCTTCTAGTAACTCCAAATACGTTTTGCCACTCAAATTGCCACCAAGAAAAACTGGTCCGATTAAACGGTCTTCAAAAATGCCAGTCCATACATTCAATTTCTGTGGAGTTTGAGTGTGGACTTCGTGAAAATTTCTTGGATTATTATCTGTCCAATAACGACAATTATGACGATCGACTGTAGAGTTTAATAAAAACGTACACTCGTCTGAAAAACAGATATTGAACATAAAGTTCCAGTTATCAGCTATTCGTGCAGTCATAACTTCACAAAACTCCAGCCTCCGATCAAAATCATCTTCATTTAGTTGTTGTACAAGATGAATTTTATATGGGTGAAATTTATGATGCTTGAATATTCGCTAATTAGTTCTTATTTTGATGTTTGAAACAGTGGCCAATTTTCTCGTGCTCAAAGTTGGGTCTGCAGCAATTTGTCCTAAAACTTCATTCTCAGTAGTCTCATTTCTAACCGAAAATTCACGTTCAGGATCCCGTTTTTTGTTGGCTACTGAACCACTTTGTCGAAACTTTGCTACTAACTCCAAAATGTATTTTCTGTTAACATGTCTGTTCGGATGTCATTCATTAAACAAATTTGCGGTACGGTTGGCACAGTCATAGTTTTTGAAAAAAAGAGTAATTATTTCAACTCTTGCTTCTACAGAATACACCATTGTGTAATTATTTTCCCGTAGTACTATCAAGTATCAAACCGACAGATAAACTGAAATAATAAACCGCATTTCTCTCATTCCGATAGGAAATGTTCTGATAGTCATTTTTGTTTTGTTTACAAACCAACAAAACATTGACTATCAGCACATTTTTATCTTTTAAACTCAAACATACGACGTCATATAAGACCAAAACAGTCGTTCAATGTGTTTCAATGGTAATCATACTAATTCTCTAATTAATAGTTACGTATACTTTGAATATAATATCCCGGGCATGAAGTATCACGCAAATAAAACATTAGTTGACGTGTGCCTAGATGGCGCAGGGGGTATCGCGCTTGCCTCCTAAGCAGAAGGCTACGCGATCGAATCCAGCTCGATGAATGTATGTTTTTCTTATGTTTTACTTTGACATTAGGCGAAACAATAGTACACAGATTTCATAGGTTTTGAACAAGATCTCATTTTTGTTTAAAACGCCTAAATAAGTTTGTCACTTTTGAGTGTGAAATTATAATTGTTATTGTTGATATTGAAAAAATCGATTTCATTAGGTTGACTAAAACGAAATCATACTGGTGATTGATAAGGAAAAATAACTGCTGGGTTAATATTTTGGCAGATACTTTACTTTTCTAAATAATAATTAAGTTTCCTTCTGGAAATCTCCGGTATAACTTTAATGAAATTTGTAATACCAGTTTCTTTCAAAGAGACTTACACTATCTGCAGATGTAGCAAAATTTAGTTCTTTAGCTTCATATAAAATTGAGTTTTGGTCATTTTTCTCAAAGGGAGTTAGGACGCAAAATTTTTTTGATAATAGAGATATCGATGGTAACACTTTCGAAAGAATTCCTCAAATTTGCGCATACTAGGACCTCTAAAATCGATCTTCAAAGTCTGTGCAAGTGTAAAGTATTAAGTTTACCAATATGCCGTATAATGATCGTGTACAATTCTTATGAAAATTCGCTACTATAACGCACTTGCTACGTCCCGGAATTATTGTAACGCAGCCGCGCTCAGCGTTTAAAATTACAACCGCCGTTTTTAAGTGAGCATTATTATGAGACTTCTTATCCGTATATGAATAGCTTTCACTTTACAGATATTAAAAAAATAAATGAACATAAAAAGGGAAAGGAAGTTGTCAAAGACAACCACCTTTCGTATTTATCATTTGTAACAGCAGCAATTGAAATTAGCTGACCTTTAACAACATGAATGAGAAGTATTTATGTGTTTTAGATATCCACCTTATCTCGTCGCATGACTGCACTGAATTATCTAAACTGGGGCTAATTAATCAAGAAAGTACTCAGTTTTCATTTCAGATTCTTACAAGGAACGTTTCATAAAAATAAGTACTGCGATATTAAGGTCAGAGATTTGATACGGTCTAACGTATTTCTCACAACTCACAACTGGTGTTGGGTCGCCAAACCTATAATTATTTCTATCGCTGATTCAATGATGCAGTATGCGGATCCTCAATCTCTATTCAAGTAAGATTGTAAAACTCATTGTGTAACTAGCTAGTCTAGTATATCTTATCCTTAGTATCCTATCCATCTCAAGTAATTTAAAGCAATCACGGATCATCGCAAGTCGACACAACAACCTGGCCTATCCACTGACACAACAGTGGATTACATCACCCGGTATTACGTCATCCGGTATTGCATTATCCGGTACTGAGGCATCCGGTGTTACACTATGCGTTATTGCATCATATGGTATTTCGTCATCCCGTATTTCATCATCTGATATTTCATCACCGGCATTGCATCATCCGGTATTGCATTATCCAATACTGAAGCATCGGGTGTTACGCTATGTGGTATTGAATCATCATCCGGTATTGCATTATCCAGTATTGAAGCATCCGGTATTGCACTAGGCGGTATTGCATCATATGGTATTTCATCATCCGGTATTTCATCACCGGAATTGCATCATCCGGTATAAAATTTCTAGTACTGAGGCATCGGGTGTTACACTATGCGGTATTGTATCATATGGTATTTCATCATCCGGTATTTCATCACCGGAATTGTATCATCCGGAATTGCATTATCCACTAGGCGGTATTGCATCATAAGGTATTTCATCATCCGCTCTTTCATCGCCGGCATTGCATCATCGGGTGTTACACTATACGGTATTTCATCATATGGTATTTCATCATCCGGTATTTCATCACCGGCATTGCATCATCCGGTATTGCAGTACTGAAGCATCCGGTGTTACACTAGGCGGTATAGAATCATATGGTATTTCATCATCTGGTATTTCATCACCGGCAATGCATTATCCGGTATTGCATTACCCAGTACTGAAGCATCCGGTACTACACCATGGGGTATTAAATCGTATGGTATTTCATCTTCCGCTCTTTCATCGCCGGCATTGCATCATTCGGTATTGTATTATCCAGTACTGAAGCCTCCGATGTTACACTAGGTGGTATTGCATCATATGTATTTCATCACTGGCATTGCATCATTCAGTATTACATTATTCAGTACTGAGGCAGCGGGTGTTACACTATGCGGTATTGAATCATATGGTATTTCATCATCCGGTATTTCATCACCGGTATTTCATCACCGGCATTGCATCATGCGGTATTGCGTTATCTAGTACTGAAGCATCCGGTGTTACACTAGGCGGTATTGAATCATATGGTATTTCATCATCTGGTATTTCATCACCGGCATTGCATCATACGGTATTGCTTTACCCAGTACTAAAGCATCCGGTACTACACCATGTGGTATTGAATCATATGGTATTTCATCACCGGCATTGCATCATCCGGTATTGCATTATCCAGTACTGAAACATCCGATGTTACACTATGCGGTATTGAATCATATGGTATTTCATCATCCGGTATTTCATCACCGGCATTGCATCATCCGGTATTGCATTACCCAGTACTAAAGTATCCGGTACTACACCATGTGGTATTGAATCATATGGTATTTCATCATCCGGCATTTCATCACCGGCATTGCATCATCTGGTATTGCATTATCCAGTACTGAAACATCCGATGTTACACTATGCGGTATTGAATCATATGGTATTTCATCATCCGGTATTTCATCACCGGCATTGCATCATCCGGTATTGCATTATCCAGTACTGAAGCATCCGGTATTACAGTATGCGGTATTGAATTATATGGTATTTCATCATCAGGCATTTCATTACCGGCATCGCATCATCCGGTATTGCCTTATACAGTTCTGAGGCATTGCTCCTGTCCTGACTCGTCTGTTTCAGACATCTTACAATAGAGGCATATTCCCTAATAACTGGAAAACTGCTCGAGTACAACACGTCCCCAAGAAAGGATCCAAAGCGCTTCGTAGCAACTACATGCCTATTTCTCTCCTTTCAGACGTCTCTAAAGTGATGGAAAAGTATATAAACACCGAATTACTAAAATTCCTTAAAAAAACACAGTCTAATCCACGACAGGCAGTATGGATTCCGTCAGCGCAGATCAACTGCCGACCTCTTTTCCTTTGCCACCCATTCTTGGAACAAGTCTATGGAATTACACGGTGAATCCCAGATTGTCGCTCTAGACATATGCAAAGCATTCGACCAGGTCTGGTCTTGTTGCTGGAGATATAACCCCACTGATAGTTGCGTTATTATTTCAAGATTGCTGACCTACAGGGTCATTTATGTTCTATTCTTATTGTCATAAGGACATTAACCCACAAGGGGGCTTAACCTCCGAGGATTTAACAAAGCAGTATAGAACAGCTGCGGAACTTTGTCATTGTTTTTGCTTGCACGGGCGTTACTTTTTACGTAGGTAACGTTATTCTCATTGTTCAGGCTCTTCAAGCAAGTCATTTTGTTCCTAGTTAACTTGTTATACCGAATGTACACTTTTGGTGAGCTCATGATAAATTAATTTAACAGCTGATGTTATCAAGCACCATTGATTGCCCATGTATTACACACGCTTAGTTGTCTTTATATAGGTGCACGCTATTACGACAGCACACTGTTTTTATTAAAGCATAATACTTATGCTATTGCTGTTTAATTGGTGTTTGAATATAAGGGTCAATTTTTCATCTGGCATTATTATTTGTTGACAATACCATTGGCCTATTAATTTATAGAGTTACTATAAAGAAATGGCTTGGCTTCAGTTCATATATTGTTTATTGTAGGAGCAGTTTAGTACTGATACCCCTTCTGGTTTTGCAGTATTGTAAATTACACATTGATTATTGAATTGGCACCTTGAGCGTTTTTTTGTGACGGTAGTCTTAAGTCACCGAATCCTCATAATTACCCTCTTAAGTACAAATGTCATCTTGAACCTTACAACGGGTTGCGGGATAGTTGCTGGCGCCTATTAATATAAGTCCTTAAGACTTGTACAAAACTCAAGAGTATTACCTTTAGTCCCAACAGCCACCATGGAGATGTTGCTGGATCTGCCCCCCCCCCCCCACACACACACTTAGTTATTGCGGGGGAGGCCAGGCTAGGACTATACAGACTATCCTGCAATGGTAGAGTGAAGATCAACCCAGGCTTCAGGGGCCACTGCAAAATTCAGGAGATCGTGAAGGAGCCCATGCTTGAAATAAGATCAGACCTAGCGAGCCCGCGAATCTGCAGGGAAAACAATTTTACAGTGGAATTCCTCGACCACGGGGCATGGCGGGAGGAGACGCCGGGCATACCACGGGACGCGCTCGTCTGGCCCACGGACGGATCCCGCGTGGAGCGTGGGACGGGGGCAGATTTTTATTCGGAAGGACCGAGGGTAAGTTCTAGTATTTCCCTCGGAGCCCATGCAACGGTCTTTCAGGCCAAAATGTGCGCCATCCTATACTGTGTGTGGGAGAATAAAAGGAGGGGCTACACCAACAAGCGGATCTTTATAGTCACAGACAGCCAGTCAGCCCTTAAGGCCCTAAGTAACCCACTGGTAAATTCCTGGCTGGTAAGTGAGTGCCGAGACGAGACGAACGACCTGGCTGGGCAGAATGAGGTCACCCTCATCTGGATTCCGGGTCACTCGGGAGTCAAAGACAATGAAAAAGCTAACAGTTCATTGATTGTTGTTGCCCTTACTTGGTGAAACTTGTCCATACTGCATACAGACTTGGAGAATACTTCTCTGGCTTCACTGTTGGTTTTTAGTGGTGAAGGACGTAGCCAGCGCGTGAGCTAACTGGAGCAAGTGGCCCTTCGAATTCTGGAAGTTCTAGGATGTTTTTCAATGCTTCTGTGACTATAGTTTCGATTTCGTACTAATTCAATTTTAATCTGTCTGAAAATGCTGTCAAGCAGCGAAACTATAGTCACAGAAGCATTGAAGAACATCCTAGAACTTCCAGAATTCGAAGGGCCACTTGCTCCAGTTAGCTCACGCGCTGGCTACGTCCTTCACCATTAAAAACCAACAGTGAAGCCAGAGAAGTATTCTCCAAGTCTGTATGCAGCAAAGCTAACAGTCTCGCGAAGAGAGGGTCAGCAGAACTATTTATGGGACCAGAACCGGTTCTGGGCGTGACAAAGAGCACTGCCAGGGGAGCCATTAAGTCCTGAGTCAGAAGCCAATACAAGATGTACTGGGCAGACTGACCAGGGCTCAGACATCGGAAGTCAATATGTGCCGAACTCAGTTCAAAGAGAGCTGTGGAGCTGCTAAATCTTAGCAGAGGACCGCTCAGAAACGCAACAGGTCTCTTGACGGGACACATGACCGTTAAGAAACACCTGCATAAAATGGGGCGGTTCGAGGGGAACCTCACATGCAGACTATGCGACGAGCGGGAGGAATCAGCCCAGCACATCTTGTGCGAGTGTAAAGCTCTGGACCGCTAAAGACAACTGATCTACGGTCAGCCTGGATCGGATACAGGGCATTATAAAACTTCACCCTACCAATCGCTGTCCAGACTAGTTCAAGGTACAGTGCTTTTTGGAATGGGTGGAGTAAAAAGACTAAGGGCATGTACAATAAGCCAAAGTTTGCAGTGCTATCGGGGCGCCAAAGCCGCGGACGAGCCCTGAGGGATAAAAAAAGCGTGTTACCGAACACCCAAACCCTTCTGAGATGTCTCTATGCACAAGCTTTGCTTAGGCCTACGCTGCTTAACGAGGGAGTTGTGGTGATTAACACCTTTCAGTTAGTTAGTAGCAGGGAACCGTAGCAAGTGTTAAGGTAAGTCCTCCGCAGAACCATTATTCGTCACTTGTGATAACCTTTGAAAAAAAGTTTGGATCATTTCGAAACTCTTATTTCAAATCACAGCCTCCCCTTTTATCCCCAAATATTCCGTTAAAACTCTCTGAACTAAACGCCAAGTCACTCCAGACAGGTCCACAACTTCGTCAATAGCCCGTTGTCGATCTTCCAGTATTATACCACAACATATTCATTAAGTCGAGCCGTGGAAGGACGACCAGAGCGAAGTTTGTCATCAATTGACATTTCATCTCTTTTGAGCGGAAAAACACTCAAACACTTCAGGCTTCCCAATAGCATCATCCTTGTAGACTATTTTAACATTTCAAGAGTCGCCGTGTTAATTTTTTCGAGCAAGAAGCAAAACTATACAGCCGCGCAAGAATCCGCCATTGCAAAAACGACGAGCACACAAAACAGCTTTCATTAAAAATTCACACAAGCCGAACGGAATCTTCTTTAGCGACGACGCTTGATTTACTGACTCAGGAATGGTGACTGTCAAGAGACACCTGCATAAAATAGGGCGGTTCGAGGGGGACCTGGCATGCAGACTCTTTGGCGAGGGGGAGAAATCAGCCCAGCACAAATTGTGCGAATGTAAATCTATGGACCGCAAAAAACAACTGATCTACGGACAGTCTAGACCTGAGACAGAGCAATATAAAACTTCACCCTACCAATTGCTGTGCAGACTAGTTCAAGGCACAGTGATTTTGGAATGGGTGGAGTAGAAAAGACAAAGGGCATGCAGAATAAGCCAAAGGCTGCGGTGCTATCAGGGCGGCAAAGACGCGGACGAGCCCTAAGGGAACAAAAATTTGTGTTACCTTATAAAGATGTGCAAGGCGGACAGTGAAAACTGCTGATACTGAACTGGAGCAGCAGAAACAACAGAATAATTGCTATGCGACTTCTTGGCTCAGTTCTACAAAAAGCTGATATATCTTGGAGCAGTGACCTTAATGCCCCAGGAAATAGGTAAAATCTCTCCCAAAAAGATCCACGGGAATCGCAGCACTGAGAGGCCGCAGGCCTATACGATTCATTAAACAATCTAGAATCTACCTCTGGGAGACCAAAAGGCAGCCTGGTTATGAAATGGAAATAAACTATTTCACACTTTGTGAACCAGCCTTGTATTACGAATAATCTGCAGTTTTAACGAAGACATAAATTTTCTGAAGGCCACCTTATAATAAGAAACTATGAAATAGTTAGAAATATAACAAACTCAGATAAACTAAGCTCGGGCTTACAAAGTTATCTGTATTAATTTATCTCGGAGTAATGAATTTATAGCCTGTGTAAATTACGATGAAGTGCCTGTGATAAATTGGAATGTTTGCGAAGAATAGAAGGCAACTAATCAAAAAGCTCACGTGTTCTACAATGTATCTAATAGACGACTTTATTAACGAGATATTAAACAAATTAGTAGAAATCAGTCGTCAATGCTAGTTAACAAATTAAAGGGAATTGTGACCTTGTGCTACAGACAGTTTGTAGAATAGAATGCTGCAAAGAAGTTAAAGCTATCTCTGAAAAGCTCTGAAGTAAGCAAGCGCTACTCTTAATTAGATATTTTTCAAAAGGGTAAAACTTCACCTGTCAGTGTTGAAGAAACAAACTGCAGCAGGTGGTAGTGGAATTTTTCTTTATGTAATAGTAAAGGATTTTTTCACGCCCGAGGAGGTACCACCCCATACATCAAGGGCCGGTGAAGTCCCAACGGACGTTTCCGGTTCTGGTGTATGAGTCGGTTTCCCTTATAAGCAAAAATGATGATGGCTCCTCCTTGTATAAAATATTCCGGAGGCAAAATACCCCTCCATTCGGATCTCCGGGAGAGGGGTGTACAGGGGGCGCCAACATCAAGATTTAACATATCCTATTTGAATATATGTGGCCTAAATTCTAACCTGAACTCCGTCCACCATTTCCTCCAGGCTAACAGGCCCCAACTCCTCTTCCTCACTGAAACCCAAATCAGTGCCAAAACAGCCACTAATCACCTTAATTTCCCGGGGTATGAGCTCCTTACTGCCTTTAGATTGCATGGAGGCGTGTGCGCATACGTCCGTAGCAATCTACCCTGCACCAGACTTCCCAATTTAGAAGCTGGAAGAAAAGACATACTATGGATAAAACTCTCCCTCAGGGCTGCAACTAAATTCATCTGTTGCATTTACCGGTCACCTTCTGACAACAACTTTGTCCAGCTCTTTGACTACCTTTCTGAAAAAACCGACTATCTGATTTCTGAATATCCTTCCTCCGAGGTCACTATTCTTGGCGACTTCAATGTCCATAATAAGGAATGGCTAGGATCTTCAAAAACCGATCCACAATTGAGAGCAGCGGAGGCCTTTGCAGTCAGCAATTCTTTGGCCAATATGGTTCAGCAACCTACTTACTTTCCTCGTATCCCAACACACAGCTCAAATCCCTTGGATCTCCTTCTTACTACAAATCCTGAATGCTATAAGATATCAGTCACCGCCCCCCTTGGTCGCTCAGACCACGGCTTGGTCACTGCTTCCTGTGCAATGCAACCCGAGGTCACACAGTCATCACACCCACGTATCGTTTGGCACTACAACTCCGCAACCTGGGACGAAATGCGGGATTACTTTTCCTCATTTCCATGGGCGTCTGTCTGCTTCTCTCATCCTGACCCCTCTGATATCTCACAAAACGTCACCGAAATTATCCAAGCTGGCATGTAATTATTTATTCCACGTACACAGAAAACCTCTTCAGCCACTCAAAAGCCCTGGTTCTCTAAATCCTGTGACAAGGCCAGACTTGAAAAGGTCAAAGCTCACAAAACGCTTCTACACAATCCCAGTCAAGAAAATCGTCAAGCATTCAACGACGCAAGAAACCGCTATGTCCGCATTCTTTCTGAGGCAAAAAACTCGTTTAATAACCACATCAAAAACAAAGTCCTCTCAAGCTCCAACGGCGGCAAACCCTTCTGGACTCTTGCTAAGTCTATTGGGAATAATTTCTGCAAGAGCACGTTCCCACCTCTTGTCTCAGGTGATGAAATTGTTTCTACCGCCCTGGGCAAGGCTGAACTATTTGCTTCGTTGTTCGCCGGAAATTCTACTCTCAACCCACCTCCAAATGTTCAACCACCAACAGTCCCCAATGTCGCGCATAAAATGACTGATATCATTTTCAAAACTAAAAAGGTACGAAAGATGCTCTCTTCTCTTAATACCAGGAAAGCCTCTGGCCTTGACGAGATCCCAGCAATTGTTCTCAAAAAATGCGCACCAGAACTTGCTCCTGTCCTGACTCGTCTGTTTCAGATATCTTACAATAAAGGCATATTCCCTAGTAACTGGAAAACTGCTCGAGTACAACCCATCCCCAAGAAAGGATCCAAAGCGCTTCCTAGAAACTACAGGCCTATTTCTCTCCTTTCAGTCATCTCTAAAGTGATGGAAAAGTATATAAACACCGAACTACTAAAATTCCTTGAAAAACACAGTCTAATCCACGACAGGCAGTATGGATTCCGTCAGCGCAGATCGACTGCCGACCTCCTTTCCTTTGTCACCCATTCTTGGAACAAGTCTATGGAACAACACGGTGAATCCCAGATTGTTGCTCTAGACATATCCAAAGCATTCGACCAGGTCTGGCACGCAGCGCTGCTTAATAAACTTCCGGCCTATGGGCTACCACCAAAACTTTGTACCTGGACAGCAAATTTCCTCTCCAACAGGAGCATATCTGTTGTTGTGGATGGCCATTCCTCTAAACTGTATCCAATTAATGCAGGAGTTCCTCAAGGTTCAGCTTTAGCCCCTACTTTGTTTCTTCTCCACATCAATGACCTCCTCTCTAGCACATCCAACCCAGTTCACAGTTACGCGGACGACAGCACCCTCCACTCAAACATACAATATTCTAAGCCTGTCTCTTTAGCCCAATTAGATGAGGATCGCAGACTCATGGAGGGTTCTGTCTCCGTAGACCTCCAAAAAATATTAGACTGGGGAAGTAGAAATCTTGTACAATTCAACCCCACCAAAAGTAAGTCTTGCTTTCTTTCTCACAAGAGATACAGCAGCCCTAGACCCATCACAATGAACAACCAAGTTATTCAAAGTAATAAGTCATTTTCTCTTGTTGGCATTTCTGTGGATCGAAATCTTAATTGGCACCAACATGTTACATCAATTGCAGAAGCGACTGCTAAGAAATTGGGTTTCCTCTTCCGGGCTCACAAATACTTTTCACCAACTAATCTCTATACCTTATACACTTCACAAATAAGGCCAAACCTCGAATACTGCTCCCACATCTGGGGTGCAGCTGCCGCTTCTACACTCGCTATCCTGGACTCCATTCAAAAGAGAGCTATACGTCTCATCGGTGACCCTACCCTCACCCAAAGGCTTCCATCCCTTGCCCACCGACGTGCCGTTGGTGACCTCTCTCTCTTTTATCTTTTATATATCTGCACGGGCACTGCTCAGAGGAGCTTTCCTCCATAATTCCCCCACCTGCTGCCCCCAGCAGATATACCAGGGGAACAGAGCGAATGCACCCTTTTAATGTCCAGGTCACCAGACATAGAACATCTTGTTATGCCCGCTCTTTTGTCCCGAGGACTTCCAAGTTGTGGAATTCCTTGCCGGCACATGTTTTTCCTTCTCCTCCGAACCTCCAAACCTTCAAGTCCAGAATTAACAAGCTGCCTCTTTCCTCCTTGTCAACACCCACGGTACGATAGTATTTAGGCTGTAAGCCCTCGTGGTGTGTTGTTGACATAAAAAAAAACTGCAGCGCTCTCTTGTACAAAAAAAGTCTGGACGTAAGTGCGTTATGGTAGCGCATTTTCGTAAAAATGTTTTTTAATCGGAAATATGTCTTGTTTTTAAAAGAATGACATTTGGTTGGCAGCATAACCTATATAGCACTAACAATGCATGATATAATGACTTAGAAGAGATATGATATTGCGCATATGCCCCGCCACCTCCTATGACGTCACGCGGTGAGTAACGTTATAGAGGTCCAACTAGACACTTAAAACAAAGTCATTCGCAATCAAAAAGTTTCTATACGTCAGTTTAATGAGGTTTAAGTTACGCCTATATTGTCTTTTTCAGATAATATAGATCGCAGCACTAAATTTATTATTTTTCATTTTTATTACTTCCAACTGTATGCACTTAAATATTAGTAAAATACGTAATTTGTTGAGAGGTTGTCATGAAACGTCAAACCCCACTGCACGACAGCATATTATTGTTGCATTGGACTCACCACTTGACACCATGCGCGGGACAGGTCTAAAAATAAGTAGTCTGAATATCATATCTCTCGTTATCTATATCATGCTAACAATGTACCATATTTCATTAAAATGGCCTTATTGTTTTAACCCTTAACCGGAAAGGTGGCGTCTGACATGCTACTGCTCGCCAAAGTTTGTAAATTATTTTTAAACGAACACGCCTACAACTGGGTCACGCCATGTATTCCTTAAGTGATTAGACAGCTCCATTTTCCCCCACTTTTAAGTTGATAACGGAATTTAGACCGAAAATTAAAATGATAATTAGTGTGTCCCGGTCTGTCAGAGGCCACGTGTCAGTTAGTGTAAGTTTGTTTTACATTATAAAAATGGCTGGACCGTCAAGAAGGGTGTGCTTTGGTGATAAAAACTTTGAAGAGACTGTGGTTTGATGAAGCCCATAGTGACGCAAGTGATATAGACGAAGTCCTAGAGGATGAATATTTGCAATCCGAACATGACAGTGACTCTGAAGCTTCAGAAAGCGGGAAAGTGGAAACAGGGCATCGGAAAATGCGGAAAGCGAGAATGCGGAAAGCGAAAATGCGGAAAGCCACGAAGAGAACAATGTTAGTAAAGTTATGAAGACACATGCTAAATACGTATACGGCAAAAACAGGCTTAGATGGTGCAAGACAGAGGTTCGTCCTTCATCGCGCACCAGAAAACATAATATCGTAATGAAAATTCCTGTTCTCGAAGGTAGAGCACGTGATCTTGGCGAAAAAGCCACACCGCTTTCAGTTTGGAATTTGTTGTCTTGTGAGGAGATTTTGTTTGAAATATTATATTGGATAAACCATAAGCTCACTCAAATGCGTCTCCGGTATGAAACAGATATGAGTAATGTAAGAGAATGTGATATGGTAGAAATGAAAGCTTTCGTAGGCCTACTGCTTTTTACGTCCATCTTCAAGTCAAATCACGAAAATATAGAATCTGTTTTCGCGACAGATGGCTCCGGACGCGATATATTTCGAGCAGTCATGAGCCAAAAACGGTTTTCCATTCTTTTATCAGCTTTGCGATTTGGCAATCCCGATACTAGAGGTACTCGCAAGCAAGAAGATCCCGTAGCTGCAATTTCATCAGCTTTTAATAAATTTATAGAGAATTGTCAAAATGTTTATGGATTGGGACAATCAGCGACAATTGATGAAATGTTAGTTAGTTTTAGAGGTCGTTGTCGATTTAAAATGTACATGCCCCAAAGGCCATGTGAATATGGCATCAAGATAATGTGCCTAACAGATGCTAGAACGAGTTATCTCTACAATGCCTACATATATTGCGGCAAAGGTTCAGACGGATTTGGGCTAACACAAGAAGAGCAAAAATTTTTGAAACCGACTCAGGCAGTGATTCGTCTTGCAAAGCCGCTTTTTGGCTCTAGCAGAAATATAACCGCCGATAATTGGTTTACTTCAATGGAAGTAATAAATATTTTACGAAAAAATGGCCTAACATATGTAGGCACACAAAAAAAAAATAAGCCGGATATTCTTCTATCATTTTTACCAAATCGAAAAAGAAATGTTGGGTCAACAGAACACGGATTTAGGGAAGAGGTCACTATGATTTCTTATGTGGGCAAACGTGGAAATGCCACACTTCTTCTTTCTTCAATGCACGATAGCATTTATACAGATCTAGAAACGCAGAAGCCTGAAATTATTGCTTACTACAACAGTAATAAAGGTGGAGTTGATATAATCGACGAAAATTGTGCAAAAAGTTCAACAAGTCGTACTCTCCGGTGGCCACTAACAGTTTTCTTTCGTCTTCTTGACGTTTCCATCGTGAATTCATATATTTTGCACCAGTGTTTTGAAAAAAACAATACTGTGAAATATAAATCTTCATTTACGAAAGTACTAGCAAATCAATTAGTGGAGGAACATATGAGGAAACGTTTGGATAATCCTCGCATACCGCACGACGTGCGGAATACTATAAGAAGAATACTGCGTGTACCGCAAGTAAATCCTTATGCTGTGGAACAAATACTCTGGAAAAACGCAAACCTTTTCCATATGCCCAAGAGCTGCTGTCCATCGAATGACCAGATACGTTTTTGTAAAGTGCAGGCACCCAATTTGTTCACAATGTTCAAAGCCGCTGTGTGATTCATGCATTTCAAAAGGTGAAGATTAGCGGTTGCTGGAAAGACAGTTTTTTCTTTAACAAAACCAATGTATTTTTTTAATGTTTCTTATGTTATATCGAAGTGGTCTACAAAATGTATTTGTACTACATGGTCATTTAAGTATATTTAGGGGCGGCTTAGAAAATGTATGTTAAATTTGCGTTAAATTCAATTAAAATTCTTATGTTATGTTATTTCTACTAATTTTTTGATATACGTGTCTTGCAATAAGAGCAAAATTACAGTTTATGTTAACAGTTACATATTTTTTCAAGAATGTTGTCATTTTACTCGCACACAACAATAGTAGCCTCTCAGATGCCACTTTTCCGGTAGTGTACCAAAATTCCCCCTTTCCGGTTAAGGGTTAAAAAAGTTTTCCTAAAATAAACTTAAAAGGTGCCAGAAAAAAACTGGTCCTATTTTCCTGGCCAACGAACCTCTTCAAGCTGTTTACCCACCTGTCAAGATATAAATATTCACAAACAGCTTAAGGACCAAAATTGAAAAAAAACAGTTTTTGGAAAATTTGCAAAAATTTCTGTTATAAAAATTCATCTTGTTTTTTACAGAAATTGTCTTCAGTAACAGAAAATTATATTTTTCATAAAAATTCGACAACTTTTTTTACAATAATTTACTACACATTTATTATTAGTATAATAATAATAAAAAAACATATCACAAAAATCTTGTAAAAAATGATTTTTACGGAAACACTAAAAATATTTCTGCTAAAACTTCTCAAATTGAGCCACTATTTGAGAGCGCCTGCATACGGTAGCTCTATTTTTTCGATGAGTAATACAAACAAAAAGCTCTCTGAATGCGTCATTTCCATGGAGCTCCGCTATCTATTGGTAAAAACGCTGTATCACAATTTGTGATATGTGCCAAAACTTGAAAAGTTGCAAAACAATTTAAATAACTCAAAAGCAATAAACGATATCACTTTTTTTTCCTTACAAATGTGCACTACAATTCGATAGAAGATACAATAATGCAATACCATAAGAGATGTTGTATTAAAAAAAGAAAGTGTGTATCACCAATGACTCATGAGCCGGCCTGTAATTGTCAAAATAGCTTTATAAGATGCAGCTCGAGATACCTTATAATTAACGTATATAATTTTTACTCATCATGTATAACAACGGGTATATTGAGCTTTACCGTAGAAATGTGTCACCTTGTATATGTGTAAACAGACAAAAACTGAAACTGACCCCATTTTAGCGGTTCTAGTTCGGACTCATTTTTAAGAAAAAATTTTTAAATTCATAAGTCGCGATCTTCTCAATAGCGAATTTTTTCTACGAAAATTTTCTAAAATATAGGCTATTAAACCGTAAACTCTATAGCTGAATCTACTGCAAAAGCATCAGAAGAGGGTCTATTTGAAATGACTGCCGAAAATAGTTTTGTAAAATGAAGGACAATGAAGGTTAAAGCTGAAACACAATTATTACGACATTTCTTCTACATAATCCGTATTTGTTTCAGATTCGTTATCTAAAAATTGCATATTTTGACGTTTTAAATCGATACTTTGACGTTTTAACAAGAAAAATGATAAAACATATTTTATCTGCTACTTCTTGACCTTGTGCACCAAGAACACATAACCGTTGTATGTAGTATTCAATTGGTTTTGTTAATCACACAAAATATTTTGTTTTTGCGATTTTATCTGATCACCAGTGGAACCCAACATGTTTTCTTTAAATGCCAGTAACGTTTTTCTTTTAACTTAGAGATCTGAATTTCGGCAGGTGTGGTAAGTTTGACAGTAAAACGTATATGCCAAATTTAAGTAAAACAGCCCTGTTATTTTCAGAGATACAAACATTTTCCGAAAGAAAACCTAAAATTTTCTCGGGAAAAATTGGTCCCAATTTCCTCGATAACGAACCTATCCAGGCCACTTACCAAATTTCACCAAAACCGGCATATTATTTTCTGAGTTATCGGCATATATATATATATATATATATATATATATATATATATATATATATATATATATATATATATATATATATATATATATATATTATATATATATATATATATATATATATATATATATATATATATATATATATATATATATATTTATTTATTTATTTATTTATTTATTTATTTATTTCAACAACACACCACGAGGGCTTACAGCCTAAATACTTATTGTACCGTGGGTGTCGACAAGGAGGAAACAGGCAACTTGTTAATTCTGGACTTGAAGGTTTGGAGGTTCGGGGGAGAAGGAAAAACATGTGCCGGCAAGGAATTCCACAACTTGGAAGTCCTCGGGACAAAGAGCGGGCATAACAAGATATTCTATGTCTGGTCACCTGTTCCCCTGGTAGATCTGTTGGGGGCTGCAGGTGGAGGAACTATGGAAGAAAGCTCCTTTGAGCAGTGCCCGTGCAGATATCTATAAAAGAGAGCGAGAGGTCACCAACGGCACGTCGGTGGGCAAGGGATGGCAGCCTTTGGGTAAGAGTAGGGTCTCCGATGAGACGTATAGCTCTCTTCTGAATGGAGTCCATGATAGCGAGTGTAGAGGCGGCAGCAGCACCCCAGATGTGGGAGCAGCATTCGAGGTTTGGCCTTATTTGTGAAGTATATCAGGTATAGAGATTAACTGGTGAAACGCATTTGCGAGCCTGCCGCTTCTGCAATTGATGTGACATGTTGGTTCTAATTGAGATTTCGATCCACAGAAATGCCAACAAGTTAAAAGGACTCATTACTTTGAATAACTTGGTTGTTCCTTGTGATGGGTCTGGGGCTCGTGTATCTCTTATGAGATAAAAAGCAAGACTGAGATTTGGTGAAGTTGAATTGTACAAGATTTCTACTTCCCCAGTCTACATGAGTCTGCTATCCTCATCTAATTGGGATAAAAAGACAGGCTTAGAATATTGTATATTTGAGTGGAGGGTGCTGTCATCCGCGTAACTGTGAACTGGGTAGGATGTGCTAGAGAGAAGGTCATTGATGTGGAGAAGAAACAAAGTAGGGGCTAAAGCTGAACCTTCAGGGACTCCTGCATTAATTGAATACAGTTTAGAGGAATGGCCATCCACGACAACAGAAATGCTCCGGGTGGAGAGGAAATTTGCTCTCCAGGTACAGAGTTTTGGTGGTAGGTCATAGGCCAGAAGTTTATTAAGCAGCGCTGCGTGCCAGACCTGGTCGAATGCTTTGGATATGTCTAGAGCGACAATCTGGGATTAACTGTGCAGTTCCATAGACTTGCTCCAAGAATGGGTGACAAAGGAAAGGAGGTCGGCAGTTGATCTGCGCTGACGGAGTCCATACTGCCTGTCGTGATTAGACCGTGTTTTTCAAGACATTTTAGTAATTCGGTGTTTATATATTTTCCATCACTTAAGAGACGACTGAAAGGAAAGAAATATGTCTGTAGTTGCTAGGAAGCGCTTTGGTTCCTTTCTTGGGGACGGGTTGTGCTCGAGCAGTTTTCCAGTTACTAGGGAATATGCCTTTATTGTATGATATCTGAAACAGACGAGTCAGGACAGGAGCAAGTTCTGGTGCGCATTTTTTGAGAACAATTGCTGGGATCTCGTCAAGGCCAGAGGCTTTCCTGGTATTAAGAGAAGAGAGCATCTTTCGTACCTTTTTAGTTTTGAAAATGATATCAGTCATTTTATGCGCGACATTGGGGACTGTTTGTGGTTGAACATTTGGAGATGGGTTGAGAGTAGAATTGCTGGCGAACAACGAGGCAAAAAGTTCAGCCTTGCCCAGGGTGGTAGAAACAAGAGGTGGGAACGTGCTCTTGCAGAAATTATTCCCAATAGATTTAACAAGAATCCAGAAGGGTTTGCTGCTGTTTCTTCAAATTAGCGCAGACTAGGCCCCCTAGAATTTATACCCGGGTCTATATTCAGTTTTTATCTGTTTACATATATACAGGGTGACTCATTTCTATGGTAAAGTTCAATATAATTGTTATTATACAAGATACGAGAAAAATTGTATACTTTAATGGAGGTATCTTTAACTGCATCTTATAAAATTGTTTTGACAATCACAGGTTGGCCCATAAATATTTCGTGATACCTACAATTTTTTTCGAACAGCTATATATTATTGCATTTTTGCATTTTTAATTGAAATATGGTGCATGTTTGTAAAAAAAGATCGAGACGCAGTGAGTGCATTTTGGTAGTGAATTTCCATTAAATGCTTCAAACTTCAATAACTCAATTTTCTATTAATCTAAGGTTTGTTGGCAACGACACCAGTTTTCTCGGAAACATTTAAAGTTTATTTTCGGAAATTTTTTGTACATTTTCAAACAATAAGTTATTTTGATGAAATATGGTACATTGTTTCTACTATATAGGCTATACCGGCAATCAGATTGATGCCTGCTTGCATTAGAGACACACATTTGTTATTGAAAACACGTTTAATGAAAATTCACTTCCATAACGCACTTGCTTCGTCCAGACTCTTTTTTGATATAAACCAGCGTGGCTGCCATTATTTTGTTATTTCCGGAGATATAACAATTTTACGAAAGAAAACACAAAATTTGCGAGAGACAACCTGGCTGATTTCTCTGGCTAACACGAACTTATCCAGGACACTTCGAAAAGAAAGGTATTTACCAAATTTGATCAAAATCGGCCCATTATTTTTTTATTCATCGGTGTGATATATATATATATATATATATATATATATATATATATATATATATATATATATATATGTATATATATATATATATATATATATATATGTATATATATATATATATATATATATATATATATATATATATATATATATATATATATATATATATATATATATATGCAGGGTGGCTTATTGAAAACGAAACAGACCGATTTGCGTCCAGAGAAATTTTTTTTAAAAAATCGCTGAAACACGAAATTTTAATATTGAGGGGGACATGTTGTTGCATAAAACTCAACTTTGTGATATAAACCCCCTAAGGGTGGTGATAACAACCCTTATATTTTAAATAGGGAACATGGGTCGAGTGTTACATCATTTGAAAGCTCTTTCTTTTCTGAATTCAGCAACCTAATTCTTTTGGAAGTTTTATCAACTCGTTTAAAAATTATTCACAGTTGGAGTTGCAGAAATGTATTTCATTCATTGTGTTAAGAAATGCACGAATTAGTCAATTTTTCGTTAAAAAAAAACTAAAAAACATAACCAAACGTTCAAAAATGTTGATTAAGTTAAGCTTCCATACAAAAGTACAAATTTTGTTCAAAGCGAGGTCTGACATTCTGGAGTATTTGTGGAGTTATTAAATGGCATTCTTCAACAATGCGTCGTCGTAATTCTTCCAGAGACTCCGGTTCTGTTGAGAAAATTGTACTCTTTAAATGGCCCTATAGAAATAAGTCTAAAGGAGTTAAATCCGGTGTTCTAGGGGGCCACTCAATAGCACCTCTACACCCAATTCATTTCTGTGGAAACTCTCTGTTCAAAAACTCCCTAACACGTTGTGAAAAATGCGGAAGAGCTCCATCTTGTTGAAACACTAATTGATTTTCTTGATAGCGATCATCATTTTCAACAATGTCAATTAGTAAAGCGTAACCGATATCTTCTAGTAACTCCAAATACGTTTCGCCACTCTCAAGTTGCCATCAAGAAAAATTGGTCCGTTTAAACGGTCTCCAAAAATGCCAGTCCAGCCATTCAATTTCTGCGGAGTTTGAGTGTGGACTTCGTGAAAATTTCTTGGATAATTATCTGTTCAATAACGACAATTATGACGATTGACTGTAGAGTTTAATAAAAACGTACACTCGTCTGAAAAACAGATATTAAACAGAAACTTCCCGTTATCAGCTATTCGTGCAATCATAACTTCACAAAACTCCAGCCGCCGATCAAAATCATCTTCATTCGGTTGTTGTACAAGATGAATTTTATACGGGTGAAATTTATGTTGCTTCAATATTCGCTGAATAGTTCTTCTTTTGATGTTTGAAACAGTGGCCAATTTTCTCGTGCTCAAAGTTTGGTGTGCAACAATTTGTCCTTAAACTTCAATCTCAGTAGTCTCATGTCTAACCGGAAATTCACGTTCAGGATGCCGTTTTTTGTTGGCTACTTTGCAACTAACTCCAAAATGTATTTTCTGTTAAAATGTCTGTTCAGATGTCGTTCATTAAACAAATTTGCTGTACGGTTGGCACAGTCATCGTTTAAAAAAAAAGATTAATTATTTCAACTATTTCTTCTACAGAATACACCATTGTGAAATTTGTTTTCGGTAGTACTATCAAGTATCAAACCGACCGATAAACTGAAATAATAAACCGCCTTTCTCTCATTCTGATACGAAATGTTCTGATAGTCAATTTTTTGTTTACAAACTAACAAAACATTGACTATGAGCGCATTTCTTACCGGAATGAGTGAAATGCGTTTGTGCATCTTCAACTGTGAATAATTTTTAAACGAGTTAAAATAAAACTTCCAAAAAAATTAGTGTGCTGAATTCAGAAAAGAAAGAGCGTTCAAATGATGTAACACTCGATCCATGTTCCCGATTTAAACTATAAGGGTTGTTATCACCACCCTTAAGGGGTTGATGTGACAAAGTTGAGTTTTATGTCAAAACATATTTATAAACATATAAAAATTGAACCTGACCCCGGATATGTGTTCTAGGGGGCCTAGTTCGCGCTCATTTGAAAAAAAGTTTCAGAATTCTATACTCACGATCACCTCATTAGCGAATTAAAAAAATCACTAAAAAGCATGATATGCCGTTTACAAATAATGGTAACCAAAACGCACTTCAACTACATCAATGAAGACATCATGTTACAGTATTGTAGCAATCTCCGGTTTAAGTGACGAAGCAGTTTTCAGTTTGAAAAGTCATTCCAACTATACCTAATATGATTAATCAATAATAGCTATGAGTCTAATAAATTTGATAGGTGGCTCCTGTTTATGAACGTATGAAGATATATTTACAACAACAACAACTAATGTAATTGATCAATAAAGTCTTAAAAATAATCCCAGTTCAATGACGCGGCTTTAGGAAATCCCTCTAAAGCAGTTCTGACACAATCAGGAAAAAAGTCGACTTTATAATAGAGTCATAAAGTATTTATTATATTGCATAAGTCAATTTACGCAAGTTAAGTCCTTACCTTTTTTAATTTTATTTACAAACACTTATGATTTTAGAGAATATGTAATTTCCCGTACCATAAAAATATCGACTGTGTAATATTGACACAGTCTGTATTGTTTTTATTCTTGGTAATAATTTTATTTGTGTGTTTAATGTTGACAAATTAAAAGAAAAAAATGTTTATCCAAAATCTTACGCTCACAGCTGCAGAATTCTCTTGGGTTAATATTACTAGTGAAAAAATTAATGAGCACATTCCAAAGGTGATGTCGACTTGTGATCGCAAAACTTTCCAGCAGCTCTATTAGCTAATTTTCATTAAGAAAAATTCACTAATAGAGAGGTCACGATGAAAACCTTTTGAAAAATTACTTCATATGAGCGCGAATTCTGGTCCCTAGAACCTAAAACCAAGGTCCGTTAACATTTTATATGTTTATGTATATATATATATATATATATATATATATATATATATATATATATATATATATATATATATATATATATATATATACATGTATGCGATAACTCAAAAAATACTAAACTGATTTCAATCAAACTTGGCAGAAAACTTGTTTGGGCGAAAACCGAGGTCGAGATCGTTAATCAGCCTTTATGCTCAAGTTTTTCCGGTGAAAAATCGGGGAAAACTTTTTGAAAATGCTATATTTTTGTAAGTATGATAGTAATTGGAATGATACTTTACCCGTGGCTACAAATAGTGCAAATAAACCTATCTTGTGAATTTTAAGTAATTTGGTACACAATATTTAGAGTTTTTTCCAAATTAAAAATAAAATTTCAAAGACATGCGTTGAGACGACTTAGTGATTAAGTAGTAGTAGTAGTAGTAGCAGTGGTGGGGAGGCCAACGCCAAGCAAGTAGGCCACAATGGGCCCTTTTTGCCAACCCCAGCAACCCAGCAACCATGCTCTACTCTTCCTCGGTTCCGTCGCCAAACCGCCTCTACCTCGAGATGAAGGCCGTGACAGTCTTCAGTTGGACGGTACTTACCAGATTCCTCTGCAGAGTCCTCGATCCGAACAATTCTGCTCGTAGACTCCCAAAAGCCTTGCATTCACACAGGTAGTGGTAGGACGTTTCTTCATCCTCGCCGCATTCCTGGCAAATGGGATCCCTCTCTACGCCTATCAATGTGAGATGTCTTCTAAGGGCGCAGTAGCCTGTCAGCATCCCAATGATGCGGCGAAGCGTAGGTCGACTCCTTCCGAGTAGCCAGACAGCTTTATCTCTGTCCGGCCCCTCCACGAAGTCCCTCGCCTGCCTGCAGCCACCAACCGACCCCCCAGTGCGTCTCCATTGTTTCCTCGGTCCATCTGTCTAAAGCGACAGACACTGTCTTCCTACTTATGCCTATTGCAGGCTCCGGTCCATAGAACGGCCACCGGGAACCGAGTCTCGCGAGATTATTCGCTGCCTCATTCCCCGCTACGCCACAGTGTCCCGGAACCCACACCAGTTGCACCTCCTTCGTCCTGGCTAGTCCACTGAGGGCGTCAGCGTACTCCTGAACCAGTGTTGACCTGATTCTGTCCGCGCAGACTGCCCGGAGGGCCGCCTGGCTATCCGAGCAGATGTACACACATTTCTCGGGACTCCGCTTCACATCCTGTCTATTGGCCACAGACAGGATAGCATACACCTCTGTTTCGAATGCCGTGGTATATGCACCAAGAGCATAGCTCTCTCGCACCCCCAGGCCCTCGATGTATATTCCTGCCCCGGAGGATTGTTGGTCCTCCAGCCGCGATCCGTCGGTGAAACAGACCTGGCTTGCGGGCTGGAATGCAACGTCATTTTTCCTCCACTGATCCCTACTGGGGATCCTGAGGATGTATGGCCTAGTCAACCTAATATCGTCCTCGGCATCCCGCACCTCTATGGCGGAAATCGAAATTTCCTTTTCCACCACCTTGGCGACTCTTGCATGCCCTATCACTGCTCCCTCTCCACACCAGTTTCCTGAGTCTCGCATTCTAAGATGCGACGCCATAGCCTCCCTTCTGATACAGATGGGAAGTAGTGGCAGCATCAACAGGACCTCTAGCGCGGCTGAGGGTGTCGTCCTCATAGCGCCTGTGATACACAGGATGGCCAGCCTTTGGAGTTTGGCCAGCTTTCTGCTGGTAGTTTGGTTCACACCACACCACCAGACCAACGCCCCATAGAGGATTCTCGACCTGACGATCGCAGTGTAGATCCAATGAAGGATCCGAGGTTTAAGTCCCCAGGTCCTCCCTATCACACGACGCAGGTGCCAGAGGGTCGTTACTCCCTTCCTCACTACTCGTTCTATTTGCGACCCCCCATGTTAGTTTGGGGTCCAGGATCACCCCCAGATATTTGACCTCCCGCACTAAAGCTAAAGGTTTTCCAAACATCACGGGCGCCCTGAACCCCTCTACATTCCTCTTCTTGGTAAATAGGATCATCTCCGTCTTCGCCGGGTTTACGGAGAGTCCCTGCTCACCACACCACCTTTCGTGATTAAAGTCCAATGCCTGACAGACAGAGTGGTTAACTGCCATGCGTAGATTGATTCATACAACAGGTATAAACCATACATCAACGATAATCGAACTAAATATATACCAGGCATAAAACATACTACGTGAATCAGCAACCGTGAAATCTCGGCCGCAACTATGGAAAATAACAGACGAGATGAAATTAAAAAAATGTCAAGTGATTGTTATTTAACTGGGGGATTCAATCAATTATTAAAATACTTTATTTTTGTAGCTTTATGAACGGCCCCAAATACAGTTTTAGCGCAGCATAGATATATTATGCTGTCACATATATAGTAGAAATGTAAACAAAATCAAGTCAAGCCTATAAAAATGATTGTAAAATAATTTCTTTTATCTTTAAACTTAAACATAAGACGTCATATAAGACCGGAAAAATCCTTGAATGTGTTTCAATGGCAATTCTACTAATTCTGTAATTAATTGTTACGTATACTTTTCATATACCACCCCGGGCATGAAGCTTGTGTCAAGTATCATGTAGACAAAACGTTAGTTGCAGTATTAGCAGATAGCGCATTGGAAGCGTGCTGGACTGCTACGCAGACGGTTGCATGATCGAATCCAGCTCGATGAATGTATGTTTTTTTAATGTTTTATTTTGACATTTGGAGAAACAATAGTGAACAGATTTCATACGTTTTGAATAAGATCTAATTTTTGTTTAAAACGCCTGAACAAGTTTGTCACCTTTGAGCCTGAAATTATAATTTTCAGCAGACCTTGTGTTATTGTTCATATTGAAAAAAAAAACGGTTTGATTAGGTTGACTAAAACGAAATCATATTGGCGATTATTAAGGTGATTACTGGTATTCATTTGATTATGTAAAATATTACACAGAACCTAGTGTTTCCACTTGTATTAAAAAGTCTGACCGCAGCAAGTGCGTTATGATAGGGAATTTCCATAAAAATGTTTTTAATAGCAAATATGTATTTTTTAAAAAAAAGCACGTATCAAGTATAGGTACCAGTAATACCCATAGAGTAAAAACAATGTACAATATTTCATCAAAAGAAATTTATTGTTGGAAAATGAACACAAATTTTCGGAAAATAAACTTGAAATGTTCCCAGAAAACTGGCTTCCTTTCCAACGAACCTTAGGTTAATAGCAAATTGAGCTATTGCAATTTGAAGCATTTAATGAAGGTTCGCGACCATAACGCAATTGCTGCGCCCAAAATATATTTCCTTACACACTTGCTATATATTTCGATTAAACTGCAAAAATGCACTACTACAGGGGATGTTCGAGTAAAAAAAAAAGAGAGTTTGTAAGTTAACGACTTATGGGCCAGCCTGTGATTGTAAAAATAATTTTATAAGATGCAGCTAAAGATAATATAATAATTAACGTACACAATTTTTCTCGTATCTTGTATAATAACGGATATATTGAGCTTTACCGTATAAATGCGTCATCACCCTGGATATGGATTCTAGTTCGCGCTCATTTGAAAAAAATCTCTTCAAAATTGCAAAGTCGCGGTCTCCTCAATAGCGAATTTTTTCTACGGAAATTCGCTAGAAGCTATAGACCATTAAACGACAAACTCTATAACTAAAACTACTGCCAAAGCATCAGGGAAAGGTTGTATTTAAAATGAATTTTTTGGAAATCTTTTTGTAAAATGAAGGACAATGACGGTTGAAGCTGAAAGGGTTTGTAAAACACTATTCTTTTTTTTTATTTCACCAACACACCAGGAGGCCTCACAGCCTAAATACTATCGTACCGTGGGTGTCGAAAAGGAGGAAAGAGGCAACTTGTTAATTGAGGACTTGAAGGTTTGGGGGTTCGGAGGAGAAGTAAAAACATGTGCCGGCAAGGAATTCCACAACTTGTAAGTTCTCGGGACAAAAGAGCGGACATACCAAGATGTTCTGTGTCTGGTGACCTGGAAAGTAAAAGCGTGCATTCGCTCTGTTCCCCTGGATGATCTGTTGGGGGCAGCAGGTGGAGGAACTATGGAAAAAAGCTCCTCTGAGCAGTGCTCGTGGAGATATCTATAAAAGAGAGAAATGTCACCAACGGCACGTCGGTGCGCAAACGATGGCAGCCTCTGAGTGAGGGTAGGGTCACCGATGAGACGTGTATCTCTCTTCTGAATGGAGTCCAGGATAGCGAGTGTAGAAGCGGCACCCCAGGTGTGGGAGCAGTATTCGAGGTTTGGTCTTATTTGTGAAGTATATAAGGTATAGAGATTAGCTGGTGAAAAGTATTTGCGGGCCCGGAAGAGGAAACCTAATTTCTTAGCAGTCGCTACCGAACCCGTATTCTTTATAGGTTACTTGCTCAAATGTTACCACGTACGTTTCAAATCGCGACTTGGACGTTTTAAGAGGAAAACCCCAAAATATTTTTCTTTAAATGCTTATAACTTTTTTGTCTTTCAACCTACATGTCTAAGTTTTGGTATATAGTTCACTTTTTATGATACAAACCCGAGTACGGGTTGGTTGCTGCAGCTTTGTTATTTCCGGAGATACACAAATTTGTCGAAAGAAAACACAAAATTTTCCGGGAAAACCTCGGTAGATTTTCCTGGCTAACGGAATAATCCAAGCCATTTGCGAAAAGAACGTATACATATACGTATATATATATATATATATATATATATATATATATATATATATATATATATATATATATATATATGTATGTATATATATATATATATATATATATATATATATATATATATATATATATATATATATATATATATATATATATATATATATATATATATATGTGTGTGTGTGTGTGTGTGTGTGTGTGTGTGTGTGTGTGTGTGTGTGTATGTATGTAAACATACGAAAGTTGAAACTGATTCCGTAAATGTGTTCTAGAGGGCCTACTTCGCGCTCATTTCAACAAATTTGTTCAACATTCCAAAGTCGCGATCTCCTCATTAGTGAATGTTTTAAAGAAAATTCATTAAAAAGGAACGGCAGTATTTATCTTCTAAGCAATGCGACACTTAACCTCAAACATCTAAAAGAGGATAATTTTTATTAACGATATCAATAGAAATAAACTTCTTCATAATTAATATCCCTATCGAACGAAACCTAAAATACTCAGTAAGTGGTGGACGTGTCGCCACCCAGTTGCGGAACCAAGTAGTATGCTGTCACGCCAGCTCCAAATAACACAAAGTGTTAAAAAAATATAGACTGGATACAGCTAACTAACAATTTAGAAAATTGTCAGCCCTGGCCCATTTCTACCCCAATATAGGGACAACGTATGTAAGACTCGATGCATTTTCGCAACAATTAGAACCGTAGACCGGTTTCGCTCTCATTAGAGCTCTTCAGTACGGCATACTAATTGTAGCAAAAATGCACCAAAAATAACACGGCTATCGTATAGCCAGTCCTAAAATACTCAGTAAGTGGTGGACGTGTCGCCACCTAGTTGCGGAACCAAGTAGTATGCTGTTGCTGTTGCGAAAATGCATCTAGTCTTACATACTTTGTCCCTATATTGGGGTAGAAATGGGCCACTGCTGACAATTTTCTAAATTGTTAGTTAGCTGTATCCAGTCTCTATTCTTTTAACACTTTGTGTTATTTGGAGCTGGCGTGACAGCATACTACTTGGTTCCGCAATTAGGTGGCGACACGTCCACCACTTACTGAGTATTTTAGGACTGGCTATACGATAGCCGTATTATTTTTGGTGCATTTTTGCTGCAATTAGTATGCCGTACTGAAGAGCTCTAATGAGAGCGAAACCGGTCTGCGGTTCTAATTCTTGCGAAAATGCAGCGAGTCTTGAACGAAACCTATTTCAATCATCTGAGGATCAAAAAGTCTCTTTGCACCGCAGCGCCATCTACATGTGTGATAGTAAACATACATTTTTTCAGCAAGGTTAAAGCTTTTCCCTGATCAAAGATCTTGGACAATTTTCAAAAATCCCATTTAGTTTTAAAGAAAATGGCGCACAGAGTTTTAAATGATACACCATAACAAATTGTGTCGCTTAAGATGTAACGTATTTTCATTCCTTATTTAATAAAATCTCTTAAAATCACGTGTTCACGAGATAGATCGTATCTGAGCATACACTGGCCAACAATCCTTACATACTTTCCATATACGAAATAATGTGAAGTGTATTTATAGACGAGCTCACCATCCAAGATCTTGATACTGGATGTAGCTCACATACCTCCATATTCCCGCTTTGAAATCGATTTCAAATAGATCATAGGAACTTCTAAACAAAACAACGAGTCTAATGAATAATTACACCAACCAAACAAACGCTCTGTATACTCGCTCACGGAGCTTTTCTCATCTATCTATTTATTTTATTTATTCCCGTAGTTCGACATTGAACACACCCATCTATGTGGCTGTGCCCGCTCAAGTTAATACCAATTGGTTTAAAGAGATATTGATATCATGTTTGGTACAAACTAGTTCAGAAGAATAAATTGACACCCTGATAATCTCAAGACCGAAAGTAAAACTCCCAAGGCCAGAAACATAACTTGGTTCTTGTTCTCACTGAATAAATTATTTATACGGGGGTCTATAACTAACAACAAACTCTTCTTAAAACCTGAACACCTCTAGTTAGAATAAAATTTAACATTACCAAACAGAAACAAAGTTTTCTAAAACATTATCACCACAGTCTGAAGGCGATGTACCTCTGTCATCGCAACCATGATCGTCTGCCTCTTTAAATAAGAGAAAAAATGCTCATATTTTCATGTCACAAGCTATCAGAAATCAAAATTATTTAAGAGGGGGGGTTAAATAAAACACACTATATTTGTGGCTTGATTATCAGTCACAATTAAAGTTTTAGACTAAAAATATAGTATATAGTAGAAAGATCAACGTTCAAGGAAGGCAATAAGGAAATATTTAAGAAAATATCTCTTTTATAAAGAAAGTACAACGTTTTTGCCAAACCATGATTTTACCTTTTTTTTTTGTCACAGAATTTGCTCAAAATTAGATCGGCTTCATGCCCGGGATATTTTGTTCAAAGTATATGTATCAATTAATTACAGAATTAGTTAAATTACCATTGATATACATTTCACCACTGTTTCCGTCTTATATGACGTCCTATGTTTTAAGTTTAAAGAAAAAATATACTATTTTTAAATCATTTTTATAGAGACTTGGCGTGATTTTGTTTACATTTCTGCTATATTATACGACAGCATAAAATATCTATGCTGCGCTAAAACTGTATTTGAGGCCGCGTATAAAGCTACAACAAGAGTCTCTTTTAATAATTGATTGAATCCCTCAGTTAAATAGTAATCACTTGGCAAATTTTTAATTTCATGTCTGTCATTTTCCCTAATTGCGGCAGAACTTTCACGATTGTTGGTTCGGGTAGTATGTTTTATGCCTGGTATATATTTCGTTTGGTTACCGTTGATGTATTGTTTACACCTCTTGTATGAATCAATCTACGCGTGGCAGTTAACTGCTCTGTCTATCAGGCATTGGACATTAACCACTAAGTCGTCTCAACGCATGTCTTTGGGATTTTATTTTTAATTTAGATAAAACTCTAAATAATGTGTACCAAATGACTAAAAATTCACAACATAGGTTTATTTGCACCAATTCTAGCCACATGTAAGGTCTCATTCCAGTTACTGCGATACTTACAAAAATATAGCGTTTTCAAAAAAGGTTTCCCCGATTTTCCACCGTATAAACTTGAGCATAAAGGCTGATTAACCAGCTCGACCTCGGTTTTCGCCCAAACAAGACTTTTGCCGAGTTTGATTTAAATCAGTGTAGTTTTCTTTGAGTTATCGGTCGCATACATACATACATACATACATATATATATATATATATATATATATATATATATATATATATATATATATATATATATATATATATATATATATATATATATATATATATATATATAAATTTTAACGGACTTTGGTTTTGGGTTCTAGGGACGCAAATTTGCGCTCATCTGAAGACATTTTTTCAAAAGCTTTTAATCGTGACCTCTCTATGAGCCAATTTTTCATAATGAAAATTCGCTAAAAAACTAAAAGAAATTTGTTTAATGATCCTCCACGGAGATTTGAACCAACAGCCTTGAGGATGAGAGTCTAATAACAAGCCAGTGTGCCACCACGCACGTGGTAATTTGTTGTTTAATCTATGTGATAAAATCTGAAACACTTTGTTTTTAAATATTGAAAATTCGATTTGTCATAACGCACTGAACCTGAAATTTGGGTCGTGCTATAGTCTATACATATAGCCTAACTTAATAGCACATTTTTAACTTTATTATTGAACAAATTTTTTCCAATGATCACACCGATAACCTAAAAAATAAAATTTTTACAAATTTTGTGATTGAGCCTTTTGCAAGTAGCTTCGGCAAGTTCGCCAAGAAAATCGGACCACTTTTCGGGAAAATTTCAAGTTTTCTTTCGGAACGCTTTTCTATAATTTTAAAGTTTTCCTTTTTAAAATTTGGAATCTCGATTTGAAACGTCAAAATTGCCAACTGTTAGGTACCTAAAACGAATACGGGTTATGTAGGAAAAGTGTTGTAAGAAGTTGTTTTACAAAGCCTTAAGTTTCAGCTTCAACGATAATTATCCTCCATTTTACTCAAATATTTGCAGAGAATTAATTTCAAATAGACCATTTTTCTGGTGCTTTGGGAACAATTTCAGTTATAAGAGTTTGTAGTTCAATAACCATAATTTTTATTGGAAAAAAATCGCTAATAGAGAGGCATCCATGGTGAGACATTGCAAAATTTTTTTCAAATAAGCGTGAATTTGGGCCACTAGATGCCGAAACCAAGTTCCGTTTGAATTTATATATATATATATATATATATATATATATATATATATATATATATATATATATATATATATATATATATATAATTTCCGGTCTAAAGTGATGTGACCTTTAAAATATTTTTTACAATAAAAGACAATTACGAATTGTGAAATCTGCCAAAATTTCAAAATTTAGGATATCAGGGAACTTCATAAACTTCTCTAATGCACGGTTATAAAACCCCATATATATATATATATATATATATATATATATATATATATATATATATATATATATATATACCCAAGCAACATTTAAAGTCAAATTGACGTAAAATCGCCCTATCAATAGGTCGGCGACCAAATCACCACAGGTCATTTTTAAGTAAAATTTAAGTGTATATTACCAATGTGGGGAATAAAGTGAAAGTAATATGGAAGTCGATAATAGGTCCAGCAAGGAGTTTCGACCAAGGCGTTTTAGTTATATTTAGGGCATTTTCATTCAACATTGGGCCAATGGACGTAATATATTGGTAAATATGTGCTACGCTTTACTTGAATCTGACATTTAGGCGCCGAGTGCTGTGACGTTCTTAACAACGAACTACGCATGTCATATTATTCGGTTCTGCAGGATCTGTGGTTATGTATGTGTAAACAAACAGTAGAGTAGTAGAGATATTGTCCATCTTTGTTAAAAAATGACATCTTGAATGATCAAAGAACTTACTTCAAATATTTGCAACAATGATAAAGGTGATTCGCACTCTATAAAGAAAAAAACCACTGCGGTTATGTTTTTTTCTGTTAACATGATGATGGTACTTCGATAAAATTCGAGCGCCCGTGTAAAAGATAAAATTAGTGAAAATAAAATATTATTCAAAATTCTGATTTTGGAGGATTGGTGATGTAAACAACACAAAACTATCGTGTCGTCATGGTATACAATCATTATTTAATGTTTCTTTCAAACTAAAATTTGATTACACTATATTCAACAAAATATTATTTTTCATTTTCCAATACAATCAAGATGGATACCGCAAAATTAATTGAATATGGCTGCCCTTCTAACATTATTGACCTGAAAGTTAATTTTGACTTATTTTTTACCTATAAGTCACAATTCCTAATGACAGGGCAAACTAACCAAACTTTGAAGGCATTTTGTCCTATTATGGGAATTTCAACTATATGGTAAACGAATTTTGTTTGAATTTATTAGAAATGAAACATTTTCGTGTATAGAAATATATATTACTTATATCCGTGCACAGCGGAGAGACATATAGGAATGATTATACAGCGCTTTTGGTCTTTGATTCCATAATATATAAACATTAATAGAAAATAGAACCAAATAAAATAAGTAAATAAACATAAACATGGGAGCGGACCGTGTTGCCAATACTTCACTCCATTTGGCATGAAAAGGGATGTATTATATTGAAGAGGGAAACGTGCTGATTTGATACCAGTATAGATTTGAAATTCAGTTTTACTTTCATATACCTAGTAGTAGTAGCCGATAAAGTTGTCATACTTTTTACGATTGAAAAATGAGTTCTTCATTTGATGTAAGCCACTTTGAATGATCAGCATCTATCACTATTTTTCTGTGAGCATTCTTTACTACTCTATAATAGTTTGTAGTATGTCTGTAAACTTTTATTGGTTTAAAAGAGGGCATTGTAACACTATATTTGTTACTGGTGCACGCACATTAACAACAAGAATAAACTTTTATTGATTAAGTTTATCGACTGACACACCTTTAAGATTCACAAATGTATTTCACTGCTGTACACTTTGAACTTTGAGGACAATTTTTATTTCAAGTCAGATTTTATGGGTATTTTCAACTTGAAGGTAGGCAATTTGACTTGGAAGACCGTTTCTGCAGTAATTATGACTTTATAGCCGATCAGAAAGCCATTTTAGGTTAGCTCAGTGCCCAAAATATTTCCTGTGCTGTATTGCAATGAAATTGGTAATATATATGTAAGCTGGACTTCATAAGAAGACCTCCAATATACTATACCACAGAGACATTTTGCAGGTTAATATTAGGTAATAAATTACCTTAAAGTAGGTATTTCAGGTATCTGGGCTTGGTAGTCGATTTTCAGTCCAATTTAGGGCACACTTCGACCTAAAATATACCAACTCTGGAATTTAAACACAAAAGTATATCCAAGTATATTTTATGAGTAAAATTAAACCAATTTTTTCCCAATTTAGTTACTTGTAAGTTACTGACTTTGGAGTAATTTTAATAGTCAAAAATAAGCTAGTTCGGAGCCGCATTTCAAAATTTGTATTCATTATGACAATCAAGGCAACATTTTAGTTAATTATTACTAAATTACAACTTGGTTAGGTTATTTGGACTCGAGTGCTGGTTAACATGCCTTAATTTGTTGCTTGGGTATATATATATATATATTTTCCGGTCTAAAGTGATGTGACCTTTAAAACATTTTTTACAGTAAAAGACAATTACGAATTGTGAAATCTGCCAAAATTTCAAAATTTAGGATATCAGGGAACTTCATAAACTTCTCTAATGCACGGTTATAAAACCCCATATATATATATATATATATATATATATATATATATATATATATATATATATATATATATATATATATATATATATATATATATATATATATATATATATGGGGTTTTATAACCGTGCATTAGAGAAGTTTATGAAGTTCCCTGATATCCTAAATTTTGAAATTTTGGCAGATTTCACAATTCGTAATTGTCTTTTATTGTAAAAAATATTTTAAAGGTCACATCACTTTAGACCGGAAGTAATATATATATATATATATATATATATATATATATATATATATATATATATATATATATATATATATATAAATTCAAACGGAACTTGGTTTCGGCATCTAGTGGCCCAAATTCACGCTTATTTGAAAAAAATTTTGCAATGTCTCACCATGGATGCCTCTCTATTAGCGATTTTTTTCCAATAAAAATTATGGTTATTGAACTACAAACTCTTATAACTGAAATTGTTCCCAAAGCACCAGAAAAATGGTCTATTTGAAATTAATTCTCTGCAAATATTTGAGTAAAATGGAGGATAATTATCGTTGAAGCTGAAACTTAAGGCTTTGTAAAACAACTTCTTACAACACTTTTCCTACATAACCCGTATTCGTTTTAGGTACCTAACAGTTGGCAATTTTGACGTTTCAAATCGAGATTCCAAATTTTAAAAAGGAAAACTTTAAAATTATAGAAAAGCGTTCCGAAAGAAAACTTGAAATTTTCCCGAAAAGTGGTCCGATTTTCGTGGCGAACTTGCCGAAGCTACTTGCAAAAGGCTCAATCACAAAATTTGTAAAAATTTTATTTTTTAGGTTATCGGTGTGATCATTGGAAAAAATTTGTTCAATAATAAAGTTAAAAATGTGCTATTAAGTTAGGCTATATGTATAGACTATAGCACGACCCAAATTTCAAGTTCAGTGCGTTATGACAAATCGAATTTTCAATATTTAAAAACAAAGTGTTTCAGATTTTATCACATAGATTAAACAACAAATTACCACGTGCGTGGTGGCACACTGGCTTGTTATTAGACTCTCATCCTCAAGGCTGTTGGTTCAAATCTCCGTGGAGGATCATTAAACAAATTTCTTTTAGTTTTTTAGCGAATTTTCATTATGAAAAATTGGCTCATAGAGAGGTCACGATTAAAAGCTTTTGAAAAAATGTCTTCAGATGAGCGCAAATTTGCGTCCCTAGAACTCAAAACCAAAGTCCGTTAAAATTTATATATATATATATATATATATATATATATATATATATATATATATATATATATATATATATATATATATATATGTATGCGACCGATAACTCAAAGAAAACTACCCTGATTTAAATCAAACTCGGCAAAAGTCTTGTTTGGGCGAAAACCGAGGTCGAGCTGGTTAATCAGCCTTTATGCTCAAGTTTATCGTCAACTTCGCTAATTTAAATAGAATGCCCTACTTTTTGTTGCATATTATAATTCTCCATAAAATGTTGTGAAGATTTATATTTGGCTTTCCTATCCCTATCTTCAACTGTTTCAAATATATTGTGATTTCTCTGTATTTCGGTGATTTTGCAACCTTATTTATAATAGTTTGTATTTCACATGTTTTTAAAGATAAAAGGCTCGAATTTAGAATTTCGTAACTTGTGGGAGGGGGCTCTCATATTATGTGCCTTAAGTTTACCTGTGTCATACGGAGTGTTCTAAATTTCGTTACTAACTTAGACATATTCAACGTGGCAAAAGTTTTTTTTTCAAACAGAACACCCTGTATATTATAAAAAATTCGATTTCTAAATTTAATTCTACACCGGTTTGATATAAGTTCTTCTATAGGTATCTTCAATATGTTGCTTGTTATTAGCATTTTTAGGTAACAACCTCCTCTTCTAAAGAGTACACGTTAGACTACATCACAAATGCAGCTGTGATTGTCAGTCAGATAACAAACGTGATATGATTTCATAAAGATATTTATTGTAATTATTTAAAAAAAAATATTAACAATAAACAAAAAACTGAACAAAGACAAATTAAAAAAAAGTTAATTCAAATTTAAATTCTACGATCACTATAAATGTTCTATGTGACCACCATCTTGGTCAAGGCACTGCAAAATTCTACGGTTCATCTCATTCGTAGTAGCTCTTTTGCTTTCATTTGGATCCAAATTTCTAAAAGCTCTAATTACACGATTTAAAGATCCTCTCTACTTTGCACTGTTGTGTCATACACTTGACTTTTTACACGCCCCAGAGATAAAAATCGGCAGGAGAGCGGGGAGGCCATCTCCAAGGACCGTTGGGCCCAATCCATCTGTATTCAAATAATTGCGTTAAGTGCCAGTAAACTTCACCAGTTGAGTGAGCAGGCGCGTCTAGCTGATATCAGCAGGTTTGCCTTATATATAGTGGTAGCCTTGCCAGAAAATTACGGACAGATCCCCTTAATAGTTCCAAATACTTTTCACCGTTTAAATTTTCTTCGTAAATTTCATAAGAGACCTTATGGTCCATAATAATACAAAGCACATTAAAACTAAAATTTGTTTGAAAACGCCCTTCTCTAAATATATTAGGGTTTTCACTTGCCCAAAAAATGACTATTTCTCCTATTCACAATTCCTTCCCTTCTAAATTTCGACTCGCCGGTCCAGATAATTTTAAAGAGAAAATTCTCATCTTTTTAAATGGTCACCAGGTCGAAGTCATTGTAGTACTATTTCTGAATATGGGTGCATTTTATGACATTTCAATATTTTATGCACATATGAACTTGTTATTCCCAAAGCTCGAGTAGCTGCAGGAGTAGAGCTACGTGGGTAAACTTGAAAATAAGCCAAAACCTTTATCTCATTATCTTCATTTTCAGTTACTGGCTGTGGATCATGTCGTGTAGTTTTGACACTTCCAGTCAATTTAAATCGTTCCTCTATCCTTGCGAATTTTCCTCTAGTCATTGCCGATGGAGTGGGATACCTCTCGTTAAACATCCTGCATGTTCTGGTTACAATCCGATTGCATTCCCCATGAATATAAAATAAATTTAAAATATCCATATTAGAGTACTCTTCACTATTCTGCATTTTTATTGGCTTATTATTTCTATAACGTGAGTACTATAAACACACTTAGATTAACTTTAAAATATAAATGACGCTTTGGGATTCATGTGTTGTCAAAATTCTGTTATCTGACAGCCACAGCTGCCTTTATTGTGCAGCGTAATGTATATTCTCTAGAAAAGGAGTTTGTTACTTAAAAACTCTAGTAGCAAGTTACTCGTAAGAGATAGGTATAGGAAATCTTATATGTAATCGGTGTAGAATTAAATTTAGAACTCTAATTTTTAATAATATACAGGGTGCACCATTTGAAAAAATGACTTTTGCAACATTGAAAATGTGTAAGTTGGTCTTTAAATTTAAAACACTCTGTATGATGCAGGTAAACTTTAGGTAGATAATACGAAGGCTTTATCCTAGAAGTTATAGTATTCTAAATTCCAGCCTTTTATCTTCAAAAACATGTGAAATACAAAGTGTTATAAATGAGGATAGAAGTTCCGCAAAATGTAAAAAATCACAATATCTTTGGAATAGTTGAAGATAGGGATAGGAAAGCACGATATAGATCTTCACAAAATTTTATGAAGAATTCGAATATGCGTCCCAACGGACGTTTCCGGTTCTGGTGTATGAGTCGGTTTCCCTTATAAACAAAAATGATGATGGCTCCTCCTTGTACAAAATATTCCGGAGGCAAAATACCCCTCCATTCGGATCTCCGGGAGAGGGGTGTACAGGGGGCTCCAACATCAAGATTTAACATATCCTTTTCGAATATATGTGGCCTAAATTCTAACCTGAACTCCGTCCACCATTTCCTCCAGGCTAACAGGCCCCAACTCCTCTTCCTCACCGAAACCCAAATCAGTTCCAAAACAGCCACTAATCACCTTAATTTCCCGGGGTATGAGCTCCTTACTTCCTTTAGATTGCATGGAGGCGTGTGCGCATACGTCCGTAGCAATCTACCCTGCACCAGACTCCCCAATTTAGAAGCTGGAAGAAAAGACATACTATGGATATAACTTTCTCTCAAGGCTGCAAGTAAATTCATCTGTTGCATTCACCGGTCACCTTCTGACAACAACTTTGTCCAGCTCTTTGACTACCTTTCTGAAAAAACCGACTATCTGATTTCTGAATATCCTTCCTCCGAGGTTACTATTCTTGGTGACTTCAATGTCCATAATAAGGAATGGCTAGGATCTTCAAAAACCGATCCACAAGGGAGAGCAGCGGAGGCCTTTGCAGTCAGCAATTCTTTAGCCAATATGGTTCAGCAACCTACTTACTTTCCTCGTATCCCAACACACAGCTCGAATCCCTTGGATCTCCTTCTTACTACACAACCTGAATGCTATAAGATATCAGTCACCGCCCCCCTTGGGCGCTCAGACCACGGCATGGTCACTGCTTCCTGCGCAATGCAACCCGAGGTCACACAGTCATCACACCCACGTATCGTTTGGCACTACAACTCCGCAAACTGGGACGAAATGCGGGATTGCTTTTCCTCATTTCCATGGGCGTCTGTCTGCTTCTCTCATCCTGACCCCTCTGATATCTCACAAAACGTCACCGAAATTATCCAAGCTGGCATGGAATTATTTATCCCACGTACACAGAAAACCTCTTCAGCCACTCAAAAGCCCTGGTTCTCTAAATCCTGTGACAAGCCCAGACTTGAAAAGGTCAAAGCTCACAAAACGCTTCTACACAATCCCAGTCAAGAAAATCTTCAAGCATTTAACGACGCAAGAAACCGCTATGTCCGCATTCTTTCTGAGGCAAAAAACTCGCTTAATAACCACATCATAAACAAAGTCCTCTTAAGCTCGAACGGCGGCAAACCCTTCTGGACTCTTGCTAAATCTATTGGGAATAATTTCTGCAAAAGCACGTTCTCACCTCTTGTCTCAGGGGAGGAAATTGTTTCTACCGCCCTGGGCAAGGCTGAACTTTTTGCTTTGTTGTTCGCCGGCAATTCTACTCTCAACCCACCTCTAAATGTTCAACCACCAACAGTCCCCAATGTCGCGCATAAAATGACGGATATCATTTTCAAAACTAAAAAGGTACGAAAGATGCTCTCTTCTCTTAATACCAGGAAAGCCTCTGGCCATGACGAGATCCCAGCAATTGTTCTCAAAAAATGCGCACCAGAGCTTGCTCCTGTCCTGACTCGTCTGTTTCAGATATCTTATAATAAAGGCATATTCCCTAGTAACTGGAAAACTGCTAGAGTACAACCCATCCCCAAGAAAGGATCCAAAGCGCTTCCCAGCAACTACAGGCCCATTTCTCTCCGTTCAGTCGTCTCTAAAGTGATGGAAAAGTATATAAACACCGAATTACTAAAATTTCTTGAAAAACACAGTCTAATCCACGACAGGCAGTATGGATTCCGTCAGCGCAGATCGACTGCCGACCTCCTTTCCTTTGTCACCCATTCTTAGAACAAGTCTATGGAACAACACGGTGAATCCCAGGTTGTTGCTCTAGTCATATCCAAAGCATTCGACCAGGTCTGGCACTCAGCGCTGCTTAATAAACTTCCGGACTATGGCCTACCACCAAAACTCTGTATGTGGACAACAAATTTCCTCTCCAGTAGGAGTATATCTGTTGTTGTGGATGGCCATTCCTCTAAAATGTATCCAATTAATGCAGGAGTTCCTCAAGGTTCAGCCTTAGCCCCTACTTTGTTACTTCTCCACATCAATGACCTCCTCTCGAGCACATCCAACCCAGTTCACAACTACGCGGACGACAGCACCCTCCATTCAAATTTACAATATTCTAAGCCTGTCTCTTTAGTCCAATTGGATGAGGATCGCAGATTCATGGAGGGTTCTGTCTCCGTGGATCTCCAAAAAATATTACACTGGAGAAGTAGCAATCTTGTACAATTCAACCCCACCAAAACTAAGTCTTGCTTTCTTTCTCACAAGAGATACACCAGCACTAGACCCATCACAATGAACAACCAAGTTATTCAAAGTAATGAGTCCTTTTCTTTTGTTGGCATTTCTGTGGATCGAAATCTTAATTGGCACCAACTCGTCACATCAATTGCAGAAGCGGCTGCTAAGAAATTAGGTTTCCTCTTCCGGGCTCCCAAATACTTTTCACCAGCTAATCTCTATACCTTATATACTTCACAAATAAGGCCAAACCTCGAATACTGCTCCCACATCTGGGGTGCCGCTGCCGCTTCTACACTCGCTATCCTGGACTCCATTCAAAAGAGAGCTATACGTCTTATCGGTGACCCTACCCTCACCCAAAGGCTGCCATCCCTTGCCCACCGACGTGCCGTTGGTGACCTCTCTCTCTTTTATAGATATCTGCACGGGCACTGCTCAGAGGAGCTTTCCTCGATAGTTCCCCCACCTGCTGCCCCCAACAGATCCACCAGGGGAATAGAGCGAATGCACCCTTTTACTGTCCAGGTCACCAGACATAGAACATCTTGTTATGCCCGCTCTTTTGTCCCGAGGACTTCCAAGTTGTGGAATTCCTTGCCGGCACATGTTTTTCCTTCTCCTCCGAACCTCCAAACCTTCAAGTCCAGAATTAACAAGCTGCCTCTTTCCTCCTTGTCAACACCCACGGTACGATAGTATTTAGGCTGTAAGCCCTCGTGGTGTGTTGTTGAAATTAAAAAAAAATGCAATAAAAAATAGGGCATTCTATTTAAATTATCAAAGTTGATGACTACATCTGGTCTAACCGGAAGTGATGTGACCTTGAAAATACTTTAGAATAAAAGACAATTACGAATTGTGACCGCTTCCAAAATTTCAAAATTTATTATATCAGGGAACTTCATAAATAATGCAGGCTATCCTGAAAAACCCTGTATATATATATATATATATATATATATATATATATATATATATATATATATATATATATATATATATATATATATATATATATATATATATATATATATATATATATATATATATATATATATATATATATATATATATATATATTATGGGTGTGTATGTGTATCAGAGCACTCCAAAAATACTAAAGTGACTTGAACGAAACTTGTCACATTTCTTTATTTTGGTAAGACCGCGGACGAGTTTGTTAGCCATCGGACTAATTTTTCAGAAAAAAAATTGTATCTCAAAAAATAACAAAGCTATCTTTATGAAGTTTGATAGGTGTGTTATCTTAGCACAAACGAAAATTGAACTTTCTAGGATAATAGCAAACTGAGTTATTCCAATTTGAAACACTTAATAAAAGTTCACTACCATAACGCACTTGCTGCATCCCGAACTTTTTTATGTTCACATATATACAGGCTGGTGCGTTTCTACAGTAAACTTTAATATATCCGTTATTATACAAGTTGAAAAAAATTATATAAGTTAATTACATGAGGTCTTGAGCTGCGTCTTATAAACTTATTTTGATAATCACAGGGTGCCTCATAAGTCATTGGTGATACAAGCTCTCTTTTTTTATAAGAATACCTATTGTATTATTGAACTTTTCATTTTCCATCAAATTATAGTGCATACTTGTACGGAAAAAAAGGATATTATTCATCGTTCCGAGCTACATATTTTAAGTCTTGCAAGTTTTCACGTTTTTGGCACTCACAAAAATTGTGATATGGCGTTCTCGAAGCCCCATGAAAATAACTCATTCATAAAGATTTTCTTTATAGAATCTTACAAAAAACTCGTGATGCCGTATGCAGGGCGCTCTGAAATAGTGACTGAATTTGAAGAAATTAAAACTGCCGTAACTGAATTTTTTTAAATGGAACAGCATATATTTTATGTTTCAGAAGTGAAGGATATGCCCTCTGTTTCAACTTTTGTATAAGGCTTCCTATACCTAAAGACTAGTTTTCAAAATATTTACCTTAAAATCGCATACCATTCACGTAGGAACCAGTTTATTTTGTTTTCAGTTTTTTAATCAATTCCCACAACCGATGAGATTATAGGATTATTTAGCACATTTTTGAAGAAAAATAAGAAAATATTTAAATGAACTTGATACAAAAAAGGTCAGAAATCAATAATTACATAAGATTATCTATGTATTTTAGGGAAGTCCTATTAATTAATAATTTAATAAGTTATTGTAAAATTTTTTTTGCTAATTCACGTTCAAAAATGCTTTAATTAAGGGGTGTTCGATTTGTATGATCAACGACTTATGGGCCACCCTGTTATAATTAAGATAATTTTGCAAGATTCAGCTCAAGACAGCCTATAATTAACGTTTACAATTTTTTCTCGTGCCTTGTTTAATAACGGATATATTGGGCTTTACTGTAGAAATGCGTTACCCTGTGTATGTGGGTTCTAGGGGACCAAGTGCACGCACATTTAAAGAAATCACCTCATAATTCCAAGTCGCGGTCTGCTCAATAGCGAATTTTTTCTATGAAAATTCGCTATCAATTTCATGCTATTGAATCATAGACTCTATAGCTAAAACTACTGCCAAAGTATCAGGAAAACGGTCTATTTAAAATGATTTTTCTGCAAATATTTTAGTAAAATGAAGGACCGTGATGGTTGAAGCTGAAACAAGAGTTTGTGAAACACGTTTCTTACGACATTTTCTCTACATAATCCTTATTTGGTTCAGATTCTTTGCCCAAATGTTGCTAATTTTCACGCTTTAATCGCGACTTTGGAATTTTAAGAAGAAAAACTATAAAATTTTCAGCGTAATTTTTCTGGTATGTCTTGATCTTTGTAATATACAATATATTTTGTTATCCATAGAAAATATTTCGGTTTTATGCGTTTCTATGGTTATCAGTGGCACCCAAAATTTTTTTCATCAAATGCCCATAACTTTTTCAATTTACACTTTTTTGGTACACTAAGTGAGTGGTGAACGTGTCGCCACCTAGTTCGGAACCAAGTACTATGTTGTCACGCCCGCTCCAAATAACACAGAGTGTTAAAAATAGAGACGGTATACAACTAACTAACAATTAAAAAAATTGTTAGCCCTGGCCCATTTCTACCCCAATATAGGGACAAAGTATGTAAGACTAGATGCATTCTCGCAACACTTAGAACCGTAGACCGGTTTCGCTCTCATTAGAGCTCTTCAGTACGGCATACTAATTGTAGCAAAAATGCACCAAAAATAACACGGCTATCGTATAGCCAGTCTTAAAACACTAAGTGAGTGGTGAACGTGTCGCCACCTAGTTCGGAACCAAGTACTATGTTGTCACGCCCGCTCCAAATAACACAGAGTGTTAAAAATAGAGACGGTATACAACTAACTAACAATTAAAAAAATTGTTAGCCCTGGCCCATTTCTACCCCAATATGGGGACAAAGTATGTAAGACTAGATGCATTCTCGCAACACTTAGAACCGTAGACCGGTTTCGCTCTCATTAGAGCTCTTCAGTACGGCATACTAATTGTAGCAAAAATGCACCAAAAATAACACGGCTATCGTATAGCCAGTCTTAAAACACTAAGTGAGTGGTGAACGTGTCGCCACCTAGTTCGGAACCAAGTACTATGTTGTCACGCCCGCTCCAAATAACACAGAGTGTTGTATACCGTCTCTATTTTTGTTGTATACCGTCTCTATTTTTAACACTCTGTGTTATTTGGAGCGGGCGTGACAACATAGTACTTGGTTCCGAACTAGGTGGCGACACGTTCACCACTCACTTAGTGTTTTAAGACTGGCTATACGATAGCCGTGTTATTTTTGGTGCATTTTTGCTACAATTAGTATGCCGTACTGAAGAGCTCTAATGAGAGCGAAACCGGTCTACGGTTCTAAGTGTTGCGAGAATGCATCTAGTCTTACATACTTTGTCCCTATATTGGGGTAGAAATGGGCCAGGGCTAACAATTTTTTTAATTGTTAGTTAGTTGTATACCGTCTCTATTTTTAACACTCTGTGTTATTTGGAGCGGGCGTGACAACATAGTACTTGGTTCCGAACTAGGTGGCGACACGTTCACCACTCACTTAGTGTTTTAAGACTGGCTATACGATAGCCGTGTTATTTTTGGTGCATTTTTGCTACAATTAGTATGCCGTACTGAAGAGCTCTAATGAGAGCGAAACCGGTCTACGGTTCTAAGTGTTGCGAGAATGCATCTAGTCTTACTTTTTTGGTATATATACTTTTTATAATATAAACCTGCGTACCAAATTTATTTGCCATAGCTTTGCTGTTTCCGGGGATACAATTTTTTTCCGAAAGAAAACCCGAAATTGCTTAGGAAAAACTGGTGTGATTTTCCTCCCTAACGAACTTGTCCAAGCCATTTGCAAAGGGAACGCACTCACCAAATTTAAGCAAAACCGGCCTATCCTTTTTCGAGTTAGCGCTATATATATATATATATATATATATATATATATATATATATATATATATATATATATATATATATATATATATATATATATATATATATATATATTATAACCGCTCCCGGATATGTGTTCGAGTTCATTTGTAGAAACTTTTTCAAAATTCAAAGTCGAGATCTACTCATTAGTAAAGTCTTGTAAGAAAATTCACTTAAAAAAGTGGATATACCAATGGGAAAATTTCTGGAAATTCTGGTTCAATTGATGAAGTACGAATGCTATAATAAAACGAAAAGGCTGCTGATGGCAGAGAGTTATGAATACACCCTTAGACTGCTAAGATGATTTAGTATATTTTTCGTAGCAGTTTTTAGTAAATTTTCTTTTAAAAAAATCACCAATAAGGAGATACCGACTTTTGAATTTTGATTTTTTTTTAACTGAGCGCTAATCAGGCCCCCTAGAACACATATCGAGGGTCACTTTCAAGTTTTATATGTTTATATACATACATACATACATATATATATATATATATATATATATATATATATATATATATATATATATATATATATATATATATATGTATCACACACCGATCACTTAAAAAATAATGGCCGGATTTTGATTAAATTTGCTGAATACCTTCATTTTGCCAGTGGCTTGGATAAATTCGTTAGCCAGGAAAATCGGCCTAGGTTTTTCCGGAAAATTTTGTGTTTTCTTTCGAAAAAAAATTATATATTTCCGGAAATAACAAAGTAAGAGCAAGAAAATTTGGTACGCAGGATTATATCACTATATAAATCACATACCAAAATTTAGCTCTGTAAGTTAAATGACAAAAAAGTAGAGGCATTTAAAGAAAAGTAAATTGAGGTTTTCCTCAAAACGTCAAAGTCGCGATTTAAAACGTCAAAATTGGCAACATTTAGGCAAAGAACTTGAAGCTAATACGATCTATGGAAAGAAAATCTCTCAAGAAGAATGTTTTACAAACCCTGAAGTCTTAGCTTCAACCGTCACTCTCCTTCATTTTACTAAAACATTTCCAGAAAGTTAATTTCAAATAGACCCTTTCTCTGATGCTTTGGCAGTACTCTTAGCTATAGAGTTTATTATTTAATGGTATATAATTTTTCTCGAATTTTCGTAAAAAATCAATAAAGCTCAATACATCCGTTATTATACAAGATACGAAAAAAATTGTATACATAAATTATAGGGTCTTGAGCTACACCTTAAAAAATTATTTCTACACTCACAGGTGCCCCATAAGTTGTTGGTGATACAAATTTTCTTTTTTAGTGAATTTTCTTAAAAAAAATTCACTAGAGGAGATCCCAACTTTTGAATTTTGAATAAATTTCTTCAAATGAGCCGTAATTAGGCCCCCCAGAAAACATATCCGGGGTCAGTTTCAATTTTTATATGTTTATATATATATATATATATATATATATATATATATATATATATATATATATATATATATATATATATATATATATATATATATATATATATATATATATATATATATATATATATATATATATATATATATATGTATCACACCGATAACTCAAAAAATAATGGGCCGATTTTGATTAAATTTGGTGAAAAAATTCCTTCTTCAAATGGCTTGGATAAGTTCGTTAGCCAGGAAAATCTGTCCAGGTTTTCCCGGAAAATTTTGTGTTTTCTTTCGAAAAAAAAATATATCTCCGGAATTAACAAAGTAAGGGCAACCAAATTATGGTATGCAGGTATATGTCCTTATAAGTAAGTTATCTACCAAAATTTAGCTGTGTAGCTCAAAAGACAAAAAAGTTATAGTCATTTAAAGAAAAATAAATTGGGGTTTTCCTCGAAACGTCAAAGTGGCGATTTAAAATGTCAAAATTGGCAACATTTAGGCAAGTAACTTGAATCTAATACGGGCTATAGAAATAAAATGTCTCAAGAAGGATGTTTTACAAACCCTAAAGTCTTAGTTTCAACCGTCATTGTCCTTCATTTTACTAAAATATTTGCAGAAAATTCATTTCAAATAGACCCTTTCTCTGATGCTTGGCAGTAGCCTTAGCTATAGAGTTTATCGTTTAATGGTATATAATTTTTGTCAAATTTTCGTAAAAAATCAATAAAGCTCAATATATTCGTTATTATATAAGATATGAAAAAAATTGTATATATTAATTATAGGGTGTCTTGAGCTACATCTTAAAATAATATTTCTACAATCACAGGCTGGCCCATAAGTCGTTGGTGATACAAATTTCCTTTTTTTTTAATCAAACACGTCTTATGTTATTGCATTTTTGTATTTTCCTTTGAAATATAATGCATGTTTGTAAGAAAAGAAATTCTGGACGCAGCAAGTGCGTTATGGTAACGAATTTTGATCAAATGCTTAATATTTGAACAGCTCAATTTGCTATTAACCTATAAGGTTGACCAAGAAACGTGTTTTTTCGGGAACACTTCAAGTTTACTTTTGGAAATTTTTGTACATTTTCACACAATAAAGTTATTTTGATGAAACATGCCACATTGTTTTTACTATATAGGTTATACTGGTAACCAAATTTGATGCATGCTTTCTTTAAAAAAAACATATTTGTTATTAAAAACATCTTAATGAAAATTCACTACCATAACGCACTTGCTGCGTCCAGAATTTTATTCTTTAATCGAACACGCCTTATTGCATTCTTGCATTTTCCATCGAAAGATAACACATGAAATAAAAATCTGGACGCAGCAAGTGCGTTATGGTAGCGAATTTTCATTAAACGCTTCAAATTTGAATAGCTCAATTTGCTATTAACCTATAAGGTTCGGGAACACTCTTAAGTTTACTTTCGGAAATTTTTGTATATTTTCAAACAATAAAGCAATTTTGATGAAACATGGCACATTGTTTCTACTATATAGGTTATACTGGTAACCAAATTTGATGCCTGCTTTATTTAAAAAAAACACACATATTTGCTATTAAAAGACTTTTTTTTAAATAAATCATACCTTTGTATGTACAGTAATGGAGGTAGATCTGCAATCGCTTATTTTAATTGAGATTTTTGTATTACGCATTTAAGACGTGCAATAGCAACCCGACCTTATTAAAACATACTTTGGAAAACCCCATGAAAAACAATAGTATACAGAAAATGGTGTACAATGCAGACATCATTTCATGCAGCTAGTTTGTCGTTTTCGTGTTATGAATCAACAAAGAAATGATGTTTAAGCTTTCCGACAAATTGCAACATAATAGCTAAACTGTCAGCACAAGAGTTCATTGGCTTGTGAAATAATCAAAAGTTGCCATCTCAACTATGCACCACAATTTTGTATTCTTTTTTGTTGCAATGCACGACGAAATATTGCAGGGTTTTCCCGTCTTTTCTTGCAAACACGAGGAATTTTGTTATTGTTATAAACAGTATAAACATTAAAATGATGCGCGTATTGAAATATCGCTGAAACATGATTGCGTTTTATATGTGTCTGTGTGTGTGTGTGTTTTCAAACGAAGGATGGCAGCGGAACGATCCTCCACTAGTTAAAGACTTCTACGAATGATGCATTGGATTTGGAGTTTTATATACAGGCCGATTCGTGAGGAGCCCACCGTATTTGGATAGCGTGTTTAGGGAACCAGAGTAAACTAAAAGGGCCTGATAAACATATGGTCAAATCTCAACCGTTATTGAAAATAATTTTTAATGAAGAAAAATTATTGTAACGCATTAGGAATGAAAAGTATTTATTTCGTAACATAAAATACAAACTAATTAATTAAATTCTCAAAAACACCATCATTTACCTCGATGCATGCGTCAGCCCGTTTGTGAATTGCACGGGTAGCATTTTGAAGTGCGCGGTGATGTTCTCTGATGAGTGCTGCGCAGTTAGTGATTTAATCGACTAGTTCCAGTCGTTAGCGAGTCCGGTCGTCTGACCGGAAAACTCGTCTGAGTTTTTCTAAAAAAGAAAAATTGAAAAAAAAATGTATAAAAAAATAACAAAGTTATTTTGATGAAATTTGGTACGCATCTTATCCTGGTAAAGACCTATGTACCAAATTTCAACTTTCTAAGCTTATAGTAAATTGAGTTATTCTGAAGCATTTAATAAAAATTCGCTACCATAAATCACTTGCTGTGTCCCGAAATTTTTTTACCATAAAAGTGACGTATTTAGAGAGGTTTTCGTTTATATTATTCGTCAAAAAAATCGAGATGCCGTATATATCTCAATTCAATACAAATATTTTAAATCGGTTGCTTTCCTGGGCGCCTGAAGACGACCTTTGTTGTCTCTCTTTAGGAAAGGAGAACCACGTCTTCTGGACAACTACAGGGCCATTGCCCTGCTTTCGGTTCTTTCTAAGATCTTTCATAAGGCATTTCTGCTAAGACTTGGGTCATTTTTGGAGAGATACAAGTTGCTGTATCCTTGTCAATTTGGCTTTCGTAAGCGGCTGTCAACTCGGGATGCGATACTTAGCACTTACCTGGCAATCTTGGTATAAGTAGTGGGTCCAAATACGCCGGGATGTTTTTTGACATTTCAAAAGTGTTTGGTGTGGTCAACCAGGCGCTTTTATTGCAGAAATAAATTACCTACCAAAATTTAGCTATGTGAGTTGAAAGATAAAAAGTTATGGGCATTTAAAGAAACATTAATTGGGGTTTTCCTCAAAACGTCAAAGTCGCGATTTAAAACGTCAAAATTGGCAACATTTAGGCAAAGAACCTGAAACTAGTAGGAGCTATGGAAAGAAAATGTCTCAAGAAGAATGTTTTACAAAGCCTGATGTCTTAGATTCAACCGTCATTGTCCTTCATTTTACTAAAATATTTCCAGAAAATTCATTTTAAATAGACCCTTTCTCTCATGCTTTGGCAGTAGCCTTAGCTATAGGGCTTATCGTTTAATGGTGTATAATATTTTTGTCGAATTTTCGTAAAAAATCAATAGTTCAATATATCCGTTACAAGATACGAAAAAAAAATTGTATACATTAATTATAGGGTGTCTTAAGCTACATCTTAAAGAAAAATTCTAAAATCACAGGCTGGCCCATAAGTCGTTGGTGATACAAATTCTCTCTTTTTTTTTAATCGAAGACGCCTTATTGGATTTTTGCATTTTCCATCGAAATATAATCCGTGTTTGTAAGAAAAGAAATTCGGGACGCAGCAAGTGCGTTATGGTAGCGAATTTTCATTAAATGGTTCAAATATGAATAGCTCAATTTGCTATTAACCTATAAGGTTGACCAAGAACCCAGTTTCTTTCGGAAACACTTTAAGTTTACTTTCGGAAATTTTTGTACATTTCCAAACAATAAAGTCATTTTGATGAGACATGGCACATTGTTTCTACTATATAAGGTATACTGGTAACCAAATTTGATGCCTGCTTTCTGAAAAAAAAAACACATATTTGTTATTAAAAACATTTTAAAGAAAATTCACTACCATAACGCACTTGCTGCTCCCAGACTTTTTAATTTTCGGAGATAGAAATATTTTTCGAAAGAAAACGCAAAATTTTCCTGATTTTCGTGGCTAACGAACTTATCCAAACCATTTACAAAAGGAAGGTACTCACCAAATTTGATAAAAATCGGCCCATTATTAGTGAATTTTTATTAAAAAAAATTCACTAATAGAGAGAGGTATCGATGGTGAGACTTTGCAAAAAATTTTTCAAATGAGCGCGAATTAGGACCTCTAGAACCCATACCCGGGGTCAGTTCGAATTTTTATATGTTTATATATATATATATATATATATATATATATATATATATATATATATATATATATATATATATATATATATATATATATATATATATATATGTATCCGTCTGATAACTCAAAAAATAATTAACCGATTTTCGATGAAGCTCAGCAAGTGCCTTTCTTTTATTAATGGCTTGGATGAGTTCGTTAGTCAGGAAAATCGGCCGATGAAATTTAACGTATATATTGCCTTAGGAGAGACCTCACCTACGTACCAAAATTCAACTTTCTAAGTTTATAGAAAATTGAGTTATTCAAATTTTGAATTTTCTTTCGAAAAAAAAAATTATTTCTCCGAAAATTACAAAATTATTTTAATGAAATTTGGTGGATATCTTACCTTAGGAAAGGCCTTACTACACACCAAATTTAAACTTTTTAAGTTTATAGAAAATTGAGTTATTGAAATTTGAAGCATTTAAAGAAATTCACTATTATAACGCACTTGCTGCGTCCCGTTAGTTTTTTTTTTGAGTTATCGGTGTGATACATACATATACATATATATATATATATATATATATATATATATATATATATATATATATATATATATATATATATATATATATATATATATATATATATATATATTATGTGTACATATAAAAATTGAAACTGACCCCGAATATGGGTTTTAGGGGTCCTAATTTGCGCTCATTTGAGGTAATTTTTTCAAAATTCAAAAGTCGGGATCTCCTCATTAGTGAATTTTTTTAAAAGAAAATTTACTAACAATAGCGTAAGCTGTCTAAGTGCGTGTAGGAATCAAAACGCAATGTTGAAAGCTTTTCAGTTCTGGCCATTTTGTATGACATCACTTCCACGCCTGTTGACATTTGCGTAATTAATATTAGCTTCTTAAAAAAGAAGACGTATTGCAAAAAGTTAATTAAAAACTTGAGTCGTTTAACTTCAAGGTGCTTAACTTTTCTTAGACTGCACACATTTCATTTAAAGAAGCAAATCAGAAGCAGCACCTTAACGGCAATATGTCAGTAAGGCCAATCGTGTTCACTGAACCATCTCAGATAGCAGGCTTATTATTGTTAACCATCAATGTCAGCAGGAATAGCAGCAATTGATCTAACAGCAGGAGAAAGATCGTGATAATAAAGACTACCTCAATGTCTTTTCTATACATTGTGCTTCCTTATGTATGGTCCTCTTTATGTATATACTGGGTGGGCAACGAAATTACTGATTCATTTTCAGCGTTATTATGATACTTATTAAAATCTTCTGGACGCAGCAAGAGCACTATAGTAGTGAATTTTCATAAGAATTGTACACTATCAGGAAGGTATATTATGAAAACTAATTCTTTAAATTTAAATGGACCTGGGAGACCGTTTTTAGAGGTCCCAGTTAGCGATTATTTGAAGGAGTTTCTATTTTCTGCGGAGCTGGAAAGTTATAATTTGGTAGGGATATATGTAAGTGCTGAAAGTTTCTTTAAAAAAATTGTGTTGCAAATTTCATTAAAAACATGAAAGTTTTCTAGAACAAAATTAATTATTTACAAAGTACAAGTGTACCTGCCAACTCATACGTATGGCGGGTATTTTCCTTTTAATTGCTTGGATCGTTTTGTTTTAGTCAACCCAATCGAACTAGTTTTTGGAAACAAAACAACAAAAAAAGGTTTTTTAAAACCAACTTGTAGTTATCCGTGAAGCTCTTTATGTTATTTTTCTTTAATTTAGTACCCACGATACGGTTACATAGGTGTTACTATGGTTCAAGATTGAATATTCTGGCTTAATAGGAAATTGAATCATCGGATTTCAATTATTTTTACAAAAATTCTCTACCATAATGTATTTGCTGCACCTAGATCTTTTTTACCACTTATTTACTGTTGCTGTATCCACACTTGTTGAAAATGATGAGATATTGTAGCTCTCTATGTAGGTTAGGTTAGGTTAGGTTTGTATGTGAGTGGGCCATATCGGCCCTCCACCGCGACCTTAAGGTCTATTGTGGCTCACGCCTAAAGTCTATATTTCGCCCAACAAATCCAGCCTCCTGCAGAGGTCGATAATCTTTGTGGGCGAAAGTTGATCCAGGTCTTCTGGAGCAAGCTTTACCTTGCCAAAGAGCAGGTATCTAGTCCTGTCCGCTGCCGGACAGTAACACAGCACATGCTCTGCTGTTTCTTCATTCTCCATGCACAGCCGACACTCGGTCTCCTGACCGACCCCAATACGGTGCATGTGGTGCCGCAAGCGGCAGTGTCCTGTATACAGGCCGACTAGAGTTCTCAGTTGTGTTCTGTTCAACTCTAGAAGCTTTTTAGCCCTTGACTCAGACAGGCCATTTATGAAGGCCTTAGAGTGGGCTAATCCTAGAAGATTTTGCCAATATTGGATTGTCATTCTTTCTGTCCAGGTCTTTAAGGTGCGTTTTGCTGTGCAAGATGTTATCCCCAGCACCGGTTCTGGTCCAACAAAATCACTCTGGGCCCCACTCTTGGCAAGCGCGTCGGCCGTAACATTGCCGTCATGGTCCGAGTGACCCGGTATCCAGACCAGCGACACCTCATTACAGCTGCCCAATTCGTTAAGGGCAGATTTACAACTCCATACCGTCTTTGAATTACACCGGTAGGAACCAAGAGCCTTTATTGCAGCTTGGCTATCTGCATATATCTTTATCGATTTGTTTGTGCACAGGTCTTTTAAACTTTCCCTTGCACACATCTCGATGGCATACACTTCTGCCTGGTGTATGGTTGCGTACTTGCCGAGGCTAGCTGAAAGTCTAGCATCGGTGCTGCCCCCATATGCGCCGGCTCCTACTCCCAAATTGGTTTTGGAGCCGTCAGAGTACCAGCAGAGGTCGATTGATTCCGGTCCCAGTCCTCCCTTTCCGGGAGGACGGTCTTGAAAGACAGATCTCTGCTGATTTTTGTAGGCATCAAGTCTGAGACCATTCCCAGTATCCTGTGACAATCACTGTCATCAAGGAGACCGGACCCTCTCAGATTGACTTCCCTCGGCATGTCATCTGCCGTTTGTTTTAGTCTGTACGTTGTCCACCTCGCCAAGCTCTCTATGTAAGACTGACAAACAAGTCAACCTATATTTTATTTTTGGAAAAATATTTTAGACATCAAATGGGGTAACAATTTAAACATAAATTGAAAATCTTGGTGCGTTGCTTTGTCACAGGGGTTCCTTTTCCGCTTCTGCATGCCTACAACCACCCTCAAAGCATAAACAAGAACATTGTAAACAAGAAAATTTTTTGGGAACAACCTGCCAGAAAGTTACGGGACCTGCTGTGATTATATAGGTTCTGGGTGGGATATACAGAATTTTAAGGAAGCATAGCTGCAAAATTGGATAAAGGCAGCTTATAGACGTCCAACTAAGCTGTTTTTTCGCACTTTACGCTCACATTTCCTTTCTGCCACTTACAAAAGGAAGGTACTCAGCAAATTTGATCAAAATGGGCCTATTATCTTTTAAGTTATAGCTGTGATACATAAATATATATATATATATATATATATATATATATATATATATATATATATATATATATATATATATATCTATATATATATATATATATATATATATATATATATATATATATATATATATATATATCTATATATATATAGATATAGACTTTTGAATTTAGAAAAAATTGCTTCAAATGAGCGCGTTCCCCTAGAACCTATATATATATATATATATATATATATATATATATATATATATATATATATATAGTATATATATATATATATATATATATATGTATATATATATATGTATATATATATATATATATATATATATATATATATATATATATATATATATATATATATATATATATATATATATATATAGGTTCTAGGGGAACGCGCTCATTTGAAGCAATTTTTTCTAAATTCAAAAGTCGGGGTCTCCTCATTACTGAATTTTTTAAAGAAAATTCACTAAAACAAGCACTTGTGAAGCTATGCAAAAGTCTACGACTGCATTAAATATGGAACGGTTTCATTAAGTTAGGGCAAGAACAAACAACCAGATATGTTATTCAAATTGAATTAAGTTTTAAAAGTTTTCATCTCTTCTTTATTAAATTATGTTTTTACAAAAACTCTCTAAAAATCAATGGAATAACAACAATCTGATCACATAACGGTAAAGTGAAAGGAGATTAAAAAAATCATAAAACGTGAAGTCACTAACTAGGATTAGAACTCGTCATGTAGGACTCTACTATCGGAAATGTACAGAGCTTAACCGACTCGGCCACACTCGATTTGGAAGACTGGCAGGTATATCCAGTAGTACGTTAATTGTATTAACGTCTTTTGTATTTTCACCAAACAATTCTTTTTACCATGGATTTTTTGCTCATATTTGAACGAACTGAAGGAAAATAACGACTTAGACAGATATCTAGGAGCTTGCTGGTCATTTCGTGTCGTATTTTTCACTCATGTTCGTACCTACACCTGTCATAATTATCAATTTTGACGTTTTAACTTTGTCTCATCAGATTTTATTAATTAAAAATTGATTTACCTATAACTTTTTTGTCTTTTGATATAGAGATCTGAATTTTGGTACATAGGATACCGTTTATGACGGAAATGAGCGTACCAAATTTGGTTGCCCTTACTTTGTTATTTTAGCACATATAATTTTTTTTAGACATTGGATTTTTTACTCATGTGATAGCCTGTGAAAAGAGCTTTCCAATGATGTACAACATACCTTGAGAAATCTTGTAATTGCACTGACAATTTTGAGAAAAACCGTTTTGGCGATAGTGGCCAATACCAGAAAACAAATGACAAAAAAAGTGTTCAAAAAGCAGTAGGCCATGGAGTCTAACAATAGACTTCTACTTTTAACAACATTTTCCGATATGATTCACGATAAGAAAATATTGTGATTTAATTTTCAATACTTAATTAGGTAATAAAGCTAGGAAATGTTATGTGAAACAGTTTAATAACGAAACCCAGCAATAACAAATAGAAACTCAAACTCCACAAAACAACACAATTAGAAACGGAACTCAACAAATAATAAAATAGAAACTTAAAAATACACTAAATAGAAAATTGTTCAATATGGCCACCGTTTTGTTCAATGCACTTTACACACCTTTTTTAAACATGCCTGCAAACTCTGGTGAGGGTGTTTCGGTTAATATGATTTATAGCTTCCGTGATTCTGTTTCGTAATTCATTGATATTTTGTGGTGGATCGAATTTATACAAATATTTCTTTAGAGTACCCCAAAAATAAAAATCCATGGGTGTTATATCAGGACTTCGAGCACACCAATGAACCGGCCCATTGTTACAAATGACACGATTATTAAAATTTTGGTACAAAAATTCTTTGGCGATCCTAGCATTGTGAGCTGGACAACCGGCTTGTTGGTATTAAATCTCGTCTAAATTACATGAACTCTTCTAATTGTTGGTAAGATATCATTTCTCAATAGATTAAAATACCTTTCCCCAGTTAAATTATTTTTAAAAAAGAACGGAGCAATAATGATATTAGCTGAATTTTTTTTAAATTAACTGTCTAATCTACAAATAAAAAGAACAGTTTTTTACCTAATAAGCCGCAGCAAACATTAATACCCAATCTGTCTTGCAAACGTCTTTCTTCCTTTAGATGGAGATTTTCATTTGCCCAGTAATGCCTATTATGGCGATTATACACACCACAATTTGTAAATCTGGATTCATCAGTCCATATTATTTTCAAATGTAAGTTTTCATCTTGCGGACATTATCCTTGACACCATTTGCAGAATTGAAGTTGTTCAGGGTAATCATCAACATTTAAGCCTTGTACGATTGTAGGTTTGTATGGATGGTAATGACTTTGTTTTAATACACGGTGTACCGTACTTTTTCAAACGTCAATTTGTTCACCATAAAACCGAACAGATTGCGCAGGGTTTTCGTTTGAAACCTGTAGGACGGCATTATTTCTTTCTTCATTTCTAGGCGTTGGTAATTTCTTTGCGTGGAAGGTACCCTCGTTCAATAGATTGGTCACTATCCTGCGAAATATTTTGGTGTTTGGTTGTCGTCTTTCTGGGTAGTTGTTTTGATATGAATTTGCAGCTGCCTCAGTATTTCGGTTAAAACGAATATAACATTCCAACATGTCAAAATATTCTTCATTACTAAACGATTGTTGAATAATATTTAAAATAAACAGGAAGCAAACTATTCAGTACAAAATTAAAGCAACGTGTTAAATACACATGAAGATGTTCAGATAATTAAGAATGACAGTATTCTAAATTGTTGCGATAGTGCTATATCCATATCAACCTTTCTTCTGTTGTTTTTCAGTTGACTTACGTTGTAACGGTATAAATTGGATAGCTAAACATCTAAGCTAATTTGGACGTATTTGTGGTTCCTCCCCTGCTTGGTAAAAAGAATTATTGGCGACAACTGTGGTTAATTCTTCTGGATATCCCTCGTATAATGAATCGAATTTAGATCTTTCGTAAATTATTTATATTTGTATTACCCCTGGTATTTCGGGCCGGCTTACACGCTTGCGTTGCCGTGGCCGTAGTTCGGAAAGGGTCCGCATGTTGAAGAGGATAGATGGCTGGAGACGTATGTGATGCGAGAGAGAGCGAAGGATGTGGCAGCACCTGTGTTTTCGAGTCGGAGATATGAATGCGCTGAAAGTTTCGAGAGAGAGATTTTTCGTTGGTAATTTGTGGAGTTAACACGTGGTTCCGTCTGAGGAGCAAGTTTTGGATATTAAGTATCCTCCCTTGTGGGTTTTGTTGCTCTCAGAATTTAATCTGCAGTCTTTCTGGTGATGTCGTAATGTACGGATTTAGTGCCGAAGGCTGTGGAGAGACCCGTTTAGGGGATTTAAGGACCACATTTATCGTATCCCGTTGTGGAATTTCGTTTCCCTCTCTGGAGGTAAGAAATCATCCTCTCTCTTAACTGTAACACCTTTAGCACCCCGTTACTTGTTGTTTTTAGGGTCCAAGTACCGGCTAGCGTTACCTTGTATCGGCTGGAGCATTCCTTGTACCGGCTGGATTTCTCGTACCGATGAAGTCTTTGTGTAGGGCGATTTTTGTGTGCCGAATAGCCTTGTGGTAGGCAGACATTATGGTATTGGGCGATATCTTTGGTAAATTCACGTACCGTAAATTTGGAGTGGATTAGCGAATTTTTATGTACCGAACAAGATATATGGCTGTCGAATTAAATGGAGAAAGGAATTAGGATCTCAGTAAGAAGGTCTTCCCTATCGTTGTCGCATTGCCGTACCGTTTTTGCATTATTCCCGTGGTTGCAGTTCCGTATTCCTAGAGGCCTTGGTTTGGTTTGGAATTTGATGATAATTAGATGGCCTAGAAGTCCAGGAATTTAAGTAAGAATTTTCCGTTTTGTGATAACGTATAAAGTGATAAGAGACAATCTTGATAAGGTACATTTTTGAATATTCATCTGTGTTAAATTTATTAAAACCAAACCGAATTTATTTTATTTTAACTTCACTAAATGTGGTACAGATTTTTATAAGACCATTATTAATATAATTGCTTCACTTTTGATAGTACCATTAGTTGTCATATATTGTTAGCGGTAGTCAAGCTTTTTGATTACTTTTTGGGACTTGATCTTCAATCAAGCCACTTACCATACTTATCATGTAATTAAGTAATAATTGGGGAAAATAATTTGTGAGCTTTGCGTGCACGAAAAGTGGAATTTTCCGTAGAACAACTATATTTGTAGTACCTTCATAAATATTCAGTAAAGATCTTGAGTATTTGGTAGTAAGCCATTTCTGTGATATTATAGAGACTTATTTATTTTTATTTATTACTTTAGATCAGAATTTTAAAACAACTTTTAATAAATTCTTGTATGCCAAAGAAGCTTAATAAAAGCCCGTATTTTATCATATTTTAGGTGTTTTGGTTTTGTGTGTGTGTGTTTTCTTTTCAGGACTGTTGATAGATTAGATCATTACCGCTATCTTTAATTGTGGGTCTATGAGACCATACCGTTCCGAATTTTAGTTGGTGTTATCGTAATTACATCTCCCTTGTAGCTTCCTGTGCTCGATTGTGGTTGGCTATAGTTGCCAGTGTGATCCAAGAATTCTTGGTTGTGTTGGATCTGGGCAAGGAAGCATATTTTGTGAACATCTTGTTAGAATATCCAGGAGTAGAGGTTAAACAATCAAGTGGCGCCCCTAATTAGGATCTTATTTTAACCCACGCCCATCTCCACTGTATAAAAGCTGGCGGCCCTCTAACTTCCCGGTAACTTAGCTTATGCCAATGACAAATTAGAGTTGTTGATAGGTCAGGAATTATTTGAGCATTTGTCATCTGGTATAAAAGGAAGCGCGGCGGCGTCATAACGTTTAAAAATTAAACAATTTTCAAAGGCGTCTTCGTAAATCATTAATCTGCTTTTTATTGAGTTCTGTTAGTAAATTTAGTTGTTTACTAGGTTTACCTATTTAATTAATGTTAAAAGTAGAAGTCTATTGTTAGACTCCATGGCCTACAGCTTTTTGAACACTTTTTTTTGTCAATTGTTTTCTGGTATTGGATTTCATAGCCTATTATCCTCAAAACGGTTTTTCTCCAAATTTTCAGTGAAATTACAAGATTTCTCAAGCATGTTGTACATCATTGGCTCTTTTCACAGGCTATCACATGAGCAAAAAAATCCAATATGGCTGCCATAATAAAAACAAACGTTGATACCTGTAGCACAAAAACAAATGACAATCCAAAGTTGAGAATAGGCCAAAAAGATTACTCTGTAATAAGTGTCCTGATAATGTACAAGTCATAGACATGTCAGATCAACGCCTACTTAGATATTGAAGAAAAAAGAAATCGACAAATTTTGTTTTTTTCAGAATAACTCGAAACCGAAAAGAGTCAGGGCAAAATACAAGTCATATTTGGAACGAGCGTGAAATATTACAAAACATTGCTGATTTAACCGTCTCCCTATATATATATATATATATATATATATATATATATATATATATATATATATATATATATATATATATATATATATATATATATGTATGTATATGTATATATGTATATATGTATCACACTGATAATTCATAAGCCATAAAAAATATCTACCAAAACTTATTTTTCTACGTTAAAAGAAAAAAATATTTGGTGCCAGATCATTTTTATGAAAATTCTTGCAGTGCTACACAAGATTAAAATTTTACAAGTTGGTAGTCAATGTTCTCATAAATATAGAAAATGTGTCAGATATTTGGAGCCACCTATACATCGTATTTGTTCAAAAGAACCATTATCCATCGATGGTCCAATTAGAGAAAACACTTTGTATATACTATGTGACTGTATGCATATGGAAAACGAACGGTAAAGGTGCAGTGACAGACGGCGGCCCCCCAATACGGATCGTAGACTTACCGACGATTGATTCACCGATATAAGAACTCAATGCCTGATATATCAGGAGGGCGCCTCATCATTTATTTATCACTGATTGTGGACCTGTGCTAGAAGCTGTGGTATTTACTGCAATGATAAATTCTCTATAGTGCTACTCGTAAGATTGTTATGTAACAGATGTGTGTGCCTTATACGAACTTGATGAACATTAAAAAAAAAGGTAAAGGTAAGATTCTTACTGGCAATTAGGTCATTGCTGACCCTTTTTGCTCATCTAAACTAACCTACCCTCCACCTTGAGCTCGATCTCAACGACGACAGTGATTTGAAAAATCATCCGCCGCCGCTGAGTCTCGAACCGTCGTCCCGCGAGTCCGTATTGGAAATATGGCTTGTATTTTGCCCTGCGTCTTTTCGTTTTAGAGTTATTTTGAAAAAACCAAAATTTGTCGATTTCATTTTTCTTCAATATCTAAGTAGGCGTTGATCTGACATGTCTAAGACTCGCTTTTTACACAGTAGTTTTTTGTGCTATTCTCAACTTTGGATTGTCATTTGTTTTTGAGCTACAGGTATCAACGTTTGTTTTTATTATGGCAGCCATATTGGATTTTTTGCTCATGTGATAGCCTGTGAAAAAAGCTTTCCAATGATGTACAACATGCTTGAGAAATCTTGTGATTGCACTGAAAATTTTGAGAAAAACCGTTTTGAGGATAGTTGGCTATCAAATACAATACCAGAAAACAAATGACAAAAAAACAGTGTTCAAAAAGCAGTAGCCCATGGAGTCTAACAATAGACTTCTATTTTTAACATAATTTTTCGTAATGATTCACGTTAAAAAATATTGTGGTTTAATTTACAATACTTAATTAGGTAATATTGCTAGGTAATATTGTGTGAAACAGTTTAATAATGAACCCCATAATAACAAATAGAAACTCCACAAAACAACACAATTAGAAACGGAACTCAACAAATAATAAAATAGAAACTTAAAAATACACTAAATAGAAAATTGTTCAATATGGCCACCGTTTTGTTCAATGCACTTTATACACCTTTTGGAAACATGCCTGCAAACACTGGTGAGGGTGTTTTGGTTAATATGATTTATAGCTTCCGTGATTCTGTTTCGTAATTCATTGATATTTTGTGGTGGATCGAATCTATACACATCATTCTTCAAAGTATCCCAAAAATAAAAATCCATGGGTGTTATATCAGGACTTCAAGCACACCAATGAACCGGCCATTGTTAGAAATGACACGATTATTAAAGTTTTGGTACAAAAATTCTTTGACGATCCTAGCATTATGAGTTGGACAACCGTCTTGTTATCATGAGCTCTTCTAATTGTTGGTAACATATTATTTCTAAATAGATTAAGATACCTTTCCCCAGTTAAATTATATTCAAAAAAGAACGGACCAACACTGAAGATACCTGAATTTTTTTTTAATAACTGTCTAATCTACAAATATAAATAACAGTTTTTTACCTAATAAGCCGCACCAAACATTAATACCAATTGTCTTTCTTCCTTTAAATGGGGATTTGCAGTTGCCCGATAATGCCTATTATGGCGATTATACACACAATTTATAAATCTAGATTCATCAGTCCATATTATTTTCAAATGAAAATTTTCATCTTGCTGGCATTGTCCTTGATACCATCTGCAGAATTGAAGTTGCTTAGGGTAATCGTCAACATTTAAGCCTTGTACTATTGTAGGTTTGTATGGATGGTTCTTTGTTTTAATACACGGTGTACCGTACTTTCTAGAACGTAAATTTGTTCACCATAAAACCGAACAGATTGCGGAGGGTTTTCGTTTGAAACCTGTAAGACAGCATTATTTCTTTCTTCATTTCTAGGCATTGGTAGTTTCTTTGCGTGGAAGCTACCGTCGTTCAATAGATTGGTCACTATCCTGCGAAATATTTTGGTGTTTGGTTGTCGTCTTTCTGGGTAGTTGTTTTGATATGAATTTGCAGTTGCCTCAGTATTTCGGTTAGAACGAATGTAACATTCCAACATGTCAAAATATTCTTCACTACTGAATATATTGTTGAATAATATTTAAAGGAAACAGGAAACAAAGTATTTAGTACAAAATTTTAAGCAACGTGTTAAATACACCTCAAATTGTTCATATAATCAAGAATGACACTATTCTTAATTGTCGCGATAGTGTTATATCCATAGAAACCTTTCTTCTGTTGTTTTTCAGTTGACTTACGTTTAAAAATCAAACAAATTTCAAAGGCGTCTTGGTAAATCATTAACTGCTTTTTATTGAGTTTTGTTAATAAATTTAGTTATTTACTAGGTTTACCTATTTACTTAAATTATAACAATTTTTTAGGATAATGTTGTAATGTAAAATGTCATTAGTAATAATGGGCTGATTCATTGGTGTGCTCAAAGTTCCTATTTTTTTAACGTAAACCATTAAGGAAAATTATGTTAAAATTAGAAGTCTCTTGTTAGACTCCATGGCCTACTGCTTTTTAAACACTTTTTTTGAACTTCATAGCCTACTACCCCCAGAACGGTTTTTATCAAAATTGTCAGTGCAATTCACTAAGTGAAGATTGGAACCTGTGATGAGCACTGACAAGTACATTTGGAGAACCCAAATCACCACAACACATTTTAAAAAAGACCTGACGATCGTTTCACCAACCAAGTTAGCGTCATCAGAGGATGAAAAATTCTGAATTTTTCATCCTCTGATGACGCTAACTTGGTTAGTGAAACGATCGTCCGGCTTTTTTAAATGTGTTGTGGTGATTTGGATTCTCCAAGTGTACTTGTCAGTGCAATTACAAAATTTCTCAAGCATGTTGTACATAATTGGAAAGCCGTCTTCACAGACTATTACATTTAAAAAAATCCAATATGGCTGCCATATTCAAAACAAATGTTTATACCTGTAGCTCAAAAACAAATGACAATCCAAAGTTGAGAATAGCACAAAAAAATTTCTTTGTAAAAAGTGTTCTGATAATGTACAAGTCTTAGACATGTCAGATCAACACCTACTTCGATATTGAAGATAAAAGAAATCAACAAATTTTGTTGTTTTCAAAATAACTCAAAAACGAAAAGAGGCAGGGCAAAATACAAGTCATATTTGGAACGAGCATGAAATTCTACAAAACGTTGCTAATTTAACCGTCTCCCTATCTCTAATAATAACGGATATAGCAATACATTCCCATCCAGTTTGGGACACACTATATATTTATTCTAAATCCCAAGAAATTTAAATATTCGTAGTGTCCAATTTTCCGCCATCAAGTTATTGTTAAAGGAGATACAGCATGTGTTGGTACGCGCTGTCCAAACGTATGACTTTATGGTATGTATACAGTGTTGTTAATGTTATGCAGATCAACAATGAAGATATCGACACCTTCTAAGTCGACATTTGATTGATCATTCTCAAACTATGCCTTATTAGAATTTTATTAGTAATTTTCCCACAGTTCAAATCGTCGTTATCTCTTGTGTAATAAGACCATATCATTACGGTCATTTCGTATTCAATCACAATATATCAGTAGTTGAAATTTGATTAGAGGTGTGAATTCTTTTCCTGTTGTCAGTTTGGTATGATCGATATATTAGACAGATGTTAGATTTCACCTTTCCATCGGGTATTATGTACCTAGGTGATCTGGATTAGATAAGCACCAGATATATATTTTCTATAAGTCTATTGCAAAGTCATTTGAATAACAAAGGGGTATGGTCATTTTACATTGGGTTTTGGGATCACCACTTTTTTTAGCGGCCACGAATAAAACTCACATACTTTGATAGTACCTCATATAACATATGGGACACTAGTAAAAAAAGATTTCAAAAGTACATCGGAGCCGAGATATACAGGGTGATTCATTAGGTGAGCGACATTCATATCTCGGTAACCGTGGCAACTAGATCTTTAGAGAAAAATTCTTCGAAAGGTTTTTTCAAGTACAATTCAGATGATATTTTTTTATTTTCTTATTCTTGCCACCAGATGGCGCTTTTTCGGATGAAACTTTTTGAAGGGTGTTATCTCAGAATATTCCTATTACAATGTTACCTTAGCGAATTTTTTTTTTAATTCGCTAATGAGGAGATTTGTATATATATATATATATATATATATATATATATATATATATATATATATATATATAAATTTAAAAAAAGTGTTCAAAAAGCAGTAGACCATAACAATAGACTTCCACTTTAAACTTTATTTAAATAGGTAAACCTAGTAAATAACTAAATTTACTCATCGTCGGATATATATATATATGGACGCAGTAAGTGCGTTTTGGTATATATATATATATATATATATATATATATATATATATATATATATATATATATATATATATATATATATATATATATATATATGGATATGTATATGTATATATGAATCACACCGAAAACTCAAAACATAATGGACCGATCGTGATAAAATTTGGTGAGTGCCTTCCTTTTGTAAGTGGCTTGGATGAGTTCGTTATCCAGGAAAATCGGACCAGGTTTTCCCGGATAATTTTGTATTTTCTTTCTAAAAAAAATAATATCTCCGGAAATAACAAAGTAAGGGCAACCATTTGGTGTGCGTGTTTGTATTATAAAGAGCAAACTCTACCAAAATTTAGGTCTCTAGCTTTAAAGACAAAGAAGTTATTGTGATTTAAAGAAACAAATTTTGGAGTTTTCCTCAAAACGTCAAACTCGCAATTTTAAACGTCAAAACTGGCAATTTTTAGGCAAAGAACGTGAAACAAATACGGATTGTGAAAAGAAAATGTTGCAAGAAAAGCGTTCTGCGAACCCTTAAGTTTCAGATTCAACCATCATTGGCCTTCATTTTACTAACATATTTACAGAAAATTCATTTCAAATAGACCCATTCTCTGATGCTTTGGCTGTCGGTTTAGTTAAGTTGATGCTTTCACTGTAGGTTTAGTGAAGTTTATGGTTTAACGGTCTATAAATTTTGTTTAGCTAATTTTCGTAGAACAAATTCGTTAACGCATTTTTGCATTTTTTATCGAAATATGATGCGTTTGTAAGAAAAAAATCTGGACGCAGTAAGTGCGTTTTGGTAGCGAGTTTTCGGTAAATTTGCAGCTTAGCTCCCGGACGCTTTTCAAAAAATTGTTTTCGGGTTTCCTGCCTACGACCCTCCTGGATCCACAAACCCCAAGAAAAAATTCTTGTTCACACCCCCCCAAGAAAGTTACGGGACCAGGAGTGAGTAGGGGTGCTGGACGGGGTAGGTAGAAAAAGGAAATATGAGCAGAAAATTCGAACAAAACGGGCTTGAAAGCTGTCTTTTTCACATGTTGAAGCCTGAACCCTGTCTGCCCGCACATCACCCCTATCCCCCCAGGTGCCGTAACTTCCTTGGCAGGTAGCATCAAGCCAATTTTGTATGCACACGACAAAGCAGCCACCCCCAAACCCCCCACCCCTGCCGCAAGTCGAACGGGGGGTTTCTGATTCGTCGTAGGCATTTTCCTTCCCCCCTCGTATGCATACAACCACCCTCGTTGTATAAACCACAAGAAAAACTTCTTGTTCATACCCCCCAAGGAAGTTACGTGACCTGGTGTTGTGCGGGGTAGGCAGGGTTTAGTGGGGATATGGCTTCAAATAGACAGCTTCCAAGCAGTTTTATTCGCATTTTCTGCTCATATATCCTTTTTACTACCTACCCCGCCCAGCACCCCTATTTACTCCCAGTCCCGTAACTTCCTTGGGGGGTGTGAACAAGAAATGTTTCTTGTGTTTGTGCATCCAGGTGGGGTCCTAGTAATGTTTCTGAAAACAATTTTTTGAAAAGCGTTCGGGAGCTAATCTGCAAATTTACCAAATTTTTATTAAATCTTTCAAATTTCAATAACTCAATTTGCTATTAACGTAAGCTTTGTTGGTTGGGAAACCAACATTTAAGTTTATTTTCGGAAATTTTTGTATATTTTCAAACCATAAGTAATTTTGATAAAATATAGTACATTGTTTCCTTTTACATAGGCTATACCGGTAGTCAGATTGATGCCTGTTCGCATTTGCTATTAAAAACATTTTTATGGAAAATCACTTCCATAACACACTTGCTGCATCCAGACTTTTGAAAAATGTTTATATATTTTCAAACAATAAAGTTATTTCGTTGAGCTATGACATTATTTCTACTATACAGGCAGCCAAGTTTGATGCCTGCTTTCATCAAAGAAAAACATTTGCGATTAATAATATTTTTACGCTACCATAACGCACTTGCTGCGTCCATACTTTTTTTTACTTTTCCTGAAACCCCGAGTCTTGTTCTATATGAGGTACAAACCTCTTATACAGGGTGTTCACGGGAATCGTTTAGAATATCTATCTTCGTCATTATTGGAGGTACAATGTGGTTCAAATGTGGAAATTGTTAAGCTTTTCACGAGCATCTCGATTCTGACGCCAGAAAAAAACAACTGCGCGAATTGCTGAGATTGACATATTAAGTGTATTTCTCTAAGTGGAACGCTAGGTATTTTCACGGATAGTTCCACTGCAAATTCGATTGTCCATTTGGTGATGCTAACAGGTTCTAGTCGATCCTGCATACATATCTAGATCTGGATATGCTTGTTCACGGGAATCGTTTACAATAGTCATCTCTGTTGCTATTCGAGTTATAATGTGGTTCAAGTGGGGAAAGTTGCTTTACGTGAATCTAGATTCTGGCGTCAAAAAAACATTTGCGCAGAGAAATCTCGAAGGGGCATGGTCATTTTACATTTGGTTTTGATATGATCACTTTTTTAGTGGCCACAAATAAAACTAGCATGCCTTGATAGTACCTCACACAACATATTTAGCTGTAAAAAATATTTGAAAAGTGCAGCGGAGCCGTGATATACAGTGTGATTCATTAGGTGAGCGACATTCATATCTCGGTAACTATGGCAACAAGAGCTTCGAGAAAAAACATTCGAAAGGTTTTTCCGGTGCAATTTATGTAATATTTTTTATTTTCTTATTCTTGCTACCATATGGCGATTTTTCGGCTGAAAGTTTTTGAAAGCCGTTATCTCAAAATATTTCTATTACAATGTTATCTTTTTGAACTTTCTCTAAATTCTTGTTCTATATTTTTGTCTAAGTTTCGACCCCCCTTATATTAATGATAATAAAGGGGTTGAATTTAATCAAAAGTTTATGTAAGTTGGCACTCTTTTAGACCCATTATATGATACATCAGTAAAATTGTGTCGACAAGTCCAAGATAATGACATTTAAATTAATTATGGCTCCTATTTGATAAGTCAAAGTTGATGATGATTCTAGAAAAACGAAACGTCAGAACTCGGTTTGGATACCATTTTCAAATACTACTGTCAAAAATGCTTGGAGAAAGTGAAGTTCAAATTTGAATATTAGTGAATTTTTATTTAAAAAAATTCACTAATAGAGAGGTATCGATGGTGAGACTTTGCAAATTTTCAATTCAAATGATCGCGAATTTGGGCCCCTAGAACCCATATCCGGGGTCAGTTTCGATTTATATATATATATATATATATATATATATATATATATATATATATATATATATATATATATATATATATATATATATATATATGTATGTATGTATCCAACCGATAACTCAAAAAATAATTAACCGATTTTGATGAAACTTGGCAACTGCCTTTCTTTTATAATAGATTGGCTGAGGAAAATCGGACAAGGTTTTCCGGGAAATTTTGAGTTTTATTTCGAAAAAAAAATTTTTTCTCCGCAAAGTACAAAGATATTACGATGAAATTTGGTGCACATATTGCTTTTGGAAAGACCTAACCTAACCATGTGCCAAAATTCAGCTTTCTAGGTTTACAGAAAATTGAGCTATTCAAATTTAAAACATTTACTTTTAATATTACCGCGTTTCATTGACAATGGCAAACCTGGCTTATAGAGATCTAGTATGTCGTTGCCTGGCAACGGAACATTTGATATTATAGCGCAGGTCTGTTACACGCTGTAAGTGACGTTTATCGTATAGTATTAGATTGTTTATATGTTTATCTGTTTGAGTTGAAAAATTATTTCTGTTATTTGGGAAATTTTTATATACAAGTGCAAATTATTCCTTTATTAATGTTAGTGGGTGGACTAAACAGTGTTTGTTATGTTTTATCAACACATATAAAGGATCGAAATTTTATAAAAAGGGCTGATATACAACACGTTAGTTATTTTCTCTCTGATGCTTTGGGGGCAGTTTTAGTTAACTTTATGGTTTAACGGTCCATAATTTTGAGCTAATTTTCGTACAAAAAATTCGTCAATGAGGAGACCGCGACTTTAGAATTTTAAAAAGGATTTCTTCATATGAGCGCAAACTGGGCCCCCTGGAATCCATATCCGGGTTTACGTTCAGTTTTGACCTGTTTACATATATATATACAGGGTGACGCATTTCTACGGTAAAGCTCAATATAATTATTATTATACAAGAGACGAAAAAAAAGTTGTATCAGTTAATTATAGGGCGTCTTGAGCTGCATCTTATAAAATTATGTTGACAATCACCGGCTGGCCCATAAGTCGTTGATGATCCCTAAATATTTTTTTTTTCGAACAGCCTTATTTTATGGCATTTTTGATCGAAATATGTTTGTAAGAAAAAAAATCAAGACGCAGTAAATGCGTTTTGGTAGCGAATTTTCATTAAATGCTTCAAGTTTCAATAACTCAATTTGCTCTTAAGCGAAGGTTTGTTGGCTAGGAAATCAGTTTTCTCGAAAATATTTTAAGTTTATTTTCGGAAATTTTGTGTACATTTTCAAACAATAAGTTATCTTGATAAAATATGGTGCAGTGTTTCTACTATACAGGTTATACTGGTAACCAGATTGATGCCTGTTTCCATTAAAAACATATTTATGAAAATTCACTTCCATGACGCACTTGCCGGGTCCAGACTTTTTTCTTAAAGTGACCTCAACTATCACCCACTGAATTTATTCGCATCACTTTAGAAACAGCCTGTATGTTTATATACTCTTAAAATTATTTGTTTTGACTCCTGGTATCCTCAGTCACTGCTCTGATTGCGTCACAGGCCACTGGGTCTACTATGTATACTACGTAAATTTAGAGTATAGAACACTCCAGACAGAAAGAAAGTACTACAGCGACGGTTAGACTATTAGAGAGTGTCGCCCACCTGTATGTGATCATCTTGACAGAGAATGGAGAATGTAATGTTAATGTTTATTTGACTATTGGCTAATTTATGCTTTGTTTGTTTACAGATGCACTTCTTGGGGTTCACTGTACGCACGGCTTGAATAGAACTGGTTACATGATCTGTAAATACATGGTGGAGAAGATGAAAATTGATCCCGTCGAGGCGATATCTAGTCAGTATATCACATTTTATTGATATAGTTATAGTTTAATAAGGCTATTTATTGGAAATATGAAGCTATGTGTGTGTACGTGCGTGCGTGCCTGCGCTGCCCTGATGGCCTCGGACACTAGGTCCATTAGCAACATACAGTTGCACTTTAAAAAAATCGGGACGCAGCAAGTGCGTTATAGTAGCGAATTTTCATAAGAATTGTAGACTATTATTATACGGCATATTAGTAAAGTTAATCCTTTAACTTGCACACACCATGAAGATCGATTTTCGAGGTCCTAGTACGCGCACATTTGAAGAATTGTTTCGAAAGTGTTACCATCGATATCTCTCTATTATCAAAAAAATCTCACGTTCTAACTCCTTTTGGAGAAAAATGCCCAACACTCAATTTTCTATGAAGCTAAAGAAATAGATTTTGCTATATCTGTAGATAAGTGTAAGTCTCTTTAGAAGAGATTTGTATTACAAATTTCATTAAAGTTATACAAAAGATTTCCAAAAGGAAACTTAATCAATATTTAGAAAAGTAAAGTATCTGCCAAATTATAAACGTAGCAGTTATTTTTCCTTATTAATCGCCAGTAGGATTTCGTTTTAGTCAACCTAATCAAACCGGTTTTTTCAATATCAACAATAAAAAAAATATAATTTCAGACTCAAAGGTGACAAACCTATTTATGCGTTTTAAACAATAATGAGATCTTGTTCAAAATGTATAAAAAATATACATTCATCGAGCTGGGTTCGATCGCGTAACCTTCTGCTTAGGAAGCAAGAGCGATGGCCCCTACGCCATCTAGGCACACGCCAATTAACATTTTATTTTCGTTGTACTTTCGATCAGCTTCATGCCTGGGATATTATATTAAAAGTATACGTAACAATTAATTACAGAATTAGTAGAATTACCATTGAAACACATCCTACGACTGTTTCGGTCTTATATAACGTCTTATGTTTAAGTTTAAAGATAAAAGAAACTATTTTAGAATCATTTTTATAGAGACTTGGCTTGATTTTGTTTACATTTCTGCTATATTATGCGACAGCATAATATATCTTTGCTGCGCTAAAACTGTATTTGCGGCCGTTAATAAGGCTACAAATACAGTGTATTTTAATAATTGAATGAATCCCTCAGTTAAATATCAATCACTTTCATGTCATTTCATGTCGTCTGCAATTTTCCAGAATTGCGCCCCAGATTTCACGATCGTTGGTTCGGGTAGTATGTTTTATGCCCGGTATGTATTTAGTTTGGTTACCGTTGGTGTATGGTTTATACTTGTTGTATGAATCAATTTGCGCGTGTATTGTGCACCAAATTACCTAAAATTCACAACATAGGTTTATTTGTACTATTTATAATCACGTGTAAAGTCTCATTCTAGTTACTCTGATAGTTACAAAAATATATCGTTTTCAAAAAGTTTTCCCCGATTTTTCACTAGAAAAACTTAAGCATAAAGGCTGATTAACGGAGTCGACCTCGGTTTTCGCACAGACAAGATTTTTGCCAAGTTTGAATGAAATCAGTTTAGTATTTTGTGAGTTATCGCTCGGATATATATATATATATATATATATATATATATATATATATATATATATATATATATATATATATATATATATATCTTATATATATATATATATATATATATATATATATATATATATATATATATATATATATAAGCATAAAAAACATATAACGTATCTTGGTTTTGAGTTCTAGGGACCCAAATCCGCGCTCATCTGAAGAAATTTTTTCAAAAGCTTTTCATCGTGACCTCTATATTAGCAGATTTTCCTAATGAAAATTCGCTAAAATATGAAGCAGAATTAATGGTTCCTTTTATCTCGTATCAATTTTTTTTGTAGGATTTAAAACTACTGTATCTAAAAAAACCATTTTATGTACATTCACTTGAAAAAGCCTGGAGGCAGCAACTGCGCTACGGTAGGAAATTTCATGAAAATATTTCTTGAAATAAAATTTAAGTTAAAAGCAGATATCTAACAAAATAATGAAATTGGTTTGTGAAGTTTGGTTTCTAGGTTTCTAGAAAATTGAAGTTGAGATTTAATAAAATATTTATAACAATGCGCTACCATAACGCACTTGCTGCGTCCAGACTTTTACTACAGTTTATATCTGATTTGTGTGTTTATAGATTTACTTATTCGTTTTTTTTTACCTTAACGTCGGCGTATTTCCGCTACTATGGCCAATCACCGCGCCAGAAATTAAATAAGGGTCCATGACTCTCATTTTTCTTTAAAACGCCTGAATACGTTTGTCACCTTTGAGTCTAAAATTTTAATTTTGTTATTGTTGATATTGAAAAAAATTCTGGACGCAGCAAGTGCGTTATGGTAGTGAATTTTCATAAAAATCTTTTTAATAACAAATATATGTGTTTTTTTTTAAGAAAGCAGGCATGTTGGTTACCAGTATAACCTATATAGTAAAAACAATGTGCCATGTTCCATTAAAATAACTTTATTGTATGAAAATGTAAAAAAATTTCCAAAAGTAAACTTAAAATGTTCCCGAAAAAACACGTTTCTTGGTCAACCTTATAGCTTAATAGCAAGTTGAGCTGTTCAAATATGAAACATTTGATCAAAATTCGCTACCATAACGCACTTGCTGCGTCCAGAATTTATTTTCTTACAAACATGCATTATATTTCGATGGAAAATGCAAAAATGCAATAACATAAGGCGTGTTTGATTAAAAAAAGGAAATTTGTATCACCAACGACTTATAGGCCATCCTGTGATTGCAGAAATATTATTTTAAGATGTAGCTCAAGACACCCTATAATTAATATATACAAATTTTCTTCATATCTTATATAATAACGGATATATTGAGCTTTATTAATATTTTTACGAAAATTCGACAAAAATTATATACCATTAAATGATAAACTCTATAGCTAAGACTACTGCCAAGCATCAGAGAAAGGGTCTATTTGAAATGAATTTTCTGGAAACATTTTAGTAAAATGAAGGACAATGATGGTTAAAACTAAAACTTCAGGGTTTGTAAAACATCCTTCTTGAGACATTTTATTTCTATAGCCCGTATTAGATTTAAGTTATTTGCCTAAATGTTGCCAATTTTGACATTTTAAATCGCCACTTTGACGTGTTGAGGAAAACCCCAATTTTTTTTTAAATGCCTATAACTTTTTTGTCTTTTGACCTACATAGCTAAATTTTGGTAGGTAACTTACCTATAAGGATGTAAACCTGCGTACCAAATTTGATTGCCCTTACTTTGTTAATTCCGGAGATATAAATTTTTTTCGAAATAAAACACAAAATTTTCCGGGAAAACCTGGGCAAATTTTCCTGACTAACGAACTCATCCAAACCATTTGCAAAAGGAATTTTTTCAGCAAATTTGATCAAAATCGGCCCATTATTTTTTGAGTTATTGGTGTGATACATATATATATATATATATATATATATATATATATATATATATATATATATATATATATATATATATATATATATATATATATATATATATATATATATATATATAAACATATAAAAATTGAAACTGACCCCGGATATGTTTTCTGGGGGACCTATTTAGCGCTCATTTGAAGAAATTTTTTTAAAATTCAAAAGTCGGGATCTCCTCATTAGTGAATTTTTTTAAGAAAATTCACTAAAACGAAATCATACTGGCGATTAATAAGAGAAAATAACTGCTACGTTTAAAATTTGGCAGATACCTTACTTTTCTAAATATGATTTAAATTTCCTTCTGGAAATATTCTGTATAACTTTAATGAAATTTGTCTATAACGTTTTTTCTTTAACTTACAGATCTAAATTTCGGCACATAGTTGCTTTTTACGATATGTTAACCCGCGTACCAAATTTGGTTGCGATAACTTTGTTATGTCCGAAGATATAACAATTTGCCGAAAAAAACACGAATTATTCGGGAAAAACTGATCTGAGATTCCTGGCTAACGAACTGGTCCAAGCCAGTTGCAAAAAGAAAGTACCCATCAAATTTGATTTAAATCGGACCTTTACTTCATGAGTTATCGGTGTGATATATATATATATATATATATATATATATATATATATATATATATATATATATATATATATAAACTAAAACTGCCCTCGGATATGGGTTCTAGGGGTCCTAGTCCGCGCTCATTTGAAGAAATTTCTCCTCATTAGTGAATTTTTAAAAAAATAGTTCACTATTACCCTTCTTTGTGCATTATATTTTAGTTATTCTTAGTTGTTTAATGTTAAAATGTAAAGTAGTCTCTGAATTTTATTATTACCTATTTTGGAATAATTGGTACTTCCGCATTTTTTCACTTTGTATTTTATTACACCACTTTTAATAAGAGTGCAATTAAAAGTCACCTTTAAATGCTGATTTTATCTTGCTTTACTGCTTTTCGCCTTATAAAGATGAGTAGAAATCGATTAATTTTTATTAGAACTAAAATGTGATTGCAAAACAAGCTAGTTCTCACGTTAGGACATTTTATATTAAATCTTTAATGGATTGCCAATAAATTATTGCCTTAATTATTGCTTTTTAATAAGCAAGGCAAAATCCAGCACCGCAAATAATCATAATTATAACACCTTCTGCTCGTGAAAGTTTAAACAGTTTCATTGTACTAGAAAACACAAATAGAAATGGATTAATACGGGGGACACTTTGAAATAATTTGTGGTTTTACACCGTAAAACCCAGCTTATAAGAAATTCTTTATATGCAAGTTTTCGTAGAAAAAAATTCAATAAGGCGATGTCTAATTTTAAAATTTGAAAGAATGCCTTCAAATGAGCGTAAACTATGCCCAAGATCAGTTTCAATTTATATATATATATATATATATATATATATATATATATATATATATATATATATATATAAGATATAAAAGCCACACAAGGTAATAACGGACAAACGAATAACACGTCTAGAGTGAATCACTACAAAATAGTGAAAAATCCAAAAACATGAACACAACACTTTTCTTTATATTTCAGCAACACATCACGAGGGCTTACAGCCTGAATACTATCGTACCGTGGGTGTCGACAAGGAGGAAATAGACAACTTGTTAATTCTGGACTTGAAGGTTTGGAGGTTCGAGGAGAAGGAAAAACATGTGTCGCAAACGAATTCCACAGCTTGGAAGTCCTCGGGACAAAAGTGCGGGCATAACAAGATGTTCTATGTCTGGTGACCTAAACAGTAAAATGGTGCATTCGCTCTGTTCCCCTGGTAGATCTGTTGAGGGCAGCAGGTGGAGGAAGTATGGAAAAAAGCTCCTCTGAGCAGTGCCCGTGCAGATATCTATGAGAGAGAGAGAGAGAGAGAGAGAGAGAGAGAGAGAGAGGGGGGTCACCAACGGAACGTCGGTGGGCAAGGAATGGCAGCCTTTGGGTGAGGGTAGGGTCACTGATAAGACGTATAGCTCTCTTCTGAATGGAGTCCAGGATAGCGAGTGTAGAAGCGGCAACGGCACCCCAGATATGGGAGCAGTAGTAGAGCTTTGGCCTTATTTGTGAAGTATATAAGGTATAGAGATTAGCTGCTGAAAAGTATTTTCGAGCCTGGAAAAGGAAACCTGATTTTCTGGCATCCGGTTCTGCAATTGATGTGACATGTTGGTGCCAATTGAGATTTCGATCCACAGAAAAGCCAACAAGTAAAAAGGACTCATTACTTTGAATAACTTGGTTGTTCATTGTGATGGGTCTAGGGCTGGTGTATCTCTTATGAGATATAAAGCAAGACTGAGATTTGGTGAAGTTAAATTGTACAAGATTTCTACTTCCCCAGTCTAATATTTTTGGAGATCCACAGAGACAGAACCCTCCATGAGTCTGCGATCCTCATCTAATTGGGTTAAAGAGACAGGCTTAGAATATTGTATATTTGAGTGGAGCGTGCTGTCATCCGGGTTACTGTAAACTGGGTTGGATATGCTAGAGAGGAGGTCATTGATGTGGAGAAGAAACAAAGTAGGGGATAAGGCTGAACCTTGAGGGACTCCCGCATTAATTGGATACAGTTTAGAGGAATGGCCATCCACGACAAGAGAAATGCTCCGGTTTCAGAGGAAATTTGCTGTCCAGGTACAGAGATTTGGTGGTAAGCCATAGGCCGGAAGTTTATTAAACAGCGCTGCGTGCCAGACCTGGTCGGATGCTTTGGATACGTCCAGAGCGACAATCTGGGATTCACCGTGTAGTTCCATAGACTTGTTCCAAGAATGGATGACAAAGGAAGGGAGGTCGGCAGTTGATCTGCGCTGACGGATTCCATACTGCCTGTCGTGGATTAGACAGTGTTTGTCAAGAAATTTCATTAAAAATAGTTTAATGGGAAATTGAGTTATCACTATTTGAAATATTTTTACAAAAATTCGCTACTATAACGCACTTGCTGCACCTAAACTCTTTTCAACACTTATTTGCTATTACTGTATCCGTACTTTTTGAAAATGAAATAAATATAAACAATACAAAATTTTGAATTTAAAATTTTAATAGTCTACACTGTACATCTTAGTATATATGTAATTTAAACTGCTTAATGATATTATGTAGTTTCCTTAACTTCAAATGTTCCATAAAGAGTAAAATCTAAGAGTAAAGAAAACCATAAGTACCTAGGTACTCTAGGTATTATACTCATATTAGTAAGTACATTCCTTCTTGAAATAATTTTCACTTTAGTAATACAATACCTACATGCATTGATTAAGAACCTGAATCTGATGTACATAACCACTTTCTTATTTGTTTGATTGGATATTGAAGTCATAATATACTACAGTCAGAGTGGACGGCCAAAGGCACTTGTTAAAGTTATGTTAAAATTAAAAGTTGGGTAATTATTTACCTACTATTTGTATTAACCTTAGCATATAGGTAGTTGTTTTATATTCTGAGATTCTAAGGTATTAGCGGAGTCGATTTCGATGTTATGCGCAGAACGCAGACGTTTCTCTCATGACTCCTCTCAGTTAACAAATGACAAATAGTGGTGTCAGATTAAACTAGAGAAACGGAGATGGCTTTTAAATGCCGTGAAAACAGGAAGCTTAATATTTATACATAATAAAACGTAGTTCTCAATTTTTTTAAACAAATTAAATCACTTTCTTTAAAATTTTTAATTATTTATATTTTTCTGATATCTACAGATTCTGATTAGGGTTGTCGTAAATGGCAACCCCGCCGATTGTTTATTGTGACATATTTTCGTAGCCTGTCCGTTTAAAACTTAATTTGGAGATTTTGTTGCAATGGCAGCGGAACCCTGATTTATCTGTCTGACCTTGTCTAACATTGTAGGCATCCATTTAGAGGTAATTTCAGGTTATATCGTAGATTATTGATTTTTTATTTAGTTATAACTCAAGATTTACTAAACCAATTGATTTCAAATTTGGTAGGTAGGTCCGGTGGTACAATGTGTACGTGCTTCTAAAGTTTTCGTTTAATATTTCTAGCAATTAAAAAGATATTGCGTTTTCAAGCAATTTTTTGCATTTTGTTCTAAAAGTATTTGAGTGTCAAAACTGTCTAGCGAAGTATTTTTTGAGTTATCAGTTGGATATATATATATATATATATATATATATATATATATATATATATATATATATATATATATATATATATATTAATATTTTAACTTTGTTAACTCTTTTTTATGCTTTTTCATGACTGGCTTTGAATGTTTTTAACGTACAAATGTTCGCGTAAAGTTACATGTAGTTTTTAAATGGTTGTTACATTTCTGTTTTGATGTTTTTGGCTTTGCTTTTCAGTTAGTTACAGTGCTGTAAGGGTTCATTGTTGCATAATCTAGATGTTATATTAACTTTTATTCATTATTTTACTACTCCTGAAGATGCTTGGGATCTCAAGCAAGATATATCGAGTATTTAGGACAGAGTGACTTTCTTTAAAATATAGCCCTCAAGTTTTGGTCGTAAATCCCCTTAAAAGTATACAAATATTAGCACGCTAACGTGTAACGACTGTTACTCCTCCCTTCAATCATATATTATATATATATATATATATATATATATATATATATATATATATATATATATATATATATATATATATATATATATATATATATATATATATATATATATATATATATATATATATATATATAAATCTCAGTCTTGCTTTCTATCTGATAAGAGATACACCAGCCCTAGACCCATCACAATGAACAGCCAAGTTATTCTAAGTAATGAGGTCCTTTTTACTTGTTGGCTTTTCTGTGGATCGAAATCTCAATTGGCACCAACATGTCACATCAATTGCAGAAGCGGATGCTAATGAATCAGGTTTCCTTTTTGAGGCTCGAAAATACTTTTCAGCAGCTAATCTCTATACCTTAAATACTTCACAAATAAGGCCAAAGCTGTACTACTGCTCCCATATCTGGGGTGCCGTTGCCGCTTCTACACTCGCTATCCTGGAATCCATTCAGAAGAGAGCTATACGTCTTATCAGTGACCCTACCCTCACCCAAAGGCTGCCATCCCTTGCCCACCGACGTTCCGTTGGTGACCTCTCTCTCTCTCTCTCTCTCTCTCTCTCTCTCTCTCTCTCTCTCTCTCTCTCTCTCTCTCTCTCTCTCTCTCTCTCTCTCTCTCTCTCTCTCTTTTATAGATATCTGCACGGGCACTACTCAGATGAGCTTTTTTCCATACTTCCTCCACCTGCTGCCCTCAACAGATCTACCAGGGGAACAGAGCGAATGCACCATTTTACTGTTTAGGTCACCAGACATAGAACATCTTGTTATTCCCGCTCTTTTGTCCCGAGGACTTCCAAGCTGTGGAATTCCTTTGCGACACATGTTTTTCCTTCTCCTTGAACCTCCAAACCTTCAAGTCCAGAATTAACAAGTTGTCTCTTTCCTCCTTGTCGAAACCCACGGTACGATAGTATTTAGGCTGTAAGCCCTCGTGATGTGTTGCTGAAATATAAAGAAAAGTGTGGTGTTCATGTTTCTGGAATTGTCACTATTTATTAGTGATTCACTGTAGACGTGTTATTCGTTTGTCTGTTATTGATGTTAACTGCTTGTTGGTTATTACCTTGTGTGGCTTTTATATCTTACATATATATATATATATATATATATATATATATATATATATATATATATATATATATATATATATATATATATATATATAAACTTTTTGCCTGACCTTGGATTTGGGTTCTAGGGGCCCTAATACGCGCTCATTTGAAGAAATTTTCCAACAATCTCACCATCGATACCTCTCTATTAGTCAATTTTCTTAATGAAAATTCACTAAAAAGCTGAGAATGTGCAAAGTGATTTTCTAAGGAATAAGAAATGGTTTTGGAAGTGGATAAAAAAGGGAAGACAAATCAGGGGAAGCGATACGGTTGGCGTAAAAACAGAACGGAAAGACGGTAGGTACGAAGAAGGTGTGAGGGAATACTGCAAACCATTTTTTAATAATCTATATGGAAGCATGTTTAAACAAAAATTGTATGGTGTAAATAATCAAGACGTTAAAAAAGTAATATACAAGAGTATATACCTGTTAGTAGATACACCTGTCATGTCGAGAATGGCCGAGAGGTAAAGGCAGCAGTGTTGATTTAATAATGGACTCCTATAACACGCGTTCTAATCTCAGTTTAGTGACTTTACTTTTTTATAATTTTTTTTTGTCTTATTTCATTTTACCGTTATCTGATCAGATTGTGTAATGCCGATGAACTTCTTAGCAAGTTTTTGTATGACAAATTCAATTAGGACCAGATGAAAACTTGAGTTCAATTTGAATAGCATATCTGGTTGTTTGTCAGTGGCGATTTCTCCTAGTGAGCTAGGTGTGCGCCGCACACCCTAAAATACAATTAAAATGTGCACAGTTAAATATGTTTTATTTCTTTTTCCCTTAGTCTTAATACACTACATATGTTATGACAATCGATTTAATTTACTTATTTGATTTCATAAATAGTCGGTTAATAGTGACTTGGAATGAAGTCGGCACCACGTCTTCATTCAAAAAATATGAGTAGGTCAATAGCAACTGGGAATGAATTCGGGTTAGGTGTGCGTTGTTATTTCCGAACAACTTCACTCGACAGAGCTGTATTGGTATACAATACAGTCCCCCATCCATGTGTTTAAAATAGTAAGGATATTCCATTCGTTTTAACACTGCAGTGAGCGGTAAAAATACCGCTCAAGACAAATGAATGGAACGCCGGTTTAACAAACGTTGTGATAGCATTATTTACAAACATTACAACTGCGCTTGCCTGGACCACAGTATTCTAGAATCAAAGACTATAATACATTTTAGTAAATTTTCGTAGAAAAAATTCACTAATGGGGAGATCTCGACTTTTGAATTTTGAAAAATTGTTTGCAAATGAGCGCGAACTAGGACCCCTAGAACCCCTATCCGGGGCCAGTTTCAATTTTTATATATAAGAATTTAATTTGAGTCAAGTTTTAAAATATAGAAATTTTTGATTAAAATGAAGAAACTGATTTCAAGTACCATCCATATTTCTAGAAATTGTAATGGTACATAACGAGGTGAGGTAATTTTGGAGATTAGAAATCAGATGACAGAACTTTAGAACAATTGACATTTAGATTAAAATTTAGTCAAAATTACATCATTTGCAGTCACAAGTTTAGACTTATTTGTAAGATGCTTTGTACTATTTATATAACAATAAACTATATATATATATATATATATATATATATATATATATATATATATATATATATATATATATATATATATATATATATATATATATATATATATAGGTATCACACCGATAACTCAAAATATAATCGGCCGATTTTGATAAAATTTGGCATGTACCTTCCTTCTGTAAATGTATTGGATAGTTTCGTTAGTCAGGAAAATCGGACGAGGTTTTCCGAGAAAATTTTGAGTTTTTATTCGAAAAAAATTTGTATCTCAAAAAATAAAAAAGATAAGATAACCAAATTTAGTAGGTAGGTTTACGATATAAAAATTATACTATACACCAAAATTTAGATTTCTTTGTTGCAAGATAAAAAAGTTATAATAAAATATTTTGTGCCAGATCATTTCTATGAAAATTCACTACCATAACGCACTTGCTGCATCCAGGATTTTTACACATTTTATTATTTAGTACCATATTAACATTGAACTACTTTTAATGTTTACAGTTTTCACCCCGTTCCGGACAGTGCTAACGCTAACACAAATTTGTGTGAAGAGAAGAGCTTGATAATAATTCCATGTTCTTTTCGTGTTTTAAAGTTTTAAGTGACTTTTTAATTTGTTAGTGTTGCAGTGGGAAATTAATTTATTTATCTACGTATCATTCCCATATAGGTCGAATATATATATATATATATATATATATATATATATATATATATATATATATATATATATATATATATATATATATATATATATATATATATATATATATATACATATATATATATATATATATACATATATATATATATATATATATATATATATATATATATATATATATATATATATATATATATATATATATATGTGTACATTTAGTGTTAATAATTTTTAAAACCACCACTAACAGCAACTCGTTACCGCACACCCGAACATTTTGGTCAGGAGACGCCACTGTTGTTTGTTATTGCCCTAACTTAGTGAAACCGTTCCATTCTTAATACAGCCGTAGACTTTTTCCGTGGCTTCACAAGTGCTTGTTCTTTTCTGCAACCGATTTCAATTTTAACTGGACGCAGCAAGTGCGTTATGGTAGCTAATTGTCATTAAAGTTTTAAATTTGAATAGCTCAATTTGTTATTAGCCTAACGTTCGTTGGCCAGGAACCAGTTTTTCGGGAACATTTAAAGTTTATTTTCGGAAAATTTCTGTACATTTTCAAACAATAAAGTCATTTTGATGAAATTAGTACCTCGTTTCTACTATATAGAGTATACTGGCAACCAAATTTCATGCCTGCTTTATTTAAAGAAAACAAACCTAAGGTTAGTTGGCCAGGAACCAGTCTTTCGGGAACATATAATCTATATGGAAGCAATAAGAACCGCCAGAACCTTCTTCTACCGATTGCATGCCAGACAGAATGTGAATGGTTGAAATAGCAATCAAGCAATTAAAGAACGGAAAAGCAGCGGGTGTTTATAAAATTTGTGGATAAATGTTAATGTCTGGATGTCATGTTAGCTGAGTGAGATGTAAGACACAAAACACGTGCCGCCATCTCTTTGCGGAACCAAGTAGTATGTTGTCACGGCAGCTCCAACTAACACAGAATGTTAAATATCGAGATTGTATACAACCAACTAACAATTTAGTAAATTGTCAGCCCTGGCCCATTTCTACCCCAATATAGGGACAAAGTAGGTAAGGCTAGATGAATTCTCACCACAATTGAAGACCCTGCTGCGAAAAGGAGAAAACTCCACAAAAGTAGTTTTCGAGTAATTTGAAAAAAAAAAACGTTTAATTCCTATAATTTGATAAATATCATTTTCCCTTTTTTTACAGTATCATCGAATTAGTTAGCTATTTTAGGTACCTAGTTCATTTCAATATATTCATCAATTTTAACTCAAAAAAATAGAAACCGTTGGAGTTATCCCTTTTTGCCCCAAAAATATATATTTTTTTTTGTAGAGAACATCAAAAAACAAAAATGATTCATGTTCTGAATAATCTTTATTGAATAAATTTGACGGTAACATAAAACTAATGAATTTCCTAAGCAAAAACTAAAGTAGTAGAGAATAAAACTAAAATAATGTATACCGATGAAATAAACAAATACATAATAGATCAAAAATATATTGCTATTCATTAGCATCATCGTCTGTGATTTCGGACTCACTATCCTAGGTGTTGTTGGAATCTGATTTTAGCTGTTGATAATACCAAATGTCATTCTGAGGAACATATTTATTAGCTAACTTCATAACATTTTCATATTTTGCGTTCTTGACAGGTAGTTTGTTACAATAAGCTGGTAAAGCTTCGACCAATGCGGGCAGTACAGCTGACTTTTGGATTGCGAAACTTACGAACATCATGATATTAGTAGACTTACTGCACTGGATGGTAGAGACGTCAGAACAGTAAACAAATATCTTGTACTTATGTTGAATCGTTCTCTGTTACTATTCACTATGACTCGTTTAAAATGAGGCTTTAGGAGTTCAATAAACATTTTAATTTGATCTTGAGTGACCCTTATAATAGAAAATGAACGTGAAGACTTGGCCATTATTTGCATATACCCCTGAGGAATACTTTTGCAACTTTTCTTATTGATTTCTCAAGTACCCCAAAGCAGCGATCACAGGGGAGGGAACTATGCCCCGGCTCTGGAAATCTATGAGTATTTTTTTTAATCGGCCTGATTGTACTAATGTACGAAGAAACTATATCATTGTATGGTTCTTATTTTGAGCACAACAGTTATCCGAGAATATGTATAAAGTATCGATATCTTTATGAAGAACATTCTCAATATAATGTAGTAAGAAGCCAATGGGTTCGTTGGGAGTTTTTCTGCCTGCAGTTTCATCGTAAACGTAAAAGTGAGCAATGCCATTTTCCCCAGAGTGAATGCAGAAGTTGAAAAGCCGTAACTGTCTTAAATAAAATACATCCCCTGATGGAACTCTTGGTAAGGGGATATTTTGCTGATAATAAAACGATAGTACCTCAATGTTGCTTTTTTTTCTTAGCAAGCGCAGTTTTCTGGGACAGATCCTCAAAAAATGATTGCGCTTTTCTATGATGCAATTCTTTCTCAGTTTTCATTTGCTTGAGACGCTCATCTGAGAGTGATTTAGATTTAGACTCATTTTCCAACTGATCACAAACTGGACAAGTATCAGTTCTTTTGGATTACCAAATTTAAGCTTAAGATTAGCTTTAAAATATCGGAAATAAAAGTCGTAAGTTACTTTTGGTTTGAAATTTGCTGTCTTCTCTTTCGTCTCCTCTAATAATATTTCCATGTCAGGTTCGAATGTTTCGATATATAACTCATACATTTTTTTAACGTTTAGGTGGGAATGCAGGTAACAACTTTTGTGGTTTTATTTCTGCTATAATGTGAAGCACGTCTTGGGAAACTGTTGATGTGAAGATTTCTTTTGGTATTGCATTCGGTGGATTATGATGATTTTCTCGACGCTCATTAGGTGAAGTTATTTCATTTGAAATAGATAAATGTTTTGCCAGAAGTTTCACTCGCTTTTTAGAAATGCCATGGGTGGCGCAAAATGCCTTTTTACAAACATCTACAACAATATTTCCAATTAGAATTCTATATTTATATACAGAAGCGCGAGGTTTGCCGAGATTATTTTTTGGACGAGAACGAACCGGAGTATGAGACGTAATAATACCAAGCAGATAACGGTCTTGTGCAATTTTATCACCAATACCATTAAATTTTGGTAAAATATCATTCCGCATATCATCATCAACTTTTCCAAAACATTTTTTTACAGCGGCAATCTACTCCCAGGGCTCTAGCTGCTTTTGGTTGATTTTTATAGTCAGTATGCATCATGCCTGATGGCAGATTTATTTTCCTAACATTCCTTTTCCAGTTAAGTTCATTTCTTGATTTCGGTTTCTTTATTCCGGATGTACTCGGGTTCGAAATAGCAGTAACCTTACTTTGTGTATCACTATTATTCATCTCACTTTTTTCGCTAGGTTTATAGTTATCTGAGGAACCAGCACTAAAATGCTCACTTTCTACTTCACTTGTGTCACTCATAGTTACTTTTTTTCGCAGAAAATTTACACTAAAACCCTTCAATTCTAACAAATACACCACTTCATAGAAACACGTGTTGTATGACTGCGTAAAATAGCGCAACATTGCAATATGTATTGGCTTGTTGTCAACCGAATACTAAAATTGCTTCGTGCAAAAAGGAGATAATCCCGGAGAAGTCTCATTCTTGCTCCAAGCAATACTAGGGGATAAGTACATAAAACCGGTCTAGAAGATGGTGTATATCACGGATTCACGTCGTTTTTGCACTAAACGATGCAGAATTTTTGTGTGCACAATTAAGTATAGAAAGGTCATTTTCCCCTTTTTGCAGCAAGGTCTTTAATTAGAACCGTACATCGGTTTCGTTCTAATTGTGGTGAGAATGCATCTAGACTTACGTGATGTTAGCTGTTTAACGTTGTAATTTGGAATCTGTTTGAACTTGGACAATAATTTAAACGGCCCAGGTATAATATCAATATGAAACGAATAAATTACGGGAATCTTGGTATAGTGTGTCGTTGTGACGACGCATAATAAGTGAAGTCTTAAAATACTGTTTAATTCTCGATCTCACTTCATCGTAAATTCATGAATTGCTAGGTGGTCTCCGTTCTCTGGTCTCCAATACATTAGAGGTTTCATTTCTATATTCCCAACTGTTGATGTTTGTGCACTATACTTCCTTATTAGGATAATACACATTAATTCAATTATGTTTGGGTTTTATTGGTTTTGCGGTATGATACTCTAAAAGCATCTTAACATAAATAAATGAATTTTTAATGAAACATGGATTCGGAGAAAACTTTCGCTCCCGGACTTTCGAGTAAAATGTAGCTTCGTACCATTTGGTATCTCATTCTAATAAAGAGTGTCACACCGGGTGTCCAGAAAGTCTGGAAACTGTTGAATCTCACGAGAAATTCGCTTTAGATCGAAGGAGCGGTATAACATGATTGTTTTACACTTCACATTGTGGAGACAGTATAACGTTAAATATTTACCAATGAATGAATAAAAAAATATTTTTTTTATTTTAGAGAAAGAAAATTATGTCTCGACTACTAAGGCCATTGACATATATAACTTATATAGAAAAACATTCTAGGTACAATATAAGTGCATTAGTAATGTATGTGTTCCTGAACCAGTAAATTATACAATACAACGATTACAGTTATATGTGTTTATATAGCACTAGATTTTAAGAAATTTATTATGTTTTCTGGTGCTGCTGTGGCTAGAGTTGCCATGGATATATTTTCGCCTAAAAACAACCTTGTTTGGAGTCTGTGTTTAGTGCACTTTGTGACAATATGACTTGCTGAAAGGCTCACATTGCAGGTGTCACAAACTGGTGGGATTTGTTGTTCCAGTAGGTACTTGTGTGTGAGTGCTGTGTATCCTATCCGGAGTCTTCTCAGGACGGCCAGGGATCTGCGACTTAGTATAGGTGCTAAGCGCATCCGTGGCCGTGCGGGAAAGTCGAGTCAGACTTTCCAATATGGACTCGGGGGTCGACGGTTCGAGACTCACCGGCGGCGGATGATTTTTCAAATCACTGTCGTCGTTGAGATCGAGCTCAAGGTGGAGGGTAGGTTAGTTTAGATGAGCAAAAAGGGTCAGCAATGGCCTAATTGCCAGTAGGCATCTTACCTTTTTTTACCTTAGTATAGGTGGTTGGAATGCCTCAATGGTTGGTGCTAGTTCGTGCAGCTTGGTAGTTTGATTAGCCCAGTATATTTGCCATTTATCGTAAATTACTGCTTTAACGTGTGGTCTTAATAGTTGGTATTGGCTTCTTACTGTCGTGCCTTCCGTGATCGCTCTTTTAGCAGCAGTATTTGCCAGCTCATTGCCTATAATGCCGGTGTGTGAGGGTACCCAAACGAATGTAATGTGTGTGGATTGGCGTTCAAGATCGTGAGCAGTATTTTGTATTTCCCTTGCTATATGGTTCTTGGTATATAGGCTACTTATTTAATTTAATGCCAGTTTAGAGTCTGTGCAGATCACTATTTTCGTTGGACAGTTGGAAATATCTTTTATCCTCTTTATGGATTGCATAATTGTAAAAAGTTTAGCTGTGCCAATACTGATGTCCTAGGGTAATTTAATAAGCTGCTCAGAGGAGGGCAATGTCACTATCGCCCCACACACCCCATCTGGTGACTTAGAGGCATCGGCGTACATTACCAATTCGGGATTATATTCCCTTAGTGTTTCTGTAAATATTGTCTGCCTCACAGAATTTGGTGTTTTGGCTTGTTTAGGTGATATTAATGATGTGTTACAGTCTATTTTTAATTGAAGCCATGGTGTTGTATTTGATTTCGGATTTTCAGTGGTTCCTGTGAGATCGATTTGGTAGATGTTTTTTATTATTTCTGATATAAGACGTGGTTTTTCGGTGAAGTTGGACCGCTGATGACTGTGGCATTGGGTGTCGGTTAGGACTAAACGAACAGGATTATTTGCTGAACGAGAAATTCCCGAAGCGTATGTCAATATTCGCAATTGTCGTCTTAAAAAGAGTGGCAGCTCATTTGACTCTCTTTGCATACTTGTTGTAGGGCTTGTTCTGAAGGCACCGAGAGATAGCCGCATAGCTGTATTCTGTATAGTATTTAGTGGTTTAAGTGTGATTTTGCTTGCACTTGCATAAACGATTGCGCCATAATCTATTTTAGATCGTATTAGTGATCTGTGTAAGCTAATCAAAACTGATTCTTCTGTTCCCCAGTTGTAGTGAGCTACGGCTTTGAGAATGTTCATTCCGCTAGCACATTCCGTTCTGATATGGTTTATTTGATGCTTCAAGACAGTTTTGTATCGCATATAACACCCAGGAATTTGTAATGGTCTACTCTGGAAAGCGTTGCACTGTTTAGTATAAGGTTTGGTTCAGTTTCCTGGTGGTGCCTTCGACTGGATAACATAAATTTCGTTTTCTCTGTTGAGAATTTGTAACCTATGTATCTTGTCCATTGCTCTAAATCCTTAAGTGTTTCTTGGATTAGTTGTGCTGTTGTTTGTCTGTTTTTACCGCTGCAGAAAATAACTAAATCATCAGCATATAAAAGATGTTTGACAGGTTTTACGATTTCGTTTCCAATATCGTTGATAGCAATCTGAAAAAGGGTTGGGCTTAAAACGACCGAATAAAATTTATCTGAATGAATTACTAAACTTTGCTGCGGCTACTTTGTGTAAGGCATGAGATCTCATGTAAATTTGGATGGCACTTACAATTGGTATGGTGTCAGATGTACAAATAAAAATGAAAATACGGTTAAATTTGTTTATGAAAAATTTGTGAATTTATATAATGCTAATGACTGAATTTATTAAAAAACTAACATTATAGAAAATAAAATGAGCAGGTGTTTTGTGCTGGATTATAGCAGTTAAATGAAATTTTTTGTATTTAAAGGCTGACAACAGATAATTGAGGTACTTAACTTTGTTTCTGTCTTTGAAATTCCATCGGTTACCCGGATTAGAAAGGGATTGGGGCTGTTCAGGGCCATTTAAACCTCTCAGCACATAAAGGGGGCGACTCAAGGCTGTCTACACAATTGTAAAAAATTGCTTGGCCTGGTGTTGAGGATTCGCCCGGAGGTGTCTTTTTTTCAACAACACACCACGAGGGCTTACAGCCTAAATACTATCGTACCGTGGGTGTCGACAAGGAGGGAAGAGGCAACTTGTTAATTCTGGACTTGAAGGTTTGGAGGCTCGGGGGAGAAGGAAAAACATGTGCCGGCAAGGAGTTCCACAACTTGGAAGTCCTCGGGACAAAAGAGCGGGCATAACAAGATGTTCTATGTCTGGTGACCTGGACAGTAAAAGGGTGCATTCGCTCTGTTCCCCTGGTAGATCTGTTGGGAGCAGCAGGTGGAGGAACTATGGAAGAAAGCTCTGCTGAGCAGTGCCCGTGCAGATATCTATAAAAGAGAGAGAGGTCACCAACGGCACGTCGGTGGGCAAGGGATGGCAGCCTTTGGGTGAGGGTAGGGTCACCGATGAAACGTATAGCTCTCTTCTGAATGGAGTCCAGGATAGCGAGTGTATAAGCGGCAGCAGCACCTCAGATGTTGGAGCAGTATTCGAGGTTTGGTCTTATTTCTGAAGTATATAAAGAATAAAGATTAGCTGGTGACAAGTATTTGCGAGCCCGGAAGAGGAAACGTAATTTCTTAGCAGCCGCTTCTGCAATTGATGTAACATGTTGGTGCCAATTGAGATTTCGATCCACAGAGATGCCAACAAGTGAAAATAACTCATTACTTTGAATAACTTGGTTGTTTATTGTGATGGGTCTAGGGCTAGTGTATCTCTTATGATAAAGAAAGCAAGACTGTGATTTCGTGGGGTTGAATTGTACAAGATTTTTACTTCCCCAGTCTAATACTTTTTGCAGATCCACGGAGATAGCACCCTCCATGAGTCTGCGATCCTCATCTAGTTGGGCTAAAGAGACAGGCTTAGAATATTGTATATTTTAGTGGAGGGTGCTGTCGTCCGCGTAACTATGAGCTGGGTTGGATGTGCTAGAGAGGAGGTCATTGATGTGGAGAAGAAACAAAGTAGGGGCTAAAGCTTAACCTTGAGGAACTCCTGCATTAATTGGATACAGTTTAGAGGAATGGCCATCCACGACAACAGACATGCTCCGGTTAGAGAGGAAATTTGCTGTCCACGTACAGAGTTTTGGTGGTAGGCCATAGGCCGGTAGTTTATTAAGCAGCGCTGCGTGCCAGACCTGGTCGAATGCTTTGGATATGTCTAGAGCGACAATCTGGGATTCACCGTGTAGTTCCATAGACTTGTTCCAAGAATGGGTGACAAAGGAAAGGAGGTCGGCAGTTCATCTGCGCTGACGGAATCCATACTGCCTGTCGTGGATTAGACTGTGTTTTTCAAGAAATTTTAGTAATTCGGTGTTTATATACTTTTCCATTACTTTAGAGATGACTGAAAGGAGAGAAATAGGCCTGTAGTTGCTAGGAAGCGCTCTCGATCCTTTTTTGGGGACGGGTTGTACTCTTGCGTCGTTAAATGCTTGACGGTTTTCTTGACTGGGATTGTGTAGAAGCTTTTTGTGAGCTTTGACCTTTTCAAGTCTGGCCTTGTCACAGGATTTAGAGAACCAGGGCTTTTGAGTGGCTGCAGACGTTTTCTGTGTACGTGGAATAAATAATTCCATGCCAGCTTAGATAATTTCGGTGACGTATTGTGAGATATCAGAGGGGTCAGGATGAGAGAAGCAGACAGACGCCCATGGAAATGAGGAAAAGTAATCTCGCATTTCGTCCCAGTTCGCGGAGTTCTAGTGCCAAACGATACGTGGGTGTGATGACTGTGTGAACTCGGGTTGCATTGCGCAGGAAGCAGTGACCATGCCGTGGTCTGAGCGACCCAGGGGGGCGGTGACTGATATATTACAGCAGTCAGGATTTGTAGTAAGAAGGAGATCCAAAGGATTTGAGCTGTGTGTTGGGATGCGAGGAAAGTAAGTAGGTTGATGAACCATATTGTCTAAAGAATTGCTGACTGCAAAGGCCTCCGCTGCTCTTCCTTGTGGATCGGTTTTTGAAGATCCTAGCCATTTCTTATGTACATTGAAGTCACCAAGAATAGTGACCTCGGAGGAAGGATATTCAGAAATCAGATGGTCGGTTTTTTCAGAAAGGTAGTCAAAGAGCTGGACAAAGTTGTTGTCAGAAGGTGACCGGTGAATGCAACAGATGAATTTAGTTGCAGCCCTGAGAGAGAGTTTTATCCATAGTATGTCTTTTCTCCCAGCTTCTAAATTGGGGAGTCTGGTGCAGGGTAGATTGCTTCGGACGTACGCGCACACGCCTCCATGCAAACTAAAAGAAGTAAGGAGCTCATACCCCGGGAAATTAAGGTGATTAATGGCTGTTTTGGCACTGATTTGAGTTTTGGTCAGGAAGAGGAGTTGGGGCCTATAGCCTGGAGGAAATGGTGGACGGAGTTCAGGTTAGAACTTAGGCCACATATATTCGAGAAGGATATTGTAAATCTCCATGCTGGTGCCCCCTGTACACCCCTTTCCCGGAGATCCTAATGGAGGGGTATTTTGCCTCCGGAATCTTTTGTACAAGGAGGAGCCATCATCATTTTTGCTTATAAGGGAAACCGACTCATACACAAGAACCGGAAACGTCAGTTGGGACTTCATCGGTCCCTTGATGCAAGGGGTGGTACCTCCTCGGGCGTGAAAAAAGCCTTTACTATCACGTAAAGGAAAATTCCACTACCACCTACCATATTGCAAGTATACCACACCAGCCAACTATTAACGAGCTGACCAGCTTTAGAACTTGCTCGAGCTATGGAGCTCTACAAATTTTCCTCCCAGATGGTGGTTGCAGGGCGTGGAAAATGTCCCATCGAAGAACGTTCCCTACTTCATGGTGTAAAGACGAACGTTAAGCTTAAGTTCAAACGAACGACCCAAAGAACGGGATGGCTGTAACAATTGAGGTGTATAAGCGTCTGTCGAGTTCGTGGTCATTCACATGTAGCAGCCTGTAGCATGTTCAGGTTAAATACAAAACTTAACTGCACGTTAATTGAAAAAACTAGTTGATTGTTAATATTGAATCATACGAGAACATTTCTACGAGCCACCAGGAAAACAATATAGCAATTTTGTATTAAGCAAAGCCATTGATAAAAGCAAATTCATTATTATAAAAGAAGCGAGCGTTACATCTTCATTTTACCTCATAACGGCGTACTGCCTTCTTATTGCTTATCTGGATGTTATCTACATAATATTTTCTTTAAAGGCCTGTTAACAAGAGAACGTTTTAAGTCGTTGCATGATCTTATAAAGGTTTTCTTATATGACAAATAAATCTGACCGACCAACTGTCACGTCTGAAGAGGTTGGGGAGAACAGTAATTCTCACTGACTAACAAGATGGTGTGATCATTGACTACGAGCCTGGCGCATCATGTCAATGGCTATGACGTCATTATGTTGCCAACGGTCCTTGACTGAATAAATATTGCAAGCTTTATTTATGAACCTTATAGTATAGAAAAAGTTGTGAAACGTGTAAAATGTTACAGGGTAAATGACGAAAATATTTCAAAATCTGTCGTCCCTAACCTACTTACCACCTTAACAAATTTTTAGCAAAATACTCCGAGCGGTTTTTCAGATATCCGATTGTAACACTTTAAAATACTCACCCTGTGTATGTGTGTTGCAATAAACTTGAGTGTGCGTGTTTTGTTTCTTTAACTTCGGGCTATTTCCGCGGGTCTGCCCAATCACCGACGCCAGGGAGCAGTTTTACCCCACTACCCTGGAAGATTGGCCGAACCCTGCCTCTCTGTAAGGAGAGTAGGTATCTTTAACGTGCCCAACATCGCATGGATACGGGACCGACGGCTTTACGCCCCCTCTGAAGGTAGTAACGTGCAGACATTCAACTTGCTCAAATACAATGCCACAACATCGGTTGATGTAAATGTTACAGTTTGTACTGAAAAAGTGAAAGGAGAACCCTGGGATCGAAGCCAGTACTCTTCGGTTCCATGACACACGTTCTTCCCACTAAACCACCAAGGCTCAAACTTAAGTGCTTCCGCCATTATTCCATCTACACCTGGGCACTTTCTGTTTTTCAGATTCAAAATTATCTATTAGCGAATTTGTATCAACAAAAATTCGCTAATAGAGAGGTGGCGATGAAAAGCTTTTTTATCGTGAATCATTACGGAAAATTATGTTAAAAGTAAAAGTCTATTTTTAGACTCCATAGCCTACTGCTTTTTGAACACTTTTTTGTCATTTGCTTTCTGGTATTGGATTTCATAGCCTACTTACTATCCTCAAAACGGTTTTCTCAAAATTGTCAGTGCAATTACAAGATTTCTCAAGCATGTTGTACATCATTGGAAAGTTCTTTCCACAGGCTCTCACTTGCGCAAAAAATCCAATACGGCTGCCATAATAAAAACAAACGTTGATACATGTAGCTCAAAAACAAATGACAATCCAAAGCTTCGAATAGCACAAAAAGATTACTCTGTAAAATGTGTCCTGATAATGTGCAAGTCTTAGACATGTCAGATCAACGCCTACTTAGATATTCAAGGAAAAAAGATCGAAAAATTTTGGTTTTTTCAAAATTACTCAAAAACGAAATGCGTCAGGACAAAACAAAATACAAGTCATATTTGGAACGAGGATGAAATTCCACAAACCATTGCTAATTTAACCGTCTCCATATCTCTGATAATAATGAAGATAGCAATACATTCCCATCCAGTTTGGGAGACACTATATATATATATATATATATATATATATATATATATATATATATATATATATATATATATATATATATATATATATATATATATATATAAGTAAGGCAACCCGGCATACACGGTTGTACAACCTGAATTAATGAAATCCCTAAGTTGCCAGTGTCGTCTCATATTTCCTTTGGGGTTTTATAAAAAATATAAAAATTATAATAAGGTGAAATAGTAAATGTCTTAAATGTATTTATTATTCTGTTCATGTATGGTTTACTGTTATTCATTGTTAAAAAAATAAATTAAAAACATAATAAAATATTACTTTTATTTTGTATAGATATCAAAATTTTGTAATGTACGTAAGCAAATTGAGGTCCGATTATTTAAACTTCTAATTTACGGCTTTAGGAATGTGTATGGTGCAATATGTAATAAATATGTACCTGTTTGGGCAGATTACGGACGAACAGATTTGGTAGGGCTTCGTTCCATGTGATATCGAATATCGTCAACAGCATAACCTTAACATACCTACACTTTTAACTTACGTAAAAACGCAATGAAATGGCTAAGTTTTGATAAAAACTGTTTATTTTTTTTATTTTCCAACAGAAAATTATCTGAAGAAGGTAAACACTTGTCGAACTTGGAAAATGCACAATATACATACAAAATAACCGTCAAAAGGGAATTGAGCGCCAATTGACTGAACTGTCAATTGTCAATTGATTTAGTAACTTTAGGGTCCCTAGTCCCTAGTAGTTTTTTTGGTTACTTTTTGACTGCCAACTCATAAAATCATATTCCACTAAGAGAGAGACAGAATCCGGTCACGTGGGGTTCGGGAATTAATGAAAGCTCTGTATATATATATATATATATATATATATATATATATATATATATATATATATATATATATATATATATATATATATATATATGGACCCGAGCGAGAACTCAAAAAATACTAAATTGATTTCAATCAAACTTGGAAAAAATATTGTTTAGGCGAAAACTAAGGTAGAGTTCGTTAACCAGCCTTTATGCCTAAGTTTTTCCAGTGGAAAATCGGGGAAAACCTTTTGAAAACGCTATATTTTTGTAAGTATCAGAGTAACTGGAATGAGGCTAAAAATAAAATCCCAAAGACATGCGTTGAAACGACTTAGTGGTTAAAGTCCAATGCCTGACAGACAAATTATTTAACTCCCACGCGTGGATTGATTCATACAACAGGTGTAAACCATACATCAACAGTAACCAAACTAAATATATACCAGGCATAAAACATACTATTCGAACCGACAATCGTGAAATCTCGGCCGCAATTATGGAAAATGACAGGCGACATGAAATTAAAAGTTTGCCAAGTGATTGTTATTTAACCGGGGGATTCAATCAATTATTAAAATACACTACATTTGTAGCTTTACTAACGGCCTCAAACACAGTTTTAGCGCAGCATAAATATTATGCTGTCACATAATATAGCAGAAATGTAAACAAAATCAACCCAAGTCTCTATAAAAATGATTCTAAAATAGTTTCTTTTATCTTTAAACTTAAACATAAGACGTAATATAAGACCGAAACAGTCGTGAGATATGTTTCAATGGTTATTCTACTAATTCTGTAATTAATTGTTACGTATACTTCGAATATAATATACCGGGCATGAAGCCGAACTAAAGTATGACGCAAATAAAACGTTAGTTGACGTGTGCCTAGATAGCGCAGGGGGCTTCGCGCTTGCCTCCTGAGCAGCAGGTTACGCGATCAAATCGAGCTCGATGAATGCATATATTTTCTATGTTTATTTTGACATTTGTAGAAACAATAGTGCACAGATGTCATACGTTTTGAACAAGATCTCATTTTTTGTTTAAAACGCCTAAATAAGTTGTCACCTTTGAGTCTGAAATTATAATTTTGTTATTGTTGATATTGAAAAAAAAAACAGTTTGATTAAATTGACTAAAAATAAATCATACTCATTGATTGTTGTTGCCCTTACTTGGTGAAACTTGTCCATACTGCATACAGACTTGGAGAATACTTCTCTGGCTTCACTGTTGGTTTTTAGTGATGAAGGACGTAGCCAGCGCGTGAGCTAACTGAAGCAAGTGGCCCTTCGAATTCTGGAAGTTCTAGGATGTTCTTCAATGCTTCTGTGACTATAGTTTCGCTGCTTGACAGCATTTTCAGACAGATTAAAATTGAATTAGCACGAAATCATGACAACTACAAATAAATATCTGTTGCTATGTTATGATATGATGTTTTGATCAAAAAATTTTATCAAATTGAAAATAAAATGAAACACAGATGACAGATGAGGTTTTCAAAATGTCTATGTTATGTATGTCAATATTTAACATAAAAACTAGAACTAGCCTATAATAACTATGATAACAGTTACAACAATAAAATAACTAAACAATAACAGTATAAAAGTAGTCTCTATACAACGAAAATATCGACATACATCAACTCATTATTTTATTACAACTTTTTTGAAATAATAGTTAAATTTATTTTCTTTGACATATTTAATTAGAAAGAAGAATATCCAAGAAAGGGGAATTCATTAAATCAGTTTGCTCGTTTAAAACAAGGTAGTTATTGTCGTGTGTGTGCCTTTTGACTTCTAAAGCCTCAAAAAAGTCTAGTTTACGTTTGTCATTATAAGAATGTAGTGGTTGTATGCGGTTATTTATTGTAGGTCTATGTTCGGTATCAATAATATGTTTTGCAAATGTAGATTTGTCAGCGTGGTTATTTCTAAATGCAGAAATATGTTCTTTGTATCGGGTGTTAAAATTTCTAGAAGTTTGACCTATGTAGATTGCGTTACAATGTGTACAAGCTAATTTATAAACTCCAGCTTTTGTCAAGAAACAAGATTTTTGTTTCGCGTTAAATAACAAATCACGCGTCGTGTTGTAAGATTTAAAAGCTACCTTTGTATTTGTACAAGTGTTTAAAATTTTTGAAATGTTTTCTGAAATGGTTCCAAAATAAGTTATCGAAACGTATCTAATTTGTATTCTTTTCTCTCTATCATTTTATCTGTTATTTTAACAGAGTAGCCATTATTAAATGCTGTTTGCTTAATTGTTGAAATTTCTTTTTCAAAATTGTTTTGCGACATAGGTATTGAAAATGCACGATGTATCATAGAATGGTAGGCTGACAGCTTTTGTGAAAAAGGGTGACATGAATCGTATGGTATGGTTGTGTCAGTGTAAGTTGGTTTCCTATATATTGAAAAGTCAAATGAATTATTTTCTAATTTTCTAATTGTTAAGTCTCCCCCACAAACACATAAGTTTTACAAAAGGTTTGAAAACCTAAGCGATACAATTTTTACAACTGAAGAAATTTCTTTTCTAATTAAAGGATATAAATACTACCCAAAATTTAAATTTACAAACAAAATTAAAGAGATATTAGCTTCTGAATCCGAAATTGCTTCCAGATCTATAAGACAATATGAAAAATTAAAAATATGTGAATTTTTAAGACATTTAACTTCAAAATATGACAAACGTCAAATTTTAAATCTGTTCAGCATAAAATATTAGACAATGATCTAGTTTTTACTAAAGCTGATAAAAGAAATACAACTGTAGCTATAAGTAGGGACGCATATAACATTAAAATTAATGATTTTATTACTACGGAAAATTTAACAGAAATTAGGAGAGACCCAACAAACGCATTTCAGACAAAACTAAAAAATGAACTTAAAAATGTGTCTCTGTTTAGTCAACAAGAAAAGAAATATCTTTTATATAAAAGCCCGCAACCACCAAAATTATATGGCCACCTGAAAATTCATAAGCCAAATATACCGGTGAGACCAGTAGTTAGCTATGTTAATACACCTAATCATAAGATAGCGAGCAAACTGGTTTCACTTATCGTCGGCTTAGAATGAAAACCTCGTATCTCAAAAAAAATCTAAAATTATTTTATTGCATTATTGTATAGAAAACCTTGTATCTCATCTATTCGCAAGCCGTTATAAAATAATGACTTGCGTGCTGCCCTCTAGAGACGAAAATAGAAACCACGTATATCGCTAGGCAACTGAGTCAAGTGAGAAAACCACGTATAACTTGTGAACTTTTCTGCAGGTGTTTCAGTGATTTTTGAGGTGTTTTTTGCAGCTAAAGCATACAAGTAATATTACTAAGTAAGTATATTTATATTGGTTTGTCTTTCAGTTGTGATATTAGTTACCATTCCTTGTAATTGTACCACCAAAACATTAAGACTGAATGTGAAAACCTTGTATTTGAGGTTAGGTCCGACTGACTAAGAATGAAAACCTCTTAATTCAAATATACGTGGTATTCATACTTATCATGCGTGTGTTGATATTGGGGTATCTATATGCACCAATAGCCTTCAGCCTTGAATTACGAGGTTTTCTTTGCAAACGCCAATATAATAGCAAACGAAATATTTTAGTTGTTGATAAAATAAAACCTAATAAGCGATCTCGAGGCATGTATAACAGTTCAAAACCTATTATGTATGATTGATATCTTTTCAGAGAGCGAAATTATGAGTCAATTCAGTCGAACTAAATTGATATTAGAGTTGGCTTTGAACCAAGCATCACGTTCTAACAGAGATGTGAGAAAAAAAGGTACGTGATGAATTATCATGGAACATAATGTTTAATGTAGGGGCACATGTTTTCTATGTAATACTATACTAGTACTTGATAGTAATTTATATTATTGGTAACAAAACGTTCTGTTTTTACTGAATTCATTCATTACAGATGGCGAAAAATTCATTGATATATCAGATACAAATCAAGCTACCTACATTGAAGATGTTACTTCCACTGAGGATTCCACTCTTCCTAAACATACAGATGACAACATAGTTCCAACCATATCTAATTACATTTTAGTTCCAAATGAAGATGACAACAGCTTTGTCTTGGAACCGAATGATGGTAACCCCGGCATTTTAACAGACCTAACCAACTGTATTATATTCGATGAAATCCCAGAACAGCCGAAAGCTGAAAGCAATTTCAAAGAAAATAGTTTATTGTCAACTTCGAACTCAAACTTAGTTGCAAACTACTTAGACCTAGATACTCTGCCTGTAGTTGATGTTGAAAACAGTGTGACTCTAATGGAAACTAATATTGCGAACGTAGGAGAAATTGACAGAGTGCCCGAAAGAGTTAATCATGAAGATGAGGATTACATACCCTCGGGAGATGAAAGTGATGTGCCTGAAGACCATACTTATAGCAAGGAAATTTCCTCCCAACGTAAAAGAGCTAAAAGAGGAAAAGGCAACAAAGAATCGTGGATCGCAAATGATAATAAACTAAAGAGGTCTCAAGGACTAGAGTATTTTGGTAGACGTAAAACTGAAGCAGGTAAAGCTGTTTTCGATGTGAAGAGGCCAAAAAAAATCATGAAGAGCCGTTGTTCATGTGTGGAAAAAAACTTGAGAGGCTTTGGCTGTGCAAAGATTGTTGACAGTATGAGAGAGAAGATCTTCAAACAATTTTATAGGTTGAACCATGGTGAGAAACAAGTTTTCATAAACGGCTTAGTTGACAAGAGACCTGTGGCACAGCGAACAGTTGAAGCTGCAGGAGCTTCACGGCGCCATTATTCTTTTGTCTACTATTTGAAACCGGATGAAGCTGGCGAGCGTGTTAAAGTATGCAAAAGGATGTTCCTATCTACACTCAGCATTGGAGAGTGGGCGGTACATGATTGGGTATCAAAGTTACCAGAACAAAATGATTCTGAAAACAATGCACAGAACGCAAGAACACATAAAAAAAGCAATGGAAAAGAAGTCTCACCAAGGAGACCTCAGACCGACAGAGTTAGAAAACTTTTATCAGATTTTTTTGAAAGCCTGCCTAAGCTTGAATCTCATTATTGTCGGAAGAGTTCAACAAAACTTTATCTTGAGCCTAGGTGGCAATCAAAGGCAGAACTGTTCCGGCTATATAAAGATTTCTGTAAATCTCTAAACAAAGATAACCCTGTAACATCCATTTTTACTTTCTACTCTGTTTTTGATGAGTTCAACTTAGCATTGTTTAGCCCCAAAAAAGACCAGTGCGACACTTGCTGTGCTTATAAAAGCGGAAATGTATCAGAAGAAGAATTTAAAGAGCACATTAGAAGAAAAGATGAGGCAAGAAAGCAAAAAGAGAGCGATAAGACTAGCGATGACAATAATACATCAGTATTCACAATGGACTTACAGGCCGTTTTACTTTGCCCATCCCTAAAAGCGTCGGCGCTATACTATCGCACTAAACTAAAAGTGCACAACTTTACTTTGTATGATCTGAAAACAGGGGCTGGCTACTGTTATTTGTGGGACGAAACTGAGGGGGAACTGAATGCTGATGAATTCGCAAGCATTCTGTATAACTTTATTATAAATGAGGTGGAGAATGGTAACAATATTATTATATATAGTGACGGTTGTACATACCAAAACCGGAACACTATCATGGCTAACACACTTCTTCTGATTTCAAAGAAATTAGGTATCGTTATTACTCAAAAATTTTTAGAAAAGGGACACACCCAGATGGAGTGTGACGCTATGCATAGTTGCATTGAAAGAAAAATAAAAAATCGTGAGATTTATTCTCCAGTTGCCTACATTGAAGCTTGCAGAACAGCAAGAATTCATCCAGCACCATTCAAAGTGCAATATCTAGAACATACTTTTTTCAAGAAATTCAGTGATTTGAAGTTCGTAACATCCATCAGACCTGGACAAAAGAAAGGTGACCCAGTTGTAACTAATCTCAAATGTATAAAATATACACCTGATGGAAATATTCAGGTAAAATTAGACTTCAACGAAGATTTTTCAAATCTCCCTAGAAGGTTGAAAAATATATCAAGTGAGACTACAGTCGGATGCTTATATGAAAACAAAATTCCACTCCAAGCAGTCAAATTTAAGCATCTACAGGAAATGAAATCCGTGCTTCCACGACAAGTTCACAGCTACTATGATGCATTACCTCACATGTCAAACGCTGAAAACAAATTATGTGACAAAGGAACTTGTTGTTGCATCATTCCAGTAAATGTAAAGATTTAAGGTAAAATGTAAATCAAAGAAATTTTTTATTTTCTAATAAAACACTTTTTCTGATCTCAGTCTTGGCTTTTATTGTATCCTATCCTATGCTTGAACTGATTAAATTTAAAATGACTATGAAATTATATTGAAATCATACACTATACAATAATAATCTGCCATTATATTTTGATATTCATCATGATAAACCAGATTTTTTTTTAAAAACATCAAATAAACAAAGTTTTGTATTAATTGAAACACATTGAACACTTGTGCAACAACTTTTGAGCCTTGCAAATATTTTGTCAACCTCGGTAGATATTACATGATGAAATGAAACTTGAAAATTAATTAGTTAAATTAATAAAATCAATCAATGTAGTTCTGATCAATTTCATTATAAAGATGAAAACCTCGTATGTCCTTTCGGACCACTAGAAGTTAAACCACGTATATCAACGTTAAATATGAAAAGCACTTATATCTTGTAATCACAAATTGTAAAACCACGTAAATCGATTTTCAATATGACAAGAAAAGGCAAACTTCTGTTAAGCACATGAATAATCAGAAAATGAATAATATTAAGTCATGTGTACTTCAAATTATTCAAATCTTACTTAATATTTCCCAAAATCACTTTTTTTCGCCTCCTGTAAAATTTGCATTTTCTGAGATACGAGTTTTTCTTTCTAAGGCGACGTTATTAAAGAATACAATTACTTTCCAAAATATTCAGTTAAGAATTCTTATGAACTTACACAAAAATTAAATAACTTAATTATTCCCACAAATAGTAAATTAGTCTCGTTTGATGTTGTAGCATGTATTCTAAGATACCCCCTAAAGAATGTTTACCTCTATTAGAAAACGTTTTAATAGAAAAGAACGTAAATGTCATAAAAAGACAAGAAATAATGAATCTTTTTAATGAATGTATAAAACAAAACTATTTTAAATTTAATAATAAAATTTATATGCAAAATGAAGGTCTGCCTATGGGTAGTCCGTTGTCACCTTTATTAGCCAACATATTTATGGAAAACTTAGAAAACCAAATTTTAACATCAGAACTTTTACATAATATTGTCTTTTGGTACAGATACGTAGATTATATTTTAGCATGTTTTCAAGGTAGTCATACAGAATTATTGGAATTTTTAAATTTTATTAATAGCTTTCACACAAATATTAAGTTTACTTTAGAAGAAGAAGCTAACAGTTGTATAAACTTTTTAGACTTAACAATTAGAAAATTAGAAAATAATTCATTTGACTTTTCAATATATAGGAAACCAACTTACACTGACACAACCATACCATACGATTCATGTCACCTTTTTTCACAAAAGCTGTCAGCCTACCATTCTATGATACATCGTGCATTTTCAATACCTATGTCGCAAAACAATTTTGAAAAAGAAATTTCAATAATTAAGCAAACAGCATTTTATAATGGCTACTCTGTTAAAATAATAGATAAAATGATAGAGAGAAAAGAATACAAATTAGCGATTAATTTAATTTATCCAAATATTAGAGACAAAGAAGACAACAGATACGTTTCGATAACTTATTTTGGAACCATTTCAGAAAACATTTCAAAAATTTTAAACACTTGTACAAATACAAAGGTAGCTTTTAAATCTTACAACACGACGCGTGATTTGTTATTTAACGCGAAAGAAAAATCTTGTTTCTTGACAAAAGCTGGAGTTTATAAATTAGCTTGTACACATTGTAACGCAATCTACATAGGTCAAACTTCTAGAAATTTTAACACCCGATACAAAGAACATATTTCTGCATTTAGAAATAACCACGCTGACAAATCTACATTTGCAAAACATATTATTGATACCGAACATAGACCTACAATAAATAACCGCATACAACCACTACATTCTTATAATGACAAACGTAAACTAGACTTTTTTGAGGCTTTAGAAGTCAAAAGGCACACACACGACAATAACTACCTTGTTTTAAACGAGCAAACTGATTTAATGAATTCCCCTTTCTTGGATATTCTTCTTTCTAATTAAATATGTCAAAGAAAATAAATTTAACCATTATTTCAAAAAAGTTGTAATAAAATAATGAGTTGATGTATGTCGATATTTTCGTTGTATAGAGACTACTTTTATACTGTTATTGTTTAGTTATTTTATTGTTGTAACTGTTATCATAGTTATTATAGGCTAGTTCTAGTTTTTATGTTAAATATTGACATACATCACATATACATTTTGAAAACCTCATCTGTCATCTGTGTTTCATTTTATTTTCAATTTGATAAAATTTTTTGATCAAAACATCATATCATAACATAGCAACAGATCTTTATTTGTAGTTGTCATGATTTCGTACTAATTCAATTTTAATCTGTCTGAAAATGCTGTCAAGCAGCGAAACTATAGTCACAGAAGCATTGAAGAACATCCTAGAACTTCCAGAATTCATAAGGGCCACTTGCTCCAGTTAGCTCACGCGCTGGCTACGTCCTTTACCACTAAAAACCAACAGTGAAGCCAGAGAAGTATTCTCCAAGTCTGTATGCAATAAATCATACTGTCGATTAATAAAGAAAAATAATTGCTACATTTATAATTTGGCAGATATTTTACTTCTCTAAATATAAATTAAGTTTGCTTCTGGAAATATTCTGTATAACTTTAATGAGATTTCTGATACAAGTTTCTTTTTAAAAGATTTATTTACATATGTAGCAAAATTTAGTTCTTTAGCTTCATAGAAAATTGAAAGGAGTTAGAACGCAGGGTTTTTTGATAACAGAGAGATATCGATGGTTACACTTTCGAAAGAATTCTTCAAATGTGTACGTACTAGGACCTCTAAAATTGATCTTCAAGGTCTTTGTAAGTGGAAAGTATTAACTTTACTAATATACCGTATCATAATAGTGTACAGTTCTTATGAAAATTCGCTATTATAACGCACTTGAGTAGGTATAGATGGTTCCTTCTGGTGCCCCCGCCACCTCCGCCAGGCTACTGTGCCGGCGCGAAGCGCCGAAGTGATGTCATAGTGACGTCACTGGATAGAGAGCCAATATGGGGCAAACCTGAGATGACGTAATCCAAGATGGTGTCCAAGATGGCTGACCGGAAGTGGAAAACGCAGAAAATTTAAATTTTTAAATGACAGGTGGCACCACTTGTCAAAGTAAGATGACCCGCCATTTTGATTTTTGGTAGGGTGACGTACGCAAAGATGGCGGTTTGCGTATGCGCAAACCCAACTTTTTAATAGTAGACGCAGAGGTATATTGTTTGATATCATGTTACTCGCCTTGGCTAGTAGAATATAATTTCGCCGCCGGAGGCGGTGGCTGTGGGGGCGGCGGTGACGGCGGGGCAGCGCAAACCTAACTTTGTTATTAAGTGACGTAGAGGTATAGTGTTTGGTGTCATATTACTCGTCTTGATGAGTAGTATTCAAATATGACAGTTTACGCATGCACACACCACATTTTTTAGTTTTTAAGTTAACCCCACGTGTTTGGTATTATTTTAATCGTCTCGACGAGTAGAAGCCAAATTTGGCAACATGGTGCATATCTTGATGAAATCGACGTAAACAAACACCGGATGTTTGCGGTTTTGCAAGTCTGAACACGCTCGGAATAGAAATTGTTGGTAAACTCTAAATGATATAAAAAAGGCCGACCGTTTTATCGAATTTGTGCTTATATCCCATAATAAACCATGTAAAAAAGACAAATATAAGCAAAATAACATCAAAGTTAATGCATTTTAGGTACACATGTTAAAGAGCCATGCAATTACCGTGCTTTTTGAAACGTATAAATACCCAGCGCAGTGAAATTATAGTTAAATATTAGTATGGAGTCACGCAAAAGAACGCAAGAACACATAGGCAAACAAATTAAAGTTCTTGAAAATATCTTGCTTAAACAAAGTAGTGTAGTTAAAGAAGAAGAAGAAGAAGAACCAAAAAGTGATCAATCTCTACAGCAAATAATAGACAAGATGTTTCTACCAGACGCAGCAGATAATTATCAACCTTCACAAAATATATATTTAGCCAAAAGATATTGGAGATCAATAGGAAAAGCAGCGAGAAAAAACTAAGCCCAGAAGACTGTGAACTTATATCTCAGACAACATATTTTCTTACACCAAACGGCGAAAGACAAATACATGTGGGCGTACACCCCCTAATAGAATTTCTTCCCATGGCAAAATTATAGCAAAAAAAGTGCAGTGTGCCAGTATTTTTCGATTTATGGACATTGCGTCCCGAAATTTTTTACTTTGTATTAAATACCACTTTCTATGAATAGAATACATCATGCTATACCTAAGGTAGATATTTATCACTATTTCGTGATCATTTATATCTAAAGATGTGTGAAATTACAAAGTGTTTCCACATCGATGCACTTATCCAATCTGGGCGTTCTCATTAACTAAATGATATTTATGAGAGCTGTCTGTTCTTGAATTAAATTAAGTTCGTAGCTAATTTCCTAGTTACAACGTGTTAGGCTGTACCTAATAGAGGCGTAATGGCAGTTTTGCCGGACTGTTACAGAACTACAGGAAGAGAGATTAATATTGTTTAGCCAAAGGATATGTTGTTTTATTACACTGTTATTCACCTTTGATATAAATCAAATCTTTCTGCTACGTTATTAATGACCTACCGGCACGGGTTTGCTCGCTTCTTGCCCCTTTGTTGCTTTTAATATAGTTAAGTTGTTAAACTCTATAATAATATAAGATCGCCATCACAACACGGTTTTAGAACTGACTACTCCACCGAAACTGCCTTTATCAATTACATTCAATATGTTTAAAAAAAAGATCTTTTTTTTAAACATATTGAATGTAATGTTCAGCGTTTTTCAACCTTTTAGTGTTTGCGATACAATTTTCAATCACAACTCTACACCCCCCCCCCCCCCCCCTTTCCCTTACGGCCATCAGTCCACCATAGCGACATGAGATCTCTTTCGAACATTCTAGAACGTCTGCGGAGCGTATATAAATGCTGCATCTCATTTAGTTCCAGCAAGTATCAGTCTTTTTTTTTCAACAACACACCACGAGGGCTTACAGCCTAAATACTATCCGTGGGTACGACAAGGGTGTCGACAAGGAGGGAAGAGGCAACTTGTTAATTCTGGACTTGGATCCTTTCCTGGGGACGGGTGGTACTCGAGCAGTTTTCCAGTTACTAGGGAATATGCCTCTATTGTAAGATGTCTGAAACAGACGAGTCAGGACAGGAGCAAGTTCTGGGGCGCATTTTTTGAGAACAATTGCTGGGATCTCGTCAAGGCCAGAGTCTTTCCTGGTATTAAGAGAAGAGAGAATCTTTCGTACCTTTTTAGTTTTGAAAATGATATTCGTCATTTTATGCGCGACATTGGGGACTGTTGGTGGTTGAACATTTGGAGGTGGGTTGAGAGTAGAATTTCCAGCGAACAACGAGGCAAAAAGTTCAGCTTTGCCCAGGGCGGTAGAAACTATTTCATCCTCTGAGACAAGAGGTGGAAACGTGCTCTTGCAGAAATTATTTCCGATAGATTTAGCAAGAGTCCAGAAGGGTTTGCTTCCGTTGTAGCTTAAGAGGACTTTGTTTTTGATGTGATTATTAAACGAGTTTTTTTTGCCTCAGAAAGAATGCGGGCATAGCGGTTTCTTGCGTCATTAAATGCTTGACGGTTTTCTTGACTGCGATTGTGTAGAAGCGTTTTGTGAGCTTTGGCCTTTTCAAGTCTGGCCTTGTCACAGGACTTAGAGAACCAGGGCTTTTGTGTGGCTGCAGATGTTTTCTGTGTACGTGGAATAAATAATTCCATGCCAGCTTGGATAATTTCGGTGACGTTTTATGAGATATCGGAGGGGTCAGGATAAGAGAAGCAGACAGACCCTCATGGAAATGAGGAAAACTAATCTCGCATTTCGTCCCAGTTCGCGGAGTTGTAGTGCCAAACGATACGTGTGTGTGATGACTGTGTGACCTCGGGTTGCATTGCGCAGGAAGCACTGACAATGCCGTGGTCTGAGCGACCAAGGGGGGCGGTGACTGATATCTTATAGCAGTTAGGATTTGTAGTAAGATGGATATCCAAGGGATTTGAGATGTGTGTTGGGATGCGAGGAAAGTAAGTAGGTTGCTGAACCATATTGGCTAAAGAATTGCTGACTGCAAAAGCCTCCGCTGCTCTTCCTTGTGGATCGGTTTTTGAGGATACTAGCCAGTCCTTATTATGGACAATGAAGTCACCAAGAATAGTGACCTAGGAGGAAGGATATTCAGAAATCAGATGGTCGGTTTTTTTTAGAAAGGTAGTTAAAGAGCTGGACAAAATTGTTGTCAGAAGGTAACCGGTAAATGCAACACATCAATTTAGTTGCAGCGCTTAAAGAGAGTTTTATTCATAGTATGTCTTTTCTTCCAGCTTCTAAATTGGGGAGTCTGGTGCAGGGTAGATTGCTACGGACGTACGCGCACACGCCTCAATGCAATCTAAAGGAAATAGGGAGCTCATACCCCGGAAAATTAAGGCGATTAGTGGCTGTTTTGGCACTGATTTGAGTTTCGGTGAGGAACAGTAGGTGGGGCCTATTAGCCTGGAGGAAATGGTGGACGGAGTTCAGTTTAGAATTTGGGCCACATATATTCGAGTAGGATATGTTAAATCTTGATGATGGCGCCCCCTGTACACCCCTCTCCCGGAGATCCGAATGGAGGAGTATTTTACCTCCGGAATCTTTTGTACAAGGAGGAGCCATCATAATTTTTGCTTATAAGGGAAACCGACTCATACACAAGAACCGGAAACGCCCGTTGGGACTTCACCGGCCCTTGATGTAAGGGGTGGTACCTCCTTGGGCGTGAAAAAAATCCTTTACTATCACGTAAAGGAAAAGACCACTACCACCTACCATATTGCAAGTATACTACACTAGCCAGCCATTAAAGAGCTGACCAGCTCTAGAACTTGCGTAAACTCTAATAAGATCCCCATCACAGCACGCTTTTAGAACTGACTACTCCACCGAAACTGCCTTTATCAATTACATTCAATATGAAATAAAAAGGATCTTAGTTCAGCTTTTCTCAACCTTTTAGTGTTTGCGATACAATTTTCGATCACAACTCTAACACCCCCCCACCCTGCCTTTCGTCCATCAGTCTACCATAACGTACATGAGAATTTCCGATTTATTTCGAACATTCTAGAACGTCTGCGGGGCGTATATAAATGCTGCATCTCATTCAGTTTCAGCAAGTCTCAGTCAAGTTGATCCGTCTACCGTGAATCTGTATGTTGTAGTTTGCGTGTTCACGATATTCGAATAGCAGTAGATTTATACAGTGTGTACAGTTTGTTTTTCTAAATGGAGCAGCCTGTATATTATTAGCTTTTTGAATTACACGTTCAATTTAAGGGTCACTTGATGACAACATATTCGGGCTAGTTCGTACCGTGTGGGATTTATTCGCCATTTTGTGGGAAAAATTACGATTGGAGCACTTTAGACAAATTTTGATATGATTTTTGACATGCAAGATAGAAACATGCGGTTTTCACTACTTATAGAGCGTAAAAGCTCCTACATACTGTTGTAAACACAATACAATTTCAGCATGCCTGTTATTTATAACATACATATGGATTTGAAAATTTAAAATCATAGATAACTTGATTTTTAGCGAATTTTTCGTAAAACGAAACATTCACTAATGAATGAGGAGATATGTGTTTTTGTATATATATATATATATATATATATATATATATATATATATATATATATATATATATATATATATATATATATATATATATATATATATATATATATATATATATATATATATATATGTATATATATATATATATATATATATATATATATATATATATATATGTATATATATATATATATATATATATATATATATATATATATATATATATATATATATATATATATATATATATATATATATATATCCAACCGATAATTCAAAAAATAATGGGCCGAATTGGATGAAATTTTGTATGTACCTTCCTTTTGTAAATGGCTTGTACAAGTTCGTTAGCCGGGAAAATCAGACCAGTTTTTCCGGGAAAATGTTGAGTTTGCTCTCGGAAATTTTTCGTATCTCCGAAAATAACAGAGCTATGTCAGCCAAATTTGACACATACGTTTCTACAATCAAACTTATCCTACGCAGCAAAATTCAGGTCTCTAAGTTAAAATGAAAAACAGTTATAGGGCAAAAGTGTCAAGAAGTAGCAGAAAAAATATTTTAAAAATTTTATAATTTTTCTTCTTGAAACGTCAAAGTCGCAATTTGAAACGTCAAAATTTGCAATTTTAAGACAACGAGTTTGAAGCAAATACGGATTATGTCGAAAAAATCTTTTAATAAGTGTATTTTGCAAAGCCTTAAGTTTCAGCTTCAACCAACACTGTCCTTCATTATACTAAAATATTTTCGGAAAATACATTTCAATAGACCATCTTTCTGATGCTTCGGCAGTAGTTTCCGCTATAGAGTCTATGTTATAATAGTCTATATTTTAGCAAATTTTCGTAGAAAAAATTCGTTATTAAGAAGACCGCGATTTATGAATTTTAAAAAGATTTCTTCAAATGAGCGCGAACTAGAAACCCTAAAATCCATATACAGGTCAGTTTCAGTTTTTGCTTGTTTACACATATACAGAGTGACACAGTTCTACGGTAAAGCTCAATATATCCGTTATTATACAGGATATGAGGAAAAGTATAACGTTAATTATAGGGCGTCTCGAGCTGTATTTTATAAACCTATTTTGATAATTACAGGCTGGCCCATAAGTCGTTGGTGATACACGCTTAATTTTTTTTAATAAAACATCCCTTATGTTAATGCATTTTTGTGTTGTCCATCAAATTATAATGCATGTTTGTAAGGAGAAAAAAATGATATCGTTCATCGTTTTTGAGTTATTTCAATTGTTTTGCAACTTTTCACGTTTTTGGCACATATTTCAAACGCATATCGCAAATTGAGATTTTGCGTTTTTATCAATAGATAGAGGAGCCCCATGGAAATGACGCATTTAGAGAGCTTTTTCTTTGTACCAATCGACCAGAAAATCAAGCTGCCGTATACAGGTTTCCGTAGAAATCATTTTTTGGAAGATTTTTGTGATATGTTGGTAATCAATAATAAATGTTAGGAAGTTATTGTAAAAAGTTGTCGACTTTTTGTGAAAAATAGAATTTAGTGTAACATTAATGAAGGCAATTTATGTGAAAGAAATCATCTTTTTTTTTCAATTTTGGTCCTAACGCTATTTGTGAATAATAATATCTTGTCAGGTGTGTAAATAGCTTAAAGTGGTTCGTTGGCCGGGAAAATCGGACCAGTTTTTCTGGAAGTTTTAAAGTTTATTTTCAGAGAATGTTTGTACTTTTTGAAGCAACAAAGCTATTTTAATGAAATATGGTACATTGTTGGTGCTATATAGGTTATACTATCAACCAATACGTCGCTACGTTATAAAAGTGAACGATACACCAAAATTGAGATAGCTATGTTACAAGAAAAAAAAAGGTATAAGCATTTAAGAAGAAAAAGTTTGCTGCCAGATCATTTCTATAAAAATTCACTACCATAACGCACTTGCTGAGTCCAGTCTTTTTCGAATATACAAATATTAACTGAGAAAATGAATGTATTTATTACATATGTTCCGTACTGTATATTATAACAATGACATTTACTTTCGAATTGTTAAAATGATACTTTTGGACTGCCGGAAAAGCCCTGCAATGTGTAGATGCTCGAGAAAAAAAACACGTTTTGGGAACTGTCTATCTTGAACTTCTCTTATTTACATAAAAGATAAAGACCGAATTTGGCTCAAGTATGCGATGTTGCAATCCAGCTGTCACCACCAGAGGACAGGTATGCGAGCATAAAATATATAAAAGGAATTTGTTGCTCCCATATCGATCATTGTATCACTAAGTCATTACAGATGTCTCTGCTTCTCTGATTTATCATTTGTATGGTGTATTATCTGGTCTGCTGGCTGGACTGCTTCTTTCTTCACCGTGGGCGGCTGTAGACACTGTGTTGTCTTTGTTGCAACTAATTGCATTTCATTATCGTACACAACGTGCGTGAGAAAATCATACACTGTTTGTCTTTTTCAATCTGGACCTGTCAGTTGAAGACTAAATCATCCGTTTCGCGATGTGTTATTTTACACGTAATGTAGAAAGAAAATGGTGTGGAAGATACCTGTTAAAAATTTCCCAATGATTGGTGCATAATAAAATGTAACTTATATAGTGAAACAATGTGTCATGTTTCATCAAAATAACTTTATTGTTTGAAAATGTACAAAAACATCCAAAAGTAAAGTTAAAATGTTCCTGAAAAAACTGGTTTCTTGGCCAACGAACCTTATAGGTTAATAGTAAATTAAGCTATTCAAATTTGAAGCATTTAATGAAGATTCGCTAACATAACGCACTTGCTGCGTCCCGAATATCTTTTCTTACAAACATGCATTATACTTCGATGGAAAATCAAAAATGCACTAACATAGGGCGCGATCGATTAAAAAAAAATTTGTATCACCAACGCCTTATGGATCGCCATCCTGTGATTATAGAAATATTTTTTTAAGATGTAGGTGTCTCAAGACACCCTATAATTAATGTATACAATTTTTTTTCGTATCTTGTATAATAACGGATATATTGAGCTTTATTGATTTTTACGAAAATTCGCCAAAAATTATATACCATGAAACGATAAACTCTATAGCTAAAACTACTGCCAAAGCGTCAGAGAAAGGGTCTATTTGAAATTAATTTTCTGGAAATATTTTAGTAAAATAAAGAACAATGACGGTTGAAGCTAAGACTTCAGGGTTTGTAAAACATTCTTCTTTAGATATTTTTTTGACATAACCCGTATTAGTTTGAAGTTCTTTGCCTAAATGTTGCCAATTTTGACGTTTTAGATCGCGACTTTCGCGTTTTGAGGAAAACCCCAATTTTTCTTTCTGTAAATGCGTATAACTTTTTTTGTCTTTTAACTTACAGAGCTAAATTTTGGTACGTAATTTACTTTTAATGGTATAAACTGGCGTACCAAATGTGGTTGCTTTGTTATTTCCGAAGATACAAAAGTTTTCCGAAAGAAAACACAAAACTTTCAAACAGGGCCGATTTTCCTGGCTAACAAACTTATCCAAGCCACTTACAAATGCACAGTAGGCCAAGGGCTGTAGTGCTATCGGGCCGTCAAAGCCACAGACGAGCCCTGAGGGAGGAAAAAAAGCCCAGACGCAGCAAGTGCGGTATGGTAGTGAATTATCATAAAAATGCTTTTAATAGCAAATACGTGTGATCTCTTTTAAGAAAGCAGGCATTAAATTGGTTGCCAGTATAACCTATATAGTAAACACAATTTGCCATCTTTCATCAAATAACTGTATTGTTTGAAAATGTAAAAAAAATTCCGAAAGTAAACTTAAAGTGTTCCCGAAAAAACGTTTCTTGGTTAACCTTATACGGCAATAGCAAATTGAGCCATTTAAATTTGAAGCATTTAATCAAAATTCGCTACCATAACGCACTGGTTGCGTCCCGAATTTCTTTTCTTACAAATATGCATTATATTTCGATGGTGTTCGACTAAAAAAATAAGAAAATTTGTATCGCCAACGACTTATAGGCCACCCTGTGATTGTAGAAATAGTCTTTTAAGATGTAGCTCAAGACGCCCTATAATTAATGTATACATTTTTTTTTCATATCTTGTATAATAACGGATATACTGAATTTTATTGATTTTTTACGAAAATTCGACAAAAATTAGATACCACTAAACGATAAACTCTATAGCTAAGACTACTGCCAAAGCATCAGAGAAAAGGTCTATTTGAAATGAATTTTCTGGAAATATTTTAGATAAAATGAAAGACAATGACGGTTGAAGCTAAGACTACAGAGCTTGCAGAACATTGCTCTTAAGACATTTTCTTTGCACAGCCCGTATTAGTTTCAAGTGTTTTGCCTAAATGTTGCCAATTTTGACCTTTTAAATCGCGACTTTGACGTTTTGAAGAAGACCCAATTTTTTTTTAATGCCTCTAACTTTTTTGTCTTTTAACTTGCAGAGCTCAATTTTGGCAGGTGATTTACCTATAATGATATAAACCCGCGTACTTCAGGGTTTGTAAAACATTCTTCTTGAGACATTTTCTTTCCATAGCCAATTTTGACGTTTTAAATCGCGACTTTGACGTTGTGAGGACAACCCCAATTTATTTTTCTTTACATGCCTATACCTTTTTTTGTCTTTTAACTTACAGAGCAAAATTCTGGTTAGTAATTTATACTGACATAAACCCGCGTACTAAATTTGGTTGCCCTTTTATATATATATATATATATATATATATATATATATATATATATATATATATATATATATATATATATATATATATATATATATAAATGACACATTTTCAATTGTCAATAATTCGTACAGTTGGAAATAGGTATAGGAAGGACATCATACATGAAACATATCTAGAATTTTCCAAGGAATACAAAAATGCAAATAATATACAGGTGTTCCATTTACAAAAGATGACGTTGTCGTGATATTTCATTTATGCAACACCCTATATATATATATATATATATATATATATATATATATATATATATATAAACACGGATCTCCTCACTAGTGATTTTTTAAAGAAAATTTACTAAAAAGAAAAAGCCACTTACAAAAGGAAGGTACTCACCAAATATGATCAAAATCAGCCCATTATTTTTACCGGTTTCGCTCTCGTTAGTGGCGGCACGTCCACCACTCACTTAGTATTGAAAGGTTGGCTACTATAGCCGTATTACTTTATAGGTGTATTTTTGCTGCAATTATTATGCCGTACTGAAGAGTTCTAATGAGAGCGAAACCGGTATACGGTTCTAATTGTTGCGAGAATGCATCTAGCCTTACATACTTTGTCCCTATATTAGGGTAGAAATGGGCCAGGGCTAACAATTTACTAAATTGTTAGTTAGTTGTATACAGTCTCTATTTTTTAAAACTTGGTTTTATTTGGAACTGGCGTGACAACATACTACTTGGTTCCGCAACTAGGTGGCGGCACGTCCACCACTCACTTAGTAGAGTTGGTCACCCTGAGAACGTCAAGCAATGCTGGTCAACCCGAAGATGTCACCCTGGAAATTTACCTTTTCGGCCAATCAGAGCCGTAAGAGTGTTCTCGAGCGGCTGTCTGATTGGCTAGAGAGGCCGCCTACCGCTTCTAGACCCCGTGAACCGGGAAGTCTTCGGAGTCCCTCGTCACTCCCTGGACATTGGACAAACACCGCCCGTAGCAGCGAGGTGGATCACAAAACGAGGCTGCTCCTTGTTCATTCTGAAAAGTGTTTGAAACCACGTGGACCATATAACTTAATTGCATATAAGTTTGACAAGACAGAGTTTAGACAACACGGACGATCAAAAATGCTTGGTTGGTAGTTTTACAACAAAGAGCCTCTGTGGCAACGATATATTGCAGAACACGCCTTTTTGAGCTTTGTTTATATAAACCATTTTTATGTCTTCCTGTGACACCTCGACATCGTGCTGCTCGGCTTGGATAATGTAACGGCAGATCAAATTGGCATAGTGAATGGAATCGTATTGTGTTCTCTAACGAGTCCTTAATCTGTCTTTGAGTCCACGGTGGTCGCAGAACAGAAGGACGATTATGTGGAGAACGCAGAAATGTAGAATTTGCTGCGGAATGGCATACGGCTCTTACACGGGGGGTGATGGTATGGGGTGCGATAATATACGGTAGCAGGTCACCTATAGTTTTTATTGACAGATCATGAATGCAAATGATAACATACGAAAAGTACTGCAGCCTGTTGCACTGCCATACCTATGAGGGTTAATTCAATATATTTTATAGCAAGAAAACGCACGTCCTCATATAGCAAGGGTTACTACAAGGTTCTTACAAGAAAATAACGTTATTCCTAAAAGTCAACACGCCTGGGGTTGAGATGATTAAAAGGAATGAAAATCAACGGATTTTTTCTACCAGACAATGTATTTGTTTTAACCCTACGCGTTTCGGTTCATCTGAACTATCTTTAGGGGTTAAAGAATATCTCTGTTTGTGTTACAGAAAATTTTCCATACAGCACATTTTCATTTTCCATACAGAACATTTTCTGTAACATAAACAGAAATAGTCCTTAACCCCTGAAGATGGTTGAGATGAAACGAAACGCGAGTTACAGCACCCTGTATAATGCCGTACCGATATCTCGTGTTAGTAGAGTAATCGGATGGAAGCAGTCGTTCACCGCGGAAATAAGAAAACCGCTGATTAATTATTGTCAACATAATTATTTAGTTTAAGTTGTTTTATTTTATAATGTTAGCTAAGCATATTCGACTTTAAATATACAAGTAAGATGCAATATTATGTTAGAATTTATTACGAGTGTTTCAACATTAAACATCGTGTATTTCTCCTTTGTTTTAGAATTATAATTAAACTTGTTGTAATTTCGAAATAAAGTTTTTTTTGTTTTGAAGTGCCAAAATGGCATTATCCAAACTGGCGCAGTCGTTACTATAGGTTTGAGTGTATTTTTGACAAAAATCGCAAAAGTACACGTCGATTTTTATCGTTAAAAACCTGCAACCTAGAAAATAGGGATAAAAATAAATAGATAGGGATAAAAATAAATAGATTGTCCGGTAGCAAAAAGCCCTTACTTTCATTTATATTAAACAGAAAATAACGTGCCCTGCCTTCACGCTCCGCTGACTTGTCACCAATCGAACATGTGTGGGATATGATTGGCAATCTACTGGGTAATTTGTTTATTTATTTTTTATTGTAAAGAGTGAACCATGTACCAAAATTTAGGTCTGTAAGTTTAAAGGCAAAAAGTTATGGGAATTTAAAGAAAAAAATTGGGGTTTTCCTCAAAACGTCAAAGTCGCGATCTGAAACGTCAAAATTGGCAACATTTAGGAAAATATCCTGAAACAAATACGGATGATGTAGATAAAATGTCGTAAGAAGAGTGTTCTGCAAACCCCTAAGTTTCAGCTTCAACCGTCACTGTCCTTCATTTTACTAAAATATTTCCAGAAATTTCATTTCAAATACACCCTTTCTTTGATGCTTTGGCGGTTAAGTTTATGGTTTAACGGTCTATAACTTTTAGCTAATTTTCATAGAAAAAATTCGTTATTGAGGAGACCGCGACTTTTGAATTTTAAAAAAACTCTGGACGCAGCAAGTGCGTTATGGTAGTGAATTTTCATAAATATGTTTTTATTGCTAATATTTTCTTTTTATTTAAGAAAGCAGGCATCAATTTTGGTTACCAGTATAACCTATATAGTAAAAACAATGTGCCATGTTTCATAAAAATAACTTTATTGTATGAAAATGTACAAAAATTTTCAAAAGTAAACTTAAAGTGTTCCCGGAAAAACTCGTTTCTTGGTCAACCTTATAGGTTAATAGCAAATTGGGCTATTCAAATATGAAGCATTTGATCAAAATTCGCTACCATAACGCACTTGCTGCATACAGACTTTCTTTTCTTACAAACGTGCATTATATTTCGATGGAAAATGCAAAAATGCAATAACATAAGGCGTGTTTGATTAAAAAAAAAAAGAAAATTTGTATCACCAACGACTAATGGGCCAGCCTGTGATTGTAGAAATATTTTTTTAAGATGTAGCTCAAGACACCCTATAATTAATGTATAAAGATTTTTTTCATATCTTGTATAATAACGGATATATTGAGCTTTATTGATTTTCTGCGAAAATTCGACAAAAATTATATACCATTAAACGATAAACTCTATAGCTAAGACTACTGCCAAGCATCAGAGAAAGGGTCTATTTGAAATGAATTTTCTGGAAACATTTTAGTAAAATGAAGGACAATGACGGTTGAAAGTAAGACTTCAGGGTTCGTAAAACATCCTTCTTGAGACATTTGATTTCCATAGCCCGTATTAGATTCAAGTTATTTGCCTAAATGTTGCCGATTTTGTCGTTTTAAATCGCAACTTTGCCGTTTTGAGGAAAACCCCAATTTATTTTTCTTTAAATGCATATAACTTTTTTGTCTTGCGACCTACATAGCTAAATTTTAGTAGGTAACTTACCTATAAGGATGTAAACCAAATTTGGTTGCCCTTACTTTGTTAAATTCGGAGATATAATTTTTTTTTTAAAGAAAACACAAAATTTTCCGGGAAAACCTGGGTAGATTTTCCTGGCTAACGAACTTATCCAAGCCATTTGCAAAAGGAACTTATTCACCAAATTTAATCAAAATCGGCCCATTATTTTTTGAGTTATCGGTGTGATACATATATATATATATATATATATATATATATATATATATATATATATATATATATATATATATATATATATATATATATATATATATATATATATATATATATATAACATATAAAAATTGAAACTGACATCGGATATGTTTTCTGGGGGGCCTAATTGGCGCTCATTTGAAGAAATTTTTTCAAAATTCAAAAGTCGGGATCTCCTCATTAGTGAATTTTTTTAAGAAAATTCACTAAAAAAGATTTCTTCAAAAGAGCGCAAACTATGTCCCCTGGAATCCATATCCGGGTTGAGTGTCAGTTTTTATCTGTTTACATATATACAGGGTGACGCATTTCTACGGTAAAAATCAATATAATTGTTATTATACAAGATACGAGAAAAAGTTGTATAGGTTAATTATAGGATATCTTAAGCTGCATCTTATAAAATTATTATTACAATCACAGGCTGGCCCATAAGCCGTTGGTGATACCTACAATATTTTTTCGAATAGCCTTATATTATTGCATTTTGCATTATTTTTTTCATCGAAATATGATGCATGTTTGTAAGAAAAGAAATCGAGACGCAGTAAGTGCGTTTTGGTAGCGAGTTTTGATTAAATGCTTCAAATTACAATAACACAATTTGCTATTAACCTAAGGTTTGTTGGTTAGGAAACCAGAAATTGATCAACACATACCGGGTGTTTGAATATATTGTTTTATATTAAATACAGCGCTCTTTAAAAGAAAGTGTGTGAAGTAACTTACTCGCCACTTCCTTAACACTGTTCCTTCAACATCCAAAAACTATGGATTGTTTAATTTGTTGAGGTTGATTACATTGTTGATGCATCAGATACCAACAACAACCAAATTTGGCGTAGAGATATAGCGTATCATACAAATAGTCTGTTGCTATATTAAGCTCAATAATAACATAATAATTATGCAAACTAAGGACCTATGTTTTGTAATTCTTTTTAAGTTTAATAATGGAACATCTTAAACTAGATAGTGTAAGAGATTCTTATTATTTTACGGCATTTAAATTTTGCTTATTCTAACAATTTTGTTTCAGAATTTGAATCTGCTAGAGGGTACCCAATAGAAAGAAAAGTTTTCACTGACAATGTTTGTGGCGTCACAACAATACAAGAAAGAGGAAGTATGCCTCATAGAAATATGAACCATCACAGAAACTCTGACCGAAACAACCCAAGAAGAGGTGATATACCTGCAAGTAATGACCATTTGAATTACAACTGGCGGAGCAGACAAGATCCTGCAGATTTTGTTCCAGTTTATAATACAGGAAATAGTTATGTAAATCATAGTTATCGTAACGAGAGTAATTTAGGTAATCCTGTACCAAATAATTTTGCAAACAGGAGTAACTACCGTAATAGAGACTTAGCTGCACCGTATCCTTCTAATAGTGAAAGCTATAATATATCATATGGAAATCGTAATTA